>LQNS02278143.1:46069105-46111519 GCA_001587735.2 Parhyale hawaiensis
CGTGATGCTGTCGCTCAGTCTCTGAATAGGGATTTGTCACGCATTAGTGCATGGTGCTCGGCCTGGAGTATGAAGCTGAATGCCAGTAAGACCAAGTCGATGATTATCAGTCGGTCTCGGACACGTGTACCGCAGCATCTCAAACGGGAGATTGATGACACTTTGCTTCAGGAGTCTAGCTCCTTGGAGATTCTTGGTGTTGTCTTTGATGAGAAGCTTACTTATGAGCCGTATATTAGGAGGTTGGTATCACGTGCCTCCACTAAGATTGGGCTCCTGCGTAAGGTGAATTCCGTGTTTGGTGATAATCAAGTTACCCGCAGATGTTTTTATGCGTTTTTGCTGCCTGTGTTGGAGTATTGCTCACCGGTCTGGGCTTCAGCTGCTGACACTCACTTGCGTCTGTTGGATCGACGTGTTAGTTCAGCCAGCCGGCTGTGCGCTGATAATGATCTGGTGAACCTGTCCCACAGGAGAAGTGTAGCAGAGCTATGCATGTTTTATAAAGTGTACAATAATGAGAGGCATTGGTTGTATTCTTCTCTCCCTGCCCTCAGGGTTTTTGGGAGAGCGACTCGTGCTGCATGCGGAGCGCACTCTTTCACTTTAGAGGCTGTCAGATGTCGAACTAATCAGTTCTGTCGGGGCTTCGTGCCCTGGTCGGCTAAGGTTTGAAATTTGTTGCCGGCATCGGCCTTTGGTTGTATTGGCTTGCAGGCGTTTAAGTCAGCTGTGAATGGTTTTTTGCTGGATTTCCTTTAGCAGCGTTTTGGGCTTCCCGGTTTTGCAAGATGCTTCATTTGGGTTGTATTACCTGTCCGTGGGAGCTCAGGCGTGAAGTCTTAATAATAATAATAATAATAGTTCAAAAGAATACTTCGAAGTTAACGCATGTATTCGAAAGTCTTAATGTGCTTTATTAAATTGCTTTACACAATCTCAACCCTGCACGCAAAGATTTTTATTTTATTGTTTTTTTTTGCGAACGACTGATCTAACTCTTGATCGTGTTCATATTTCTTTCCTCTATTAAGCGTTTGCTGGCGCAACTGAAGACACCAGTCTTGAAACAGTCGCCAGACGGAGTCGCAGCAGAACTGGATGTTCGAACGAGACGGGTATGCTATATTTGGCGAGAAGTTCTTTTATTTCGAAATTTGTTTCTGTGTGAAATCATCTTATAGTGTGGATAAAGTGCCGACACTTTTCTTTATGCGATAATGGCCAAATAATGTGTTACTCTTACTGTGACCATACATCAATACTGGTGACCATTACATCGGTTTTCCTGCACTGCGAACTGAAGTAAAAAATTCGATGGGCCATGCGCTATGAATCCAGGAATTATGCGGCGAACGAAACAAAAGGTGCGACCAGGTATTTACGGCTGACGTCAGAGTTCGGGTAATTAGGATGAGTTGGTTGCTGGCTGTAAAACTTTTGCCGCCCGTATGCACATTTGCAGCGAACTCTGTCGTAGTTAATAGAACTTAACAACTCGATCAGAAACACAAGACAATGCTAGTTTTGTGGGTTATACTTAATACTATGTACTACTTAATACTAAATAATACTAAAGATATTGTTATGAGTGCAATATTTAGTACAAAGAACGAATATTTAGAGCTTTGGGTTCAAATAGCCAAATGTATTAGGTCTTAATGAGCTACAGCGACTGGTGATCGCTTTGTAAAGGCATTTGGCGTTCAAGTCTCCCAGTCTGCTGTACAGTCCCCTTAATTGATTTGTGAAGTCTTATTATTTACTTATTATTGTTCACAATCTTCACAATTTTTATGCTACATGTATTCTTGATTCAAAACTACTTCATTTAAACACCTGAAATAAAACATTTTCAACTTAATGAAAGTGTGTATAGAGAACAACCAGCATATCAGTCAACAGTCCACCAGCAATCATCTGGTCGCTATTGTATAACGTTATTGGGGTCGTTGCTAAGTTACAGTATAGAACTTGTCTTTAAACATGCCGAATTTTTCTAAGAAAATTATCGTGCTGTGGTGATCTTATTACTTAACTAACCCATCGCTCGAACAAATCAAATCACAACAGGGGAAAATAAAATCAGTAATTATAAAATACAGATTTTGTTAGTTGAAGAATCGATAAACTTGATATGCGTCAAGAAAAAGGATAAACTTAACCTTACTTGTACATGCGTCGCCAGCAGAAGTTAGCTAAGGTGAGGCAGTAAGGATAAGACTTAACCTTACTCGTACCAGTATCGCCAGCAGACGTTAGCTAAGGTGAGGAAGTAAGGATTAGACTTAACCTTACTCGTACCAGTGTCGCCAGCAGACGTTAGCTAAGGTGAGGAAGCACAAGCGACACAAGAGCTCATGTGCTGCGTCATGCAGACGCGCTGCCATGTACGGCGCATCCCGCCTTATATAACAGGCAACTTAAGCATCTCCTTGTATGTGTGTTGCCGGTCATGTCTAGTTATGTGGTTATGTTGCCACATGTGGATGTTCCACTATGTGGTCTACATAAATGTCTACTTATATGGCGTTGCTACTATGTGGGTAGATGGTCTTCTAGTCATGTAGCCGTGTTACAGCGCATGGTGCACTACGTGTAGGAAGGTCTTTCAGTCTTGCAGTATTGCTAGATCAGTGCGGAAGGCTATATGTGGGCTGAAGCTAAGTCTCTGTCAGCGAATGCACTCGCATAAGTTTTTTATAAAAGAGAGAAAAATACTTCAACTGTAACTTATTAACTTTGAGGGTCCAGAGATCAATTAAGAGTATGCTTCACACACTAAACTATGCTATAGTGGGGTGACCTGCTGTTGAAAATGACAGCAAAGAAATTTTGATGATACTTCATTAATCGAAATTTTGTTTTTAATTTGCTCTTCTAAGATGCACTGTAATTGCAAACTTGGCTAAACTTAATGGATTACATTCTAGGTCGTAATTTTCTTGAGCAGCGTAATCCATCTTTTTATTTGTTTGGGTGACACGCAGAAAATAATTAATTGTTACCATACAGTATCACTCATAATACATATAAGTTTTATTTGAGCGCCGTACTACAGACAAGCCATGCTATCGTGCAAGTCGAAGTTGTCTATTCAGACGAAAAGTCATCTCATAAAATGAAAAATCAAATTAAAAATTAATTATGGCAACGAAATCTTTTTTTCTGCTCTGTCTGCTGCGCATATCATGCCCGTTTCTCATCTGAACATCAGAGTAGCTGGTGTCTGGCTGTGGGAAGGTAAAACAAACCCACAAACGAAGAACACAGTCGGACATTTTTTCGGTAATTTTACGAGAAAATTCGTAACAACGATAACGTCGCAGGTAGTCGCTTTTTCATATCAAAATTAATGTTAATAGCCATGGTACCAATGCTATGTAAATATCTCCGGTCGCGTCAGAATTAGGTGAAATTTGAAGCGGTTAAAAAAATTGCTTCTGTCTACAGCAATAACGCTGTTGGCTCTGCAAGACAAGACACATGATGACGTCACAAGGGTGCCTAAAAGCACACGTTCCAAACTCGCTGAATTTGGAAGGTTTGAAGGGTAACTAAAGTATTATAAATTTTATATTGCACATAATTCGTAGCTCTCTTGTACATAGTAAAGATGGTTCTTATGTTGAATATTGCCCGTTTACCTTATTAATAGACTTCATTGTTATCGATATTCAAGCTATCGATAACACTTATCCATATTTATTAACTCTAAGCAGGTCGCAAGACGCGCACTATTTATTTACAAACGCCATGATTGTGTGAGCGTTCTCAGTATCGGCGGCGTTGCACTACTACGCCGAAGATAAATTTACCAGTGTTGTTGATACAAAATGGCTTTTCACACTACATAATAGAAATAAATTTAGCACCATAGATAAATTTCGCACTATTTTCCAAAACACTATCAAAATAAAAGTTTAGTAACTGATATGTTGAGAATCAGCAATGCTAATCATTGATGTTAAGTAAATTACGTCGTGGAATTGCTGTGAAACATGTGTTACGCAGGATTTATGTTTTTCAATGAGTTTTTTCCGAACATTCTCGTTCTTTGCGCCCTCCTCTATTCTAAGACATCTCTAACACCTGTAACTTTTCCTAGTTACTGGAAACTATTTTAAACATACATAAAATAATGAAAGTCAAAGTTGTGTAATCAGCGTTTTTAAGCTTGAATATCGATAGCAAAGAAGTCAATAGGGTAAATGGGCAATATTTAACACAAAAACCATCTTTACTATGTAGTTGAGAGCTAAGAGTTATGTGCGATGTGAAACTTAGAATACTTTGGTTACCCTTTAAACCTTCCAAATCCTGTGAGTTTTGAGCGTGTGCTGTTGTTGGTAAGATGTGAGGTACGCTGAGCAGTTGTGCATCTGTTGCTTCATTTGTCTTCGCTACAAATTAGGCTGCATCAGATTACTTAGAGACGCTGTGGATATCTTCACTGCTTGGATTTAACATTGGTAAGGCAAGAAGTGCAATCATATTTAAAATTACAACACTATTGTTATCATGGACTGTTTTTGTTTACCGGGTTTTAAAGGTGTTGGACCGGGATGCCACAGCCTCTAACCTGGCCTAATTTTCACCTGTTTACTGGTCTTTGTTTTCAAGCGTGACAGAAAATGCAGAGAAATATAAACAGATAAATACACGTTGGTCTTTATTATATTATTTTATAATATAGTGTTATGTTATATTGTTTGATTATTATGGCCCACATTCAGAAATTGCTATTTAAAAATACTTACTTCTCTATATCCCTCGAATAGAATATTTCGAATTTTAACTCTTTATTTATCTACGTTGTTGTTGTTGTTGTACATTAGTGTTTCACAGCCGATGCTGAATGCGCTTACTTTGTACAATATCTAACAAAACATAAAATGTATCCAATAAGCAAATTTCATTCATTGCTCTATTGCAACTCTTGCAATCTATTTCTAAGGAATTCATATAGGGTATTAATGAAAATATAAATTACCATTATATGCATGCTATCTACATAATTGATGACAAAAGACATTAAAAAATGCAAGTATGCGTTAATTAGTAGTAAGAACATGTACTCTTGTATACGATTTTGCTACATAATTCGGAAAGAAAGAAAAAATTCGAGTAGAGGAAATAAATGCTAGAAGTTGTAGATGAAAGTAAGAATAACATAAAATAGAAATAAAAATTTCTCTGTAGATATCGTAGGTGAAGTTAAGAATAAAAGATAAACTGAAATATCCCATCGCTCAGTATCAGATAAGGGGCAGGCAGATAGCGATAAATCTTCATTAAATGTTGCAGGCTGTCCGTAAGAAGACTAATAGGCATCTCAGCATCCATATTGGGTAGTATGCAGGCATGCTGTAAATGGTCGGAGTGGTACTGCTGTGGTCCAACTATTTTATGAGAGAAGACGGTGTGGGATACCTCTTAGTTTGACCCATTCACAACTGATGGCATCTCCAGATACCACTATCGATTTATGAGTTTTGGTAATGCTGAGGTCTTCCTATGCCTTAATCCACTATAATTGGCTTGTAGACACTGTCGGTCTCTCAAGGTACCGTACCAACTGAGAGTTGATTTTTTGCTACAATACCGCCGAAAAGTATCGCTTTCGCAATCACTGGTATCTGCAGTTACTAAATCTCGTTCTGTCATCAATTTCATCTGTCTGTAGAAACTTTTGTGCAGTCAACTCTTCTGCTTAAGGCGTCACTAGACACAAGTATAATCAGTGTCACGGAAAACAATTTGCTGTTTGCTTTTCTTCAGAAATGCGAAGGCATGCAGTAGTACTGCTAAGTTTGAAACTATAGGCACAGGAAATCTATACTATATGGAGCGGCATCCAACCATGGGCTCAGTTAGGAGCGCAGCCTCGGAAACCACTATTTCTTGCATACAAAATAAGGCGCTAGTCATTATAAATTGACACTGTATTACTCGAATGGTTTAAGCACCATTGAACTGATATGTTAAGTGCTAAAAAATATTTAGTAACGTGCAGTTAAATTTATGTCTGAACTTACATAAATATAAATAATATCTTGAGTTCAGAACTAACTGCGCAAACTTGAATTATTTTGGGCGTAGGTGCGCTAGAACAAAAAGTGAACTCAATCGACAGCAACAAGAGCTGACTTACTCATCCGTATAAACTCATACCATACACTTTTTTCAGCTAACGTTATCTTGCGGATCATTAGCTTGAGATTAGCGAGCCACACCCAACAGCTCCTCCGATCGAAGCAAGAAACACAGGCTAAATTGAGGTGCTACGAGCCAAGCAATGCCGACTCCACCCCATTGTTATTTAGCTTTTTTTTTGGGCCAACTGCTTCCGGTAAAATAAGATATATGCGAGACAGACTGCAGCAGCAAGGCATGGTAAATAAAGTGTAAGTGATGTAATAAAATATGAGTCTAATTA
Source organism: Parhyale hawaiensis (assembly GCA_001587735.2). NCBI lineage: Eukaryota > Metazoa > Arthropoda > Malacostraca > Amphipoda > Hyalidae > Parhyale > Parhyale hawaiensis. The sequence continues at coordinate 46,075,545 of LQNS02278143.1, forward strand.
TTCAAGAAAGCACCAAGAGTAAAGTCAATTAGTACTAGCCTTTCATATAATCAAAAGTTTGATCGGTTGTGGGAATAGATACTGGCAATATCAGTGGCGCAAAAAAACTTATCGGTGGGTAATAAAAATACTAGCTGTGAATGCCTTAGAAAGTATAGATAGATATTGGAAAAGCAACAATCGGGAACGGGTTTTTACTGAAAATGTCTAAGAAAGTAGCAGCGGTTTAACAGGAATACTTGCTACCAGGAATGTTAAGGTTCATTACCAGAAATTTTGAGTACATAGCAAAGACAAAATCATTCCTTTGTACAAAGCGTTCGTGTGTTCGCATCTAGAATTTGCTGTTCAATTCTGGTTCCTACAAAAGTGCAACGATATTGATAAATTGGAGAAAATCCAACGCAAAGCAACAAAATTGATATCTCAGCTGCAAAATTGGCCATACGAGTATCGCCTAGAGGAAGTGGGACTCATCTCTTTTGAGCAAAGACGATTCAGGCGGCAACTAATAGAAACATTTAAGTACTTGAATGGCATGTGTGACGTACCTATATCGGAACTTTTTGACAGAGACGGAGATGATCGCCTCTGAAACAAAGGCCAAAAACTCGAAAATATAGGTCGAAGCCAGCACTTCATAGCGTGCACTTACAATAGACTCCCCTGCGAAGTTATCCATGTAGAAACAGTCACTGCGTTTAAAATCATCTTGATACACATTGGGAGCAACACCCACCACAACTACGAACTCCTACTCCAAGAGTGACAAACTTAGGAAAACCAAAGATTCAGAAGCCACCCAGATCCGATATCTTCCATGTCCCAGCCAGTTTACGTCTCCAAGATCCGCGATCTACAACAACTGATCATGCTTGCACCATCAACTTCTTGGTTGAGTTTATTCTCTTCTTCTCATCCTCATTAAATATCTACATGATTTTTATATAATGGCGATAGCTCATACAGGGCTGCTCTCTGGGAATGGGTCTGTTGGTCCGTCTACTGCCAGCTATATATACATATATATAATCTAATCTACCAAATACCTGCGTATCTACCAAAAGTTTCGAAGGAATTTTTACTACCTGTATGCTAGAAAGTAATAAAACTTGTGGGCTAAGAGTTACGCATTTGTTCCCTTATAGCTGACGGTCTGTAGAACCATATCAATTTCTTTCTCAAGCCGGGCTCATACCAACATCGTTTACTTCCCATGTACAGTGTAAAGCACCAGACAGTTTATTTTACTTCTAGTCAAGTAGAAACATAGCGGGACCGTCAAGTTGGGTATATATGCAATTTTTTTGCTTAAGCTAGTAGTATAGGGTGTTTACTTTAAGAATTTGATGGGTGTCACCTTGGCACCTTTGAGCAATTTTTTTTGGAAGTCATAAGCCACGCCCACCTTTTCGCATGTATCTTCTACATGACTTATCTATTTTGTGGAATAAACGTATCATGTTTCGTATCAAATTAAAGCTTATGACAAATATAATGTCAGTATTAAGGTTAAAAAAGACAAAAAAACATGTAGAAGTCACTTATAGGTCATTTAAGATCAAATGATGCAGTTAATTTAACAGGACTTTATATTTAACGAGTAGCGTATCATGCTTGTAGGCAAATCGAATCCTTTTATTGTACGAAATAAAACTATCGTTTGTTGATAGTTTACTACAAAAATAGATCACACTTCATGAATGTTGAGGTCATATAAATGTAAACGGTGTATTATCTGCAGGTTTTGGTATACGATGGTAATTCAAGGTAGAGCCGCATAGAATAGGGCTTCTGAAACACAAGTTCACATCTGTTGGGACAAGCATTCAACATTATACAATGAATTCAACATTGTACATCTTATATTACTGCTTTCTTGTCTCCACTAAATCATATACCCTTGTCCTACTATTTCACTTCTTCTCTAGGTTTATCCAGTTCTTCCTCACCAGTCTCGACTGCATGTTCCGCTTTCTTTGTGTACACATTAGTCCGTTGTTCTTTCGCTTCACAGCTGCAGTATGAAGTGACTTCATGACGTGTCAGCTGAGCGGTAACTACAATTTGCCCTGGAACACTGCGGTATTGAATTTCAGCTACATGTACATTTATTGTGATTTTTGTTTGGGTATCGAAGCCTGCTCCACATGTTTTCAAGGGGAAGCAAGATGGAAAAGTAATATCCAGTATATCATAGCTACTGCTTTTAAGCTAGGAGAAAACTGCATTGAGTTATTGGTAGTGCGTGCCTCATCAGTTTGCGATACGGGACGAGACCCGCTCTATTTTGCCAGGGACAGATTGCTGCTAGAATTAAATCTTAATCTACAAGTATTTACGGAGCCCGATGCAAAAGAAGTGGACTAGATGAAAACTTGAATAGACTCTCTCTTCTTGCACTACGGAAAGGTATCTGAAGCTCTCAACAATTTGAGATTTACATTATTTAACAAAATGAAAGTGCCTCCAAAGATCAAGAGCCTACCCGTTTACGGATAAGTCAGCAATATAGCATATCACACGTGCTCGTCTCCTAAGAAGTAATCGGAAGAGCATCCGATCAGAATGGTCTTTCTACAACAAACTTTTCGATCGCAAAGTTTGGATCGAAAAGAGAGGAGCAAGTCCTTTGTTCATGGCACAGTGAAGGCTGTCAGAGAATTATTAGAACTCGTTACTTGTGGACGCAAGTCAGTGCCACCGAGTTCTAGGAGCACATATTTTGTTGTTAAACTTAAGTGCAGGAGGTTGGAATAAAAGTCAATTACATACAAGCATATCAATCAATGAACATTATTAGGTACTTACAGGGGTGGTACAATAGTTACATTAAACATAACTTATCACTAGACTTAAATTAATTACAGAGAGCGCTTGCGTATGTATTTCCACCTGTTCTTCCCATGCAATTCAACAATCAGTATTTTGAAAATTGCTGTAACAAGAGAGTGGTGAGCAGAAGTTTGAACATCGTAAGTTCAAAATTATTAACAAGGTTTATTATTTTTGTATATTCAAGGTGTGTATATGCTGCGTAATTCTGCTTTGAAGTCTTCCTACATATATTTATTGTTAGAAATTAGTATTCATATGATGTTTTCATACGAAGTTTGATATTATTCCATTTTATCTTGAGTACCTTGAGGGTTTCCGGAAAAAGTCCAGCTGACGTTATTCACGTCACCCCACGTGTGTGGAGTCACTAAGCTGGCTGTCTTCTGTGGTGCCGCAGTTAGCAACCAAAGAGAGAGCCAGCAGCGAACTATCTCCGCAATTTTATGCAATTGTTACAGTATATTTCCATTAAAATAGGAGATTATTGTGGTAATGAACGTTAAGGGACAATGTGAAGACCTCAGGAAATTTGTTGTAGCTTGCCATGTTAAGGGTGAAGGCTCTGATAAGATTTTGAAAGGGTTAAACATTCCCAAGTCAACTGTTTGAGCTATCTAAAGAAGCATGCCCGACAAGGTCATGTCAGACACAAGATAGGACGTGGAATAAGAGGAATGTGTCTGAGAAAGCTGGCGAAAGTTTGCTAGATATTCCAACCAAAACACAAGGGCCACTGCAAAGGACATATTGTAGATCCTCACTATGACCCTGGAGCTAACGTATCTCGACACACAGTTGGAACAATTTTGAAAATAGCTGGATTAGATTGGATAGGCGGCAGTAGACGAACAACAGGCTTATTTCCAAAAAGACATCGGAACTTACGCCCCGGCCCTCTACGAGCTATTGCCGTTATATCAGTAGGATATAGATAACAATGGAAAAGAAATGGGGGGGGGGGAGGAACTCAATCAAAGAGATGATCATGTATGCTCGCGAGCACGGTCTACTCTACATGCGGAGCTTAGAGACGTCTATCTCTGTAGTTGGGGCCGAGGAGAGAAGAATGTGGATTAAGGTGGCTTCAGAAGCTTAGGCCGTTAAGAGTTTGTCACTCCTGGAGGAGGAGTTCTCAGCTGTGGAGGATGTCTCTCCCAGTGTTTATCAATACGAGTTTTAAACGCATCGACTGTCTCTTCACCGACAACGGCTGAGGGGTGTATAATCCTGACGTTCACTATGAAATGCGGAAAAAACTGCTGGCTTAAGGTTGTTCTTCGAGCTTTATGCTTGAGTTTTTGACCGTTGTTTCGCAGGCGATCATTAACGATGAAGCCATTCAAATGCTTGAATGTTTCTATTACTGTAGTTGTCCTTGAGTCACCTTTGCCCAAGAAAGATCAGGCCCAGTTCTTTTAGCCGATATTCATACGGCTTGTTTCGAAGCTAAGGTATCAATTTCGTAGCTCTGCGTTAGACTCTTTCCATGTTATCTATATCTTTAAACAGATGTGTTGACCACAATAGAACAGTGAATTCAAAGAATGGGCCCACTGACGCCTTATACAAGGGAATGATGATGTCCTTGGACTTGTATTCGAAATTCCTGGTGATGAATCTCAGTACTCTGCTTAATTGCCCTTTTCACACTTGTGTCAGCTCACTGACTGCGTTGTAGTTTGTTTGTTATAGTTATTCCCAAGTGACGTTGTTGGGTGACAGCTGCCATATCTGTCCCATTCATTTTCAACTGGGTTGAAGGGTTCTCCGGCCCTACAACATTACTGAACATTTATCGACATTTAAGATCATCTGCCACGTTGTGGTCCAATCCATCAGGTGGTTAAGTTCTTGTTGGAGCTCAGCTCTTTTCGTGACAGGATGACGTACTTTTGTATCATCCACAAATTTATAAATTTTACAAAAGGAATTAAGATCGAGATCATTGATGTAAATTATGAACAGAAGTGAGCGAAGCACGCTACCTTGTGGAACCCCTGATGATACCGGCCTCCAGTCGCTCATCTCTCCTTCAACTTTCACTCGTTGCTGCCGACCCGTAAGCCATGTATATACAGTGGTCTCCCCGGATGCCATGGGCTTTCAATTTTTTTATTAACCGTTGAAGGGGGACTTTGTGAAAAGCTTTTTGGAAGTCTAGATTGAAAGCTTGTTGTCCGTGAAAGATCCCATTCGTCATGCATGTACATGTTGAAGCATGGATGGAGTTTGCAAGACGTCGCACTGACAAAAGTTCTGCCTTCTGGAAGCAACTTTTATTGTTGGATGAACAAAAATTGAGTTCTTTGGTTATAACTCCATACAGATATCCGCACCGCCGTATCTTGCAGGGGGATATTTTGCTCTCGCAAAGCTTATCATGGAGGTACAACTTGCGTTTCATTAATGGAAGATCACGCCTGCCGCATGCTGGTATGAGACCTATCTTGTGGCAAACCTATACTGGGAACAAGAAGAATAAAAAGCTTAATCACAAGATTATAGCCCTCATTTTTGACAGCTGGATCCTCTAGTGATATTAATATTTTGGAGTGGACTTCCCAGAGTCCAGACTTGAATCCAACAGAGAATCTACGGAGACTATTGACGTTGAGAGAAATGGAGAAAAAATCAAAGAACCTCACTCAATTAGAGGAAATGTGTGTGGAAGAATGGAATAACATTTCTGGTGGAGAGCGCTTCAAGTTGTTGGAAAATTATAACAAAAGACTGCAGAAAGTACTTGAGACTAAAGGTCATGTAATTGATCATTAGATATAGGTGGAAATAATGTTGAACGTGTGAATTTTTAAATTTAATTGATAACTTCTTCATCACTTATATTTTAGAGAATCCACTAGATGCATCGGAAAGAACATATGGAAATACTGTCAAATACATACGATTGTATGTTTGAACATTTATTAAAATCTTCTACACATGATTTTAAGAATAATGTGAGCTTTGTTGCATCGTTCCAATTAATATTCTCATGACTGTAGCTACTAGTTGACCCGTAATTCGTATAGCGGTCTGAAATCTGAACGTATCAACAGATGCCTGACAGAGTGCAGAGGCCTGTTGTAAAATCTAAGCCATATGGAGTCACAAAATTAACGGATGCGGTTGTAATTAGAGAAGTATCTAGCATTGCATCTATCGATACATTCTAGTACCTAGTATCCGTATCTAGATACATTTGAAAAACTGTACCTAGTATCTGTATCTGATACATTTGAAAAACTGTACCTAGTATCTGTATCTAGATACATTTTAGGGGTGTATCTAGTATCTAGATACATTTTAGAGTATCTATGCCCAGCTCTGTACAGGAAACAGAGGTCTAGTTTCTAGCTATGCTAAAATCGGCTTGTGTTGCAGGGTAAATGAACATTCACTGTAATATTATGTTTATTTTACAGAAAACAGGAGTAGAGTGTTCAATGTAAACAAATGGCCGGTGCGCATCTTTATCTTTGCTGTGCAGTCCAGTAGTCCGCTGGCTTACCGAATTTCACTTCCAAGCGTTAATTCAACGTAACGTTTAAATTAGACGTTTTCGGACATGCATCGGTACAGTGAAATTTTCTTATTTTATTGTAAGGAGCCTATAATTTTATTTTGTTCAAAGAATTCAGAATCACCCGTTATATCGGTATCTATGGTATAGATGTTTATACAGAATACATACGAAGTTGATTCTTCAATACTGGGTAGGCGTCTAATATCAAGAAGTAATGCGATTGTCTAAGGTTATAGAAACGTACTAATTCATAGGGAGTTAAGTTACTGTAATGTAAAAGCCTAAAAAAATATTCTTTTATCGAAGCTCTAAAAACTTATTTTCCTCAACGCTTTTTGCTTTTTCAAAAGATCGCCGAGCGGATAGAGAATATAAACTGTTATGTCTGAGCAAAAAAATTATATCTATATGAAGAGAAGTACATATATTACACAAAACATTACATAGTGGCAGATAATGCAAGACAATAGCGTCTAACACACCCGTAGTCCATGCACTAGTCTCTGTACCTCTAGAAACATCTTATTAGTCAGCAGAGATGATAGTAATGGTGTTAGGAAGAGGCCTGAGGAGGCAGGGCGTGTGTCTATGTATGGCGCTTGTCGTCATCGTATCAATGCAACAAAAAGTTCAGTACCGGAGGGGAAAAATCGAGTTCGTTGCGCCCACAGTTTCCTAAGCTGCATATAGAGTAGCACTCTGCAGGCCAGCGACATATATGGCAGGCACATGTACGGGGGAGTGATATATCGGGCGCCCACGCCGTCCTCTGCTCCAACCTTGTTTGGAGCAGAACTGCAGAGTGTGAGGGACTCGCTTTTATTTATCTGTTATAGCAAGATAAAATTACGAGGTTGGCTGGCTTGAACTGCATCTTAGCATATTAAACATTTGCTTAAATTTCTGGATCGCTTATACGAGGATTCAGTGTATTAAATGTAGCACATTGATAACGAGCAAATGTGATCGGTTATCGTGATTTTTTAGCATTGCCAAACTTAAAAGCTGTCATAAAATATTTGTCACCCCACTCTTTATGACTAGAAATTGAAAATGCTTGTTTGCAATAACATATTGGTATCTTGAATGCCTGAAGGAGAACATGTCTCGAATTTGTGTATCTTCAAACGTTCACAATCTTCTCCTGCAGCCATGTGCTGTACTCACAAGGTTTTGCATATGCAGCTCTTCATTCAAACGTGTAATTCAAACGTGTATCCAATTTTGAGGTAGATATTTTTTTAAATACTCCACTTATCTCCTGTTTGAGGTTATTTCTAATGTTAGGGAAGAATATGGTGGAGCCCGCCTAGTATGTTTGCCTCAACTGGCTGTGTCACTCGAGGTGTGCTGCCTCTGGTGCTAAGGTCCAGTGCATTACAGTGTCACTGACTCAAATCAGAGATGGAGATGGGGGTCGCCGGTCGTCGCATAACAGCCTTACGTCTCGGGCGTCATTGGAAACTTGTGCGGCTTTCTGAATTCCAATTGCTTACAAATTGTTAGGAAATAAGAAACTTTAATAGTGACTCCTAATTGCTTAGCGAACAAATTTCCAGGCTAGCATATTAGTAACTTATTTGGTGGACTCGTTGAAGAGACATAACAAAACATTTTGCACTGCGAACGGAGACCAGAAGACTGTAGAATGAACTCATCTCCAAGAATTTATATTATATAGGTAATACCGTAGTATTTCAACTATGAGTGGTGCACCTGGTCTCCAACATGTTACAGCGCCCTCTTTGCTAGATAAAATAGACAGATGGTGTCTGAATCTACAGTGATTTCTTGTTCAAAACTGAGTTGATAAATCCCTTAAGTAAATAAGTCATAAGCAACGTCCAAAAGTGCAACTAACCATGCATAACGATATTGTCAACATCTATTCCTAATGACTGCTCCTACGCGGTGCAGTGCGGACGTTTCTGTGCGAGCATCGCTGCGTTTTGCATAAAAGGGCAGGTAATTTCCTTGCATTTGCAGTAATGTGGATGGGGCTTGACAGAACCCACCTCGTCTGACCCAACGCACCTCGTTCAACACTACTAGCCTTGTCTAACTTTACTGCCTCGTCTGACCCAACGCACCTCGCCTATCCTGAAGTACTTTCCTATCAGACTACACCTTATCTATCCTCATGTACGTACTTCGTCTTATCTTAAGCGGTCTATATTGCATCTCGTTTGAAAGAATATAAAAGCTTGTAGGTGGATAATTCCTTGAACCAAATAGGAATCGGGATTTTTTACTAGAAAATGTTAAGCGTCGCAATCACTACTTTATGGACATTTGGCGGGAAGAAAACCTAACTTGATCCGTTAATTGCACTCAAAATTTAGGCTTTCTTCTCCACTTTAATCGGTTTGTGAAAGAAAGACACAGAGAAGTCTACCATCAAAAAGTGCAGTTGAAGTCCGGCATTGCTTAAGCATAACAGAGAAAACATATTGAGTATACTGAGCAGAGGGATATAGTGATGGTAACAACTTGACTCCTTGCGGATATCTCCTTTTTGCAACAAAGCACAACCTCATACGAGCACAGCCTGACAGGCATGGAGCCCCTAGCCAACTCAAATGACCGTGGAAGATGAAGGCTCTCAGCATCAAATTTTCTAAGAAGCACAATCTTTCTTGCCCTTCGGTGAAATGCAGAAAATGATAATTCTTTTCTATCGTGCGGTCAAGCATCCCTCATCATGTATACTGGCCGAGCTCTGTGGCTATTCCACTGACCAGAAGTATCGTACTTCACTTTTGTATGTACCCGCAACATGGCTGCGACGCGTGAAATTTTATTCTGAGCCAGACAGCACATCTATAACCTGTGAGCTGTTCCTCTCTAAACCGTATTAACGATGCCTTATTTTTGTTTATCAAATACTCAGAGCGTAACGTGCAGACGGATGGACGAATTGAATAATGGAACTACAAACAGAATAATATTATAGATATCAGCGCAGTTTTGGAGTATCAGTAGCCGTATTTGGCAGTCTCTGCCCACGTGTCCCAGCAGCAGCAGCAGGGTATGGCACACAATAGCTGGGGCGCAGGCTTACCCAGCTGGGCGTTAGCGACTTACCATATATGGCAAGCTGGTGAGCAGCGCACCAGTACGCTTGGGGCGCAGAGGCTGGCAGCAGTTCTGGGCTGTGCAGATTTGTGTTAGTGAGAGGTTCTGAAGAACTATAATTTAGCTTTATGTATTCACGAGTTGTTATCATTATTGCATTGGACTGGATAGAGAGATGTGTTTAAGAACTACGAGCTATCCCTATGTAATGAAGAGATATATTCAGTATTGCATCATACTGGATTGAGAGATGTTTTAAAAAATTTGAACCTATTGATAAGCATTATTCAGGAGCTAGCATTTATCTTTATTATACTGGCTTTGGTATACAGTCAACTATCACTAAGTATTGATGATTGCATGACACTTGGTTAGGTAGGAGTTGATAACCAACCTTACCGCGTTAGTCGAATAATCCCTGTAGGTTGCCAGGGTTGAATTTCTGCTCTAGCTCTTGGGAGGTGAGGCCCGTATTATTCACTTGCCTAAGGAATCTCCAATGAGGATGGCTCTAGAGGTCACACCTCTAAATGAAGAACTCAGAAGAGCGTGAACCCTGATCACAAAATGTAGACTAAAAAGAAAGAGGTCTAGAGATGGACGCTGTGCAGGACTGTCAGTGAGCCAAGTTGGCTAAATTAAAGTGGTTTTCCCTCAAGTGCGGTAACAGCGAACAAGTTGCCAGAGGAATGAAAGTACAGCAAGTTCTCCAGCAACAAGGTATCTCTTTCCACGGCCAGAAATTTATTGAAGAACACCTTCTTTCTCGAGCCTAAATTTTATTCCCGTTCATGAACTCAGAGAATGGTATTAAATAAAAAAGCCTTCGCTACAATACCTCGTAAGCAAGCACACGTGCCAAAAGGTCACAAAGTAGAAAGCTGCGCACCACTGAGCATCATCGAGAAGTTACAACATTCCATGAAATTTTTAATTGGGGGTCAACATTAGTATGTCATGCAACACCTATTTTTTCTTTCGTACTCAATTTTTACATGTCTGTGTTAAAATCTAGAGAGTAAAAATATTTTTTATGTGACGCTCATTTAAAAATTGTTTTCGGGTAATTACTACCAGCTGTAAATCGTTTTAACCCTATCGGAAATTCATAAGTATCCCGATGTCTACGGGTATTTGATGAGCGGCATCGTATATTGAATCCATGCAATCAGAAGGCGCTTGGAAGCAAAAATAAGTGAGATAGCGGCACTTCTCCGAGCGGCCAACAATTAGTCGGACATCGAGGGCCTCATTCAGGCTCAAGCATCACGGAGAGGGGCGGGGGGGAAATGGGCTTGCTCGATTGTAAAATTTAGACACTGAAAGGACTTCTGGCCGAAGCTAACAACGCGATGAATCCGGTTGTTCACGACCAGTTCCACCGCAGAAGACTTTTCATCTGAAAAGATGGCATTTCGATTCCCATGGATGGCTTTTCATATTGGTAAGAAGATGAAAGCAATCTTGATGTTTCTCTTGCTTGCGAACAGTAAACAGAGCGTTGCATACCCTCAAGCTCGCTCCACCTTCACTCATGACGGCCAAGTACGCTATGGCACAGTTCACTTACTATAGTAGTTAATTATGTCAGATCTGAGTGTATGCTCTACGCCTTTGAAATCATCAGAATCTTGACGTCAAAATTACGTCACGCCACTGTGGAAATACCAAAGATTCCTCCCTACAACAGTGGCGTGACGCAATTGTCACGTCAAAGTTCTGAAAATTCAAGGGCGTAGCAATTAAACTCAAGTTTGACAAAATTATCTTCTGTAAATGAACTGCGCACTATGGCCACATAAGACGCAAGTTGTCATTTATAGCCTGGAATCATTTTCAAATGCTTTCCTCAGTTGACACCGCGGCATCTGCCTGAACGTGCTCGATCACTGGGGGTATTGGAAAACAGCCCCGGTAAGAAAAGCCTCGCCAAATATAATATATCTACTATCTCAAGTTGTGACATTTATTTTGCTGTACATTGCATAGCAGTGAAGTAAATGAAACTGTTGTCAGGGCATGTTCGACTGGGCCCGAAATCTGGCATTCGAGGATTATCTTGTTCGAAACTCCTGACAGTAGCATTAGCTTTGCCACTTTGACTCGTGTCGCGAGTGTTAGAAGCAACGTGACTATACTGAGCCTGCTACAACTTCTTCTCACGGAGGATGACTGTGTTCTGGAAGTGTAAAGAGTAACGGATTAAGGTATTAATGCTTGAAGCTCAGTTCACTAGTGGGAAGTCAGAACACCTGTCAGCAGTTTGGGATAAGTCAAGCCTCGAGCTCTTAATTTAATTCGGCTCCCAATCGAACCTGCCCTAAGCTTAACTGCCCTAACATGACCTATTCTAACCAGTCACAACCTTGTTTAAAAAAACCCCGCCCAGTACGTCTAGCCTCTTTTAAATGAACTATAACTTAACTTATTCTTACCGAATGTAGCCTATCTCGCGCGTGTTCGATTGGGACATTGCTCTTGAATATTCAAATGAATTTGACTAGACGTTTCGGAGCGATTTAAGCGTCTCCGCATCGAATGGGTTATAGAAGCTGAGCCACTGCAATGTTTACGTCCGAAATATACTGACTGACCCCGCGCTTACACCGGCAGTTTCTGAGTCAACCGCGTGGCAGTGTCCGGAAATTGCGCAATCATCCGACTTTGCCTTTCATGTTGAAGTGGACAAAAGAGTTGGCGTGACGTACGTTATGGTTCTGGCCCTGGTAGAGATTCAGTTGAAACACATATGCCCGAATTACTGTCTAAAACAGATTTAAATTTAAAAAGAAAACCCAGAGGAAAGAGATAAACAAGCATTTTTTTTTGTACTGAGAACGTCATATTATTCGTGAAGTGGTCTTAATATTTAACAACTACTGACTTTGTTCCGGTAAGAAATACTCGTAGTTGTAGACTGATTATCTTTAAAATGCTAGCCTAAGCTGTGATGTCATGAGCAGAACCTGTGCTACGCTCCTAACTTAGATACACAAAAACCAAATCAGTAAAGTATCATAAGATGTAAAACATATGGCTTCATCATACGCAGTCCTCAACGAAGTGGGTTCCTAAGATAGGTTAGAAGCATGGAACTGGTTCAGCTTTTGTCTGCAAGGTTTTTACGATGCGTGGGACACCACACTCCGCACACACAACACGCACTGGGCCGCGCGAGTGAGCGACTCAGTGGCTGACGTTTCTATGTTTAACTGAACTACTGTATGGTTGCTGTGCATTATGTAGAAACTTTTGTGTTAATGTTAATACTTTACGGAAAAGACAAAAAGAAACGTTTGTAACTGTGTTGCATTAGTGTTCTCTTCGCAAATTCTGTTCAAATATCACTTTATTTAGGTATTTAATAAATCGAATATTAACCCTAGTTTTTTCAAACTTCACTAAAATGTATAATCAAACTTATCGAAAATTGATAGTCTTCCTGAAAACTTGCTAAGTACTTACGACGTAGAAGCCACTTATTTCAAGGCCGCCATCTTTGTTTATGTCCAAAAAAATTCCACTGCATTGTGCGCAAAAGAAATCAAACAACCTCCGGAGCAGAATTGAGCTGTCTGCTCAAGGCGTTTCCCTTTAAGGCCTTAAACTTAAGTCAAAATGGCGAAAATAACGGTTTGAACTGACCTTCCGCTTAGCACTTTCCACTGATGTTCCAATCTAGCCCGCCCTTAATTTAATCGCTTTAACAAAACTTGGCAAAACTTGATGTGGTGTAATCTGGTTTATTTCAGACCAAGTTATCTTAATCTTACATAACATATCGTACGTTGACCTAGTCTAATGAGCTCTACCTTAGGCACCCTAACTTATGACCTCCTTGGTGGAGGTTACGTATTTGTCGTGTTTGTTTGTGTGTTTATCTATTTGACTGCCACCAATATAACTCAAAAAGTTATGGACTGATCTTTACGAAATTTACAGAGACTGTTAGGGATGTTAGCTGTAACGTTTGGTGAAGATCCTTTCACCTGCGTGTCTCCCTATTTTTTCATAGTACCATAATTAAAAAATGTATGGATGGATTTTTATGAAACTTACATGAGTTGTTTGGCATATTATGATGAGTCAATGACCAAATTTCTGTGATGATCTGTTCGTTTCTTTGTCTTTGCGTTGGAATTTCTCCTTGCAAGCAAAATATCTTAAAAAGCTGAATACGGATCTTTATGAAATTTGCAGGAGCTGTTACCAAAGCTAAGAGACATAAATGATCAAATTTTGGTGATGATCGGTTCGTTTGTATGTGTGTTTGAATAATATTTGTCAAAAATATTTGCTAGCAGCATAACTCGAACTCGAAAAGTTAAAAACGGATTTTCAAGAAACTGATAGAAGCTGGTATTGCTGTCAAACGGCGCAGATGACTAAATTATGTTGTTGATACATAGGAAATCCGAGTTTTAGAACCAATTTGAATTTTCTTTACTGTTTCCTTGCTTGGTGGAGGCATGCTCTCTCACAGTGCTCTTCTTTTTTTATAGCTAACCTAATTCATTCTAACCATACTAAAAACCTTACCATACTTAAGTTTTATTCATAGCTAGCCTAACATATTCTAATTTAATTAAACATAACCACAGCTGCTCTAACTTACCTTGCCTAGCTTAACCTCATCTAACCTATTTTAGGAGGCTCTTCTTGGTCGCATTTGCGCATACATAATAATTATGCTAGGTTGAATTTAACTTAGTGCAGTATAATTTAATTTTCATTAAAATATATAACTGTTAGGGCAACAATATTAGAGCTTCTTGCTATTATGGTGAGTAGTGCAGCGACGCGGTACTCGCGCCACTCCTAACTACAATTGTCTTGGTGCAGGAGGGTTGTGTGGTTTAATTGCGCCAATATCTTACATTTAGCACAATCTGTTGAAATCAAACTACAAATTACCTATATTCTTTATATAGTAGATTGTTAGTCAGCTTTGAGTTTCTTAAGTGATAAAATGCAATATATGAATTTGAAGTAGGATAATTTCTTCATTTGCGTAAACTAGACAATAATCTCTATATTTACTGTAACAAATCCGTAGCCAGATTAGCACCCGGTCTTGCTGGGCTGTGTTTCTGCTGCCATTGTATTTCTTAGGAAAGGTGGGGTCTGTAGCGCGGCTCGGGGAGGGCAGGGTTACTTTTTTGTTCATGCAAGCATTCTCGATGTTGAGGGTCCAGCTCATAGACTAATTGTAGGCTATGCTCGTTAATTAATGAAATTGTTCAATTCGTTGCAGACAACTACCTACAAATACAATGTTTAAAACTTGCGCCCTTGAATTACAACAACTAGGGTAAGGTATTTTATGTAGCCAGATATATAAGACAATTGAAAGCTTAATGACTATTTCGCACGTCATTTATATCCAAGCGTTCATTCATCCACACGCCCGGAAGTTTTGTAGCGTCACTGTCAACACAACTTTAGGTACGCCACAAAAGTCATTAAAATGCCAATTTCCTCTGCAAGTGTCACGATCGAGGCAAGTTACGGACACCTTTGCCAATTTGGAGTAAACTGAAACTAAAGTAAAAATAATGTGCACTTTTCTGCTATTTCTGGGCTTCAGTAACACATTCGGAGCTGTATGAGCGAACGCGTAGAGACGAATGACGAGTGAACTCGGCCTAAGAGCTGACCTATAGGCCTAGTGTTATTCGTTGCTCCTTCATAGTTTGTGCCGAGCCACAGAAGCTTCATCCTCATATAGCACAATGTAAGCGCAAAACAGCCCTTGCAATAACGTACTTCAAAATAACTGAGTTGTCTTCTTACATACACTTCAAGAGACAGACCGGCCTTATTTCCTAGCGGACTTTTCCCTGCAGGGTTCTTTTGTGGATACCATCACTGGGGCCTTCATACTGTCTCAATCTATCTGCAACTTTGTGTGACAGTCATGCGATTGACTTTTATCCACTTTGTGATGTAGACTTCTTGTTAACATGGAGTAGAGCAGATACCTCAATTTGTTTTGTTTCCATTGTTGCATATACGGTACTAACCTTACTACGACTTACTGCTTATACCGGGTGTCCCACAAAAATTTACCCTGTTATAATTGTATATGTCTCGGCCTTAAATCAATATATTTTAGGTTTCTTTTTTTCCAAAATATAGTAAGTTTTGTTTTCTTTTCGATTACTTTAAGTTTTTTGAAATTGGTTGAATAACTAATTTGCAGTGATCGATTTACTGAAAGGGTAGAAAAACTCTTTGTTCAGAGGAATATTATGAGAAACCATATTGATATTCTTCCTTATTATGTACTTCAAGAAAATGAACGAACAAAAATTTAAAAGGGTAGCAATTCCTGTTAAAAAACATTTAAGTGAACAAAGTAATTTAGTTTCCTTCAACATGCCCTCCGTTCCTCTCAAGGCAAGTGTTACATCTCTCCGTCACGGAGTGAAGAGCTTTGCGGATCATTTCACGGTTTTCCTTCAGTTCTTCAAACACTTCTTCAATTCGTTGACGAAGAATTATCAATGATGGAGGTGTTGTTTTGTAGATGCGTTCCTTCACGTATCCCCAAACAAAGAAATCACATGGGGTAAGGTCGAGGCTTCTTGATGGCCATTCAACTGCATTTCCAAGAGAAATAATACGCTGCCCAAAAATCTCTTCCAATCTGGCTTTGGCTATGATGGGTTGGAGCGCTGTAGCTGGGCAATTCTTGCCCTTGCCATGTTTTTCTGGACCGAGGCCCGCCGGTGTGCGCTCAGGCAACATTAATTTTTTGTGGCAACATTTCTGTTGCCAGCTGACTTGCTGCGAGCCGGTACAATTGCAGTTCTCTTTGAAGTGGTTTTATTGCTCTGACCAACTGAGACTTTAGTTATTTATTGCAATGTATTTTTCTGGTTAATATAATGCGTACTATTCATACACATATTTACCTTTACCTCGCGTAACTGACTTTCTAAATAAGTTGTTTATGTTACAGAGGAATACCCGACTGTGGGCCTTATACCCTATTTCTATTTTCAGCCAACGATTTATTAGTAGCGATTTCCTATGAATTGTAAACAGTGCATGTATGATCATCTGAGGTGAGTGTTGCTTGGGCTTAGATGCCATAATCCTGCTATTCACGAATTTTCTTTGTGTATGATGAATGCTGGGGCTGTTGTTACCGAGTTCACTGTAGAGAAAATATTTGTTATTGTAGCCTGAGGTACATAACCGGGACATCTTTTACTCTAATTTTAGCGTCCATGTATTTTCTTTGGCCTGTGACTCTTCTCTCCATCTTTTCTTAGGATAGCTTAGTTAAACGGGAGGTTCTTGGTTAACTTATGCGACGATATGATTTATGGTGGGGTTATGTTTCGGATCCTACTTGGGCAACTGTTATGAGAGAAATTTGCATTTGGTGAATAGTGCAGTGAGTCCATATATTGTGCTCAGAGTAGTGAGTTACCGTCGGTACTGACTTCCCTGATGTGCCTAATGTGGGCCCGTCTTGATACCATTAACGTAGGTCTTCCGTACGGGTAGCTAGGTTCGCCCGCACTGTCTTTTGGGGCTAACACCCTGATGAAATTGGCTAGGTTGTCTGTTGGGTTCGGCTATCCTATGTTATAGAGCGCGGCGACCACAGGAGGCTCGTGTAGGTTACCTTAGCCATTAGCTAGGCTTTCAGGACGCCTGTCTTTCGTGCCCATATTGTTTCCTTCCGATTCCATACTCCTAGTGATCTTACCTTCCATTGTTTCCTCTTTTTTTCAGACTTGCTGTCCCGTGCATGTTGGTCATGTGTGGGGGTACCTTCGCGTATGGGTTCCACGTTTGTATCAGCATATTATGTCTCTTGTTCTCCATCCGTTGGATCGCCCATGCTGTGGATACGGTAGCGTAAGCTGTTCGATTCAAGTATTTTTCTCCCTCTCATGTTTCCCTGTGCGCGTCGGCCCCTGGGCACAACGCCCTTGTGCTTGGGTTGCGTGTCTCTGTCGACATGTAGCTTCTTCCGTGCTTTTCCTCTTGGAATACCGTTGTGGTGCCTATAAGCTTGGATACCTCGATCACGTTATGATGCTCGTGTTGTCTCTTTATAACTCTTCGTTTGTGTCGTCAACAGGCGGGCGGTTGTGGGAAACTTTCAGCCCTGAGCAATCCAGAACGTGGCCCCCTAGAGTGGAGGTCTGATGTGACATCTACCTTTATGTCACCCATCTTGCTTGCCATTTCTACTGCCATCTCCAACGGAACGGTAGTCCATGATGCAGACGTGGGTAGTGTTTGGAAGTGGTCGATGTTAGTGGTCTGTAATTGGAAAGACTGCCTCATATGGGTGTTATGGTCGCGTAATTCATACGGCACCCTACCTTAAATATTGAAATGTCGAGGTATTACATATATCGTCATGTGTAGGTGTGAAGTATCTAAAGACTTAATTTCAAAAGTGTTACCAATATGATCGTATATATATATACTGCCCTCGCGTCCTCACCTGTGGCCTCCTTATTCGCTCAACATCGGTCGGGCCCCTTGATATCACCGTGGCCCTGCTCGTGAGGGACGTGTATTAACAACAATTAAGGTGGCTAAGCTTCTGCTAGTTGAAATGTTAGTTACCTTGGAACTTTCTTTTGAATTGAGTGCTCAGGTTTTAATGTGACAGTGGTTATACGTACTGTAAGCTAAACATCTGCATTTCTATTGAGCTAAATTGTGATTGCCAGAGATCAAAATTTGATATTTGCGTGTATTTTTTTGTACTTGAACGTGTGTTTCATAATTGTATTCGTATAAGTCTCACTGGCCAGTAAATGAGTTGCTGATGTAGCTCTGGAAAGTTAGCTAAGCTCATTTGTCGCCCCTTTAAATATTTGGGTTTTTAAGAAAATAAACGTATGCCGATTTATTGGCTGTTCATCCTTGGGGCAGCCGGCCGGGACGAAAGAGTAATAATTGAGACCAAAAGTGAGATAAACGTAGCGCTACTTGCTCTCCCTGCTACAGCGCCGTTCTGTTGAAACCAAAGGCGTTCCAATTGATGGCCGGGATAAGCAATTTTCAATGATGGAGTAATCAATTCATTCAACATTTCTGAATAAATTTGTCCTGTTAGATTTCCATTATAAAAGAAGGGTCCAATAACGTTTAAGTTTCCACAAAGACCTGCCCAAACTGACAGCTTCTCTCTTCTCATGCTTCTTTCGAAGACATTTCCTTCGGGTGGATTATTACTCCAAAACCTAGTATTTCGAGTATTA
Source organism: Parhyale hawaiensis (assembly GCA_001587735.2). Classification (NCBI taxonomy): domain Eukaryota; kingdom Metazoa; phylum Arthropoda; class Malacostraca; order Amphipoda; family Hyalidae; genus Parhyale; species Parhyale hawaiensis. Next base: position 46,094,220 of record LQNS02278143.1, read on the forward strand.
ACTCTGCCCAGACCATACCCCATGTGATTTCTTTGTTTGGGGATACGTGAAGGAACGCGTCTACAAAACAACACCTCCATCATTGATAATTCTTCATCAACGAATTGAAGAGGTGTTTGAAGAACTGAAGGAAAACCGTGAAATGATCCGCAAAGCTCTTCACTCAATGACGGAGAGATGTAAGACTTGCCTTGAGAGGAACGGAGGGCATGTCGAAGGATACTAAATTAATCTGTTCATTTAAATGTTTTTTTTTAACAAGAATTGCTACCTTTTTAAATTTTCGTTCGTTCATTTGCTTGAAGTACGTAATAAGGAAGAATATCAATATGGCTTTTCATAATATTTCTCTGAACAAAGAGTTTTTCTACTCTCTCAGTAAATCGATCACTGCGAATTAGTTGTTCAACCAATTTCAAAAAACTTAAAGTAATCGAAAACAAAACAAAACTTACTATATTTTGGAAAACAGAAACCTAAAATATGTTGACTTAAAACCGAGGTATAATCAATTAAAAACCGGGTACATTTTTGTGGGACACCCGGTACAATTACTTGAAAACAATAAATTTTAATTTAGCGCTATGAAAAAAGAATCTAACTTTTAAGTTTATTGCAAACTCTTAAAATTAAGTGCAACGGGACTTCTGGGAGACATAGTTGTAAATTTTGAAGAAAAGAAAAAAAAATGAATACATTTTTCATACATAAGTTGAAACTGGCTATTGGTGCCGTTCATTAAAATTAGTTTTCTAAAGCTTATCAGAACATCAGGGACAACACAGTCGTACCGCAGCAACTTAAAAAAAGAAAAAAATGCACCATGTAAAACGTCCATGAATTTTTATTATCAGAATAGTTTATTGTGCATTAATTGGTTCGTTCGACTCACTATTATTTGCACAACCTAGTATCAAAATTAAAATTAAGTTCCCAGCAAGAGTAGCACTCAGTACCTAGTTCATAACCAATTCGAACCGTTCGAAGTTGCAAATAGTCCAGTAAAGGGTTCTACTCTTCAGTTATAAGTGAAGGCGCTTTCAGTCGAAGGGAACTCATTGATGTACCCTCGAGACCCTCCTAGGCTGCGACACGCGTCCCTCAGCACACCTGGTGGTGGTGGCTCATCCGCAGGTAATTCGCAGTCAGGACAAGACTGATGGCAGGCATTAAGTGCTAAAGCTTCGCTGTACCGCCCGACTTAAATAATTATGTGTGATAAAACTGACACTTCGGAGGCCGGAAGTGCTGCATCATCTACCCCGAGAGCACGCCATGCTGCTCTTCTCTGACAGACCTTGCGCCTGACTCTGTCACCAGACCAACTCTCGGAGTGTAGATGCTGCAGCTCCTGTCTAGCAGATAATTTTTTCTCTTTCCGATGTTACCGAAATTTTCATTTTATTTCTCGTATATAGGAGACACTGCTCGTGCTCTAAAGGCCACTTGGGCCGTATATTCGGCTACAAGCTTCGCGAATGACAGACCATATTCCCCTCACATGCCAGTAAGTGTCGAAACTTTTATTGCATGTGTCTTGCTTTAGAGGCCGCAGCTCGTCTCTGCAAGAGATTAACCATATTATTTGCTTTATAATTGGCCTATATTCTTTTTATAGTAATTTTATTTCACAGAGGTACAAAATGCTTCTCATCTGGTTTCCTAAGAATATCCCTATTACAACTAATATTTAGGTGAGTTCTAGAACAGCTGCCAAGCCTCTCGCTGCTGAAACTTGACTCTTTCAAGATTTTGTCTCTTCTCTGTATGAAATTCTTGCAGATGACCATAATAACTCATTTCTAAGATGACTTCATCGTTTATCGGGTAAATGATGATCTATCGTTACTTCCACAATGTTTTTCAGTTTGAAGGTGTTTTTCAACTGCGAGTTAAGTAATGATCATAGTGTACGTAAGATAATATAAGTAAACTTTTAGTCAAGCCCTTAGAGATGCCGTCAGAATTTTTCGACAAACATTACACTCTTTTACTCTTATGGTGGTCAGACCTAAGTAGCTACATACATGAGTCAATAAAGGCCTGATGTTGCTGCCCTGGGACCGTTTTACTGGCACTGTAAAGGGAAGCAAATGGCAGTAAAAGGTCGCTGGTACCCGCCTCTGATTTTGGCAGTAAGACATAGACCGAGCAGCGAAAAAATTGAGAAACCAAAGAAGTCTACTGCATGGGGCCACACGGCTCGCGAGGGAAATTATTAACTCACAGCAGATAGGTATATACTGAAAGCATGAATAAATATTTATCAAAGTCTGTACGTTCAAATAGAGTTAGACTATTTGTGACTTTATGTGATTTTTTTAGCGTATATGTAAAAAAACGACGCGTGGATTTTAAAGTGCCTTGTAGCGTTATCGGGAACGTAGAATGTACGGTGTCGTGAAGCTGTGGCACTGTCACGGCTCAAGTTTGTTCGGTATCGTGAAGCTGTGGCACTGTCACGGCTCAAGTTTGTTAACTCTGTTTTCCTGTTCTTAATAAAATAAGAATAGAATTGTCCTAATATTAATGCTATGTTTAATTAAATACATGCATAATTGAGACTAGATTACTGATATAAAGAGGAAAATATTCAGCCTGAACTGTTGCATCAACGTTTTCGTCCCTGCAGCTGTACACCTACGACACCCGTAAACAAGTTATCGAGACTCCAAAGCCTGGATTCTCGTATCCTCCATAAAATTGCGAGAGCATAAAACGCACGGTCCCGTGGTACGTTCGTACACCGACTGTACCCCACAGCTGGCAGCAATCACCCCCCTGACAACGAGCGCTTGCAAATAAGAGGCGTCGGATGATAGCGAGGATGATGGTAATTGATAGGTAATTCTCAACCCCAGGTGCGATGATGAGCCCAAATTGGTGAAATATGAAGTGCGGAACTATTGATCCGTAAAAATTTGAGGTAGCTGTCGGGTAAACCCTGAATTTCTATGAGCAGTTACAACGGCCCGTCGACTGAATTTATGAGTCTCTGTTTGCAGCGCCATGTTGAGTGCTGGCAACATGTAGGCATTGTAAGGAATAGATCAGGTGATTTGTGGCTCTTTTAGTGATGAGTGATCTATTGGTCTTATAGGAGAGGCTATTTACAGTGAAGATTGATGGGACTGCGAAAAAACTAAGGGCCAGTGCCAGCCATCATACAAGAAGCAAACAATTATTGTCTTCATGGCAGAGTATTTTAATGCCATAACAATTATTCATTATGCGTAGGGCATAAGTAATTATGCCTTAAAAATAGTTTAGTCCTTTTCATGGAATTATTTTTTGCTACTTGTAAGTTTTAAGTGAAAATAAGGTAATTAATTCTTATTCGTTCATGTTCAAATATTATTACGCCCTGTTAGCCTTCAGTATAGAAATGATTCAAGTATTAAGATTGTTTTTTCAGGTGTACAGAATGAGTTTAGATGTCAAGGGTTCTACTAGCGTTGCTTGAAGCTGAATAATATTTTACTAAGACTGTTGATCAGTTAGTACGGCCCTAGTTTCTGCTGCACTATTTCCTTAATAGTAAAGGCTTGCAGTGCAAGGATACCAGTTTTTACAACGTGCTTCTTTAACCGGATGTGAAAACATCTAACCTTATTTTATTCCGCCTAAAACACCGTCTAATCAGAGGTTGAGCAATTATTCTGAAAACGTTAGTTACGTTTTCCAATGCTTACACTGCATTGGCAGGTAGGGGGCGGGAGTGTAGAGAAAAAATCAAATAAGGTCAATGGTAACTACTATGCATGGTCGAAGTAACCCATATTAACGGTCACTGATCACACAATGATAAAATTGCAAAATGTATGAATACGTTAGCTCCACTTTATATATCCGTTGTAGCATGAGCGCTGCCAGTCTACTCTCTGATTTATCTCTTTGCTTGAGGCACTTCGAGTTGACTACACCACATTATTCTCCCTAGCGGTAAGTGAATAAACGTCCGTGGCCCCATTGCCAGGGCTTATTCCGAACAAGGGTTCTATTCAAAATTTTAGTCAGAGTCTGCAAGGGAGCAGGCTGCACGCAGGTCGAGTATTACGGAAACCAAGTGCTGAAACTTTGCAGAGGCGCTGCAATCTAAAACAAAGGTTGTTTTTCCTACAAGTTTATACGAGTTTATTTGCCCGGTTTCACCAGTGTGACGTCACGAATAATGAAGTCATCTTGAACCAATGGCAACACTGATATTGCTCACGTGATCATAAGGCAAGGAGTCTGCCGCCAATCAAGGCCGCTAGTCGTGCATGAAAGTGACGTCAAGAGGGCAGTGAAAATAAAGCTATACTTTTGGTTGTTGTTGCAGGATTATTTTCTTCTTAGGAATGAAACTAGGCGTAGTTGCCTTTATCACATTAATAGGATTTTTGAGCCTTACTACCCCTGAAATTTTTAAATTGGGGCTAAAAAAGCTGGTATTACGCTCGATGAAATTGTACATTGCTGCAGTGCTCATCGAAATAGAAACGGCTACAGTTGGTTGGCCCTATTCTAGCTGCCCACTCAGCCGAAAGAAAATCTGTCGAGAAGCTCAAGTTTAATCAGTAAATACCCTTGTACTAATAATAATCAGACAGTGTGCTTCTAATTGAACGATGAAATATGTTTGAATATTATTTAATGTAAGTTTATAACATAATTATCTATGCATTGACTATAAATTATCTTACTTTAATAGTATGACATGATTATCTATGTTTGAGGAGTGTATTTCTCCCCTCTAATTCATGGTCGACGATGGGCAGAGTGAGGGCATGAGGAGGGTAGGCGAGAGGGAAGCTGTCTTTGATGAGCAGCGATGACTGGCGAGATCAGTTCAGATATTGCCGAGTCACTTTCATCACGGGGCCACCTACCGCCGCTGTGTCCAGCTTTTCATTCAATTATTTAAATTAATGGTTTGTGTAAATAAGACACTAATATCGAGTAATACTGACTGATAATAGAGAATTCATGTTATACTGAATTGTTATTGTCGCTAGCATGGTAGCCCGTGCACTGTAACTAAGAGTATCGCAAGAAACTATTGTTATTGATAGGGAGCTGTTTTCTTCTCCAACAGATTAGTAAGGGATACGTTTTGATTGTTTTAAATTTATACATATACAGATAACGCGTAAGTGAAGGAATAGGAACAGGAAAGGCAGCCAGACACCATTGAGGCAGTTGAACAGTAGAGTTCGTGCTGCATGGCTAAAAATTAATTTTGGCGTACAATTGAGAGCAGCCTAAAAAACTGCTTTATCTCGGCGTTCCTTCCATAACGGATAATGGTAGTTTAACTAATGCTTACTTGTCAACTCTTCTGTACGTTTTTGTAAGTGGGTTTGATAAGATACCTATCAGGTTTGTGCCAAAGTAATGCCCGGTTAAAAAAATATATAAGGCAAAAAATATATACATATATATTAGTTGGCGTACCACGGTGGAATGGGCTACATTTAGGTGCTCTGTAAGTTCCTTACTGGTAATGGTAGGGTTCTCTAAAACAATAACGCTTTCAGTAAGGCGGCATGTTTCTTTTTTACATCTTGGACTTTTTTCTTCTGAAGTCAAATCTTTCCGCACTTCGAATTTAAGTTCAGAAGTGAGAGAACCCCCTCCTGCAACTTCATCCATCCACAACATCTACCTCATAAGTGTTCTGAATAGATTTTGCTGCCGCACTGGTATTAACACCTACATGAAATTCGTCGAGTAAACCTTCTCTCACGGGACCGTTTGGTCGGACAAACATGGAGGCAAAGTTTTTGAAAATTATTGGCAAACGTTAGATAATTTCAAAGAAAATGATACAAATTAAGCGCAAAGTTATTTTATATCTACAAGAAGGGGATAAAAATAATTAAATTCGGTCTGAAACATTTGTACTGGAACTCGGACATTACTTTGGCACCAAATGGATACATGAGTGCCAAGATGCGCATTGCACAAACCTGTCACTTTAAATGTGCGTCACGGCTGGTTAACACGGGACTCGTGTTGCACACAGCTGAGCTGGGGACACGGGCCCCACACCTACTGCACGCTGAGGTGAGCTGCATAGCCGGTCTGAGAGCACAGCACAAAAATGCTGAGCAGACGTCAGGATGCAGCATCCCTTGCAGGAAAACACATCACCACAGATGAATTGTGCACGTGGACTGTACACAGGACGCGTGCGCGGAGCACGTGCCGTGCCCCCAACACCTCTGCCCACGTGCCCTGTCGCTCATCTCTGCACCCCGTAATCTGCTTCCTCGCACCTCATTTTTTATTGCAGTAATCATCCCAGCATCACTTTTTTTATATTTTGGTCGCGGGGATGAGGGGGTGCTGAAAAGTTCGCGGTTCTGGGTAAAAAATGCTTTGGGATCAGTCGTGGGTGTTAACCCCTTCCTCTGCTGACCTATGCGGCATCCCTTCCCGCGAATATTGCTTTTAGCTACTCAGAACCAGCTTACCGTTGCTTTCTGCAATATATTTCTAGCAGCAGTTGCAGTAGCCAGTCCATGACCAAGCTAGTGTTAGTTTCTGTTTTTTTTATTAAATTAAAATATAGACGAGTTGGACTCATTATTCAGAAGTCCTTTCTATATACATATATGTAAAAAATTACTCTAGAAAAAGTAAAGCTTCGGCAGTGAAAAAATAAAACGTTCACAACAACAGCTGATTCACTTGCGTTGAAGATCCGTCCATCTCTTTCTTAGTTTGTCTGCCTTATTTTTCTTAATACCATACTTCAAAAACTTACCACGGATTTCACCGAAATTTACAGGGATTGTTAAGGATGTTAGGAGGAACAGATGATTAATTTTTGGTTAAGATCCGCCCATGCCTTTATTTGTTTGTCTGCCTCATTTTTCTTATGCTGTAACTCGAAAAGTTACGGGCGGATTTTTATGAAATTTACATGAGTTACTTGCTATATTATGCGGAGTAAGTGACTAAATTTTTGTAATGATCTGTTCGTTCATTTGTAGCTATGTTTGATTTTCAGATTCAGATTCACTTTATTGAAAGACTTGACCTAAAAAACAGCACATGTTAGCATAGATAATATAACAGGTCAAGAACATTTCTCAAGCCCTTATTTGAGCATGTAGATGCATTATGTTTGCTTTATGATTTTATGTTTGTTAGCACAATAACTCAAAAACTTATATATGGATCTTTAAGCCGTTTACAATAATTGTTTGTAATGTTTAAAGACTTAATTGATTAAATTTTGGTGATGATCGGATGGTCCGGTTGTGTGTTTCACTAATGTTTGCTATGCAGAATGTTCGTTGGTAGCATTACTCAGAAAGCTATGGACGGATCTTCAAGAAAATTAGCGAAGCTTCTAATACTGTAAAAAGACATAAATGGGTCAATTTTGGTCTAGATAGAAAAATAATCATTGGTTCATAACCAAACTGTATTTTTCCTTACCGTGCTTACCTTAGCGGAGATATGCGCTCTGAGAATACTCTAGTGTTCTCACTAGAATTAATAGCTTATCTGTATTCTAAATTGGAACCATAAAAAGGAAAACAAATCAAACTCATAGACTGGCCATTAAAAAAGCTAAACAAAGATAGTGAAAGGAGGAGCGCTCTAGTACAGCAGTTCATCATAAACTGACATTGATACTTGGAGACCCTGTCGGCAGAAAAAAAGAAAAGAAAACACTGAGAACAGGAACATTTCACCCTTCTTGTTATTTCTAACTTTTTGATTAACTTGTGTACAGAGTTCTCTATTGTACTCTACTGAGTACGAAAATCATTTCTTTTTACAGTCAAATGTGTGTAGTGGTATGAGATCTTTGCGTAAAGAACAGTTTCATGTCGACTGTACAAAGGAATAGACCCCAGCACTCTCCCCATGCCATAATATTGTGGCCGGACCTGCGCCATAATTAGCACGCAATTCGTCGCATCATCAGCTTCCGGCATCAACCAGCCGTTCTGTCAGAAGGTGATGCCGCGAGTAAAAAGTGAAAGCCGTAATGTGGAAGTGATGCTCTTCAGGCGCATCATCAGAGGTAATTATGAAGTGGTGTTAATGAATGCGTGGGGGGCCTATTCGATCAGTGGATATTTGATGTGCCTTTAAACGCATCATTAGAGGTACTCTAGGGAGACTGTTATCCAAGTAAAAAATGAATTAAACGTGAGCGAAAATATAATTTTCATTAAATGGCTCGTTGGAAGCGACTACAGCGGTGCTGTTAGCAGAATACACTGCTGGTATGCAGCTAACACCGCAGTTGGTGCTGTTGAATTACTTCCTGTTCTGCATCCTAATTCAAAAGAAGATACACTTGGGGGGTAAACTGCATAGGTTGTCGACTAAAGGTAATAGATGACTATAGGTGCACCCGCAGAAAAAAAAAACTATAGCTGTAGTTATGATAGTGCTTCGAACAAATCATTATAACTTCAGGCTTGATTTCTCCATAATGATAGGGCAAGCGCGTTAACGGTAGAAGCGCAAACTACAGTTCCGTACCGTCTATTTAGCCACATCTGGAAGTTCAGTTCTGTATGTAAGTAGCCTCGTTTGCCAGACTCTTCTGTTGACACTCGTGCCTTATCCACTAAAGAATACTCGACATTGGTCTACTCTGGATGATGCTAGTCCAAATTCAGGACTGCCGTTGGAAATCCATCGCAGCTCTATGCGCATGAATTTCCTCGCCAATAGTAATCCGAGGGCTTAGTGTCAGCGCAGTACTATACAGCTGAACCTCTTATATAAATGCACTCATATAAGGGGTTACTCGTAACTGATTTCTAACCAATACTTACATAAGGTACGTGAAATTTGGTAGGTAGGTAGGGTGTATGCTAATCACACATTTAATTTTTTTTTCTTCGTTATTCTATTATGTATTTGAGGTTTGTATTATTGATGATACACTGCACCATTACCCGTTTTCCTCTAATTTAACGCCCATAGCAAAAAATGAGGGTTATTACACTCTTCCTATACGGTGCGTACTGATATAATGCACATATGTCGGTCCTCATCCTCTACCGTATCAAAATTCTCCTCTACGATACTTTACAAGTTGCTCGGATGTAGTCTGGACCAAAGCCTTTTGCTGTATAAAAAAATACAGGCAATTATTGTATTATCAGCTGGTACCAATTATTGCACAACTGCCTATGAATTTCCAATAGCGGTGCGCGCTGTATACACATTTTAGAAATAATATATAATGATCGTTGACGATACGATGAGTTTCGGAAGGAATATCACAGGGAAACGTCCATTCTCGGTGAGTCAGTCACACTAAAAATGAGGAATAATTGACTTCATTTGAGCTGAAATTTTTGCAACTTGAAAGTTTGTTTAGTATTTATTTCATCAATTAATTGTTAAGGGCTCCAAATTTTTTCTAACAAAAGAAATGAAACAATAAAAATTCAGTTTTCAAGTGCGTAATAGTATAACCCATTATTTTAGAATTTGAATCGCTGTAGAAAAGAAACTGATAGTCAAACATAATCCAAAAAGTCAGAAAAAATAACTTCCGAAACTTAAATATATGCTGAATTTGCCGGAGGTATGAGACATTGCCGGTATGTTTAGGAACCTAAAAGTAGAGTTAAGGGTTGCTTAATGCAAGAAAAAAAAAAAAATAGGGATGAAAATTTGAATACAGTATTTATGTTATTGGCCAGGTAGAAAATGAAACGCACACTTCTCGAATAGGGTTTATTACATAATATTCTCTTTGTTTTAGTATACAGTTATCTCTCATTACTCCATTGACGCATTATGATAGCATTGCAGCTATATTTCCTAAATTTAAAAACAGCCAGGCAGCTCCGCTATCCAGTTTACAGCCCTACTCGTGTAGCAAGCTCTAGATTTTAGCAGATAATCATAGCAAATAAATATAAATAAATATATAATAGATCTACGGCTCTGCTTGCGGATCTACCTCCAAGATGATAATGACAACAGGTCTAGATTTCTGCAACTTTGTGACCATGTTCACTGTGCTGATGGGCCGCAAGCGCCCACCTTTTATTGCGACACTCATTGGCTGCCTTGTTTAGTGAGGGCACACATCCGTCTAGTGGTTCCCTGCATCGTTTAATTATAGTCAATAGTATACGATAAGAAAGATAAAGGATGGAATACCGCAGTAGCCCAGCACTTTCTCAGTAGTGTATCAGGTTAAATGTGAAAGATGAGAGAGATGAAGTGTTGAAAATATGGTTGTTTCATAAAGGAGTAAAGTAGCTGCACTGTGTTGCAGCTCTTCAGCTTCAGCAGATCCAATAAAATTACCGTAACAAATTGTACTAAAAGGCTTGTAAACCTCTGGCGAAATCTTCAGTCGTTGGTAAAAATCATTCGACCATATATTATCATAAGTAATTAGAATAACATATTTATCTTCTACAAGAGCTTAAGTTTCGCAGGCAAACTTTCAATAGTCTAATTTTTATTGCAAACTTTAGTTCACTGACGAATTAAACATACATCTGGGAGCAAAAGCCGCAGCAAAACTTTTTCTGTAGTGACAGCATTATACACACAAACGTTACCGTTACGTGCCAAACCACTTGCTATCACAATATCTTTATTATAGCTTCAGTAATAAAGTATATAGTCCTACTATCACTAACTGATGCATTTCAATCAGAAAATCGAGGGCGTATATCTGATATTTTTCTGAGGTGACATCAAATAATATCAAATAATTATCTGAAAACTTCTGGGTGCAATTGAATAGCAAGAATATTATTTTTTCAGTTGCCGCTCCCTCCTGCACTATGCAACGAGGATCGGCAGAGTCAGCAGACTCGGCCTCACAGTCAGAGCTGCTAGTTTGTTGTCTCTGCCTCTAGCCGTTCGAGTTATCTTCTCGTGACGCGGCTAGAGGGTAGAAGCACCTAATGGACTACTGGCAAACTTATACTATTCTAGCACTAGTGGACTAGATACTGCACCCAAAAGAAACAATAACTTAATGTATTCCAAAGAAGACAATCAATTACAATAGAATTAGAAGACAGTTACGTTTGAGAGGGAGGACGGACGATAGAAGTTCTTCGTAATGAATAATTTGCTCACGGAGAGCTCTCAACAGGTAGTGTACACATAACCGGTCAGTCCAGCCTCGCATGGAGCTTCTGTACGAGAAGCGAGTAGCCTAGTGCGTCGCATCCCCTCTGATGATAAGCCTGGACTGCCACAGTGAGCTACTAAGCAGCGGCCGTCTTAGGTTGCCACAGTCCTTATATTGGCGTTGAGTATAGTAGTCCATTGAGGCTTTTTGCTCTTCAATTATACTAAAGATGCTACATTGTTGCTGCCAGCTAGCAGAACCATCACCAACACAACTTGCCGTTTCGCAAGCATTACGATTCCAAGCGTGCCGTCTGCACGGCTGCGAACCCTTCTACTGCCAACGGATTATCATAGGAACTCTTGGATGGGACGTCAGGGGAGTAGTACCAGGGATCACTAAATTAGATAGCAGGGGTTATCTCTGCAATGATGAAAGAAGATTTTCTTTACCGTAGTTGTGACAGTTTGTATATGGCTAAAGCCTTAGTAGCTTCGAATAAGCCAAAAACCAGGGATGTGACCCTGTCTGGGCATGGTTCTTCTTGTCATACAGTGTACGATCTGTGAACATAGTAGTAGCAATTGGTATGAAATAGTTGTGATTTTGCCTTGCCGCCTTTATTGTTTATTACTAGTATTATTCAATATAAGACATGTCTAGCTACTATCGCCGTTATCATTGTTACCGTTGTGTCTATTGAATTCTGTAATCTTTTCTTTCATCTTTATGCCTAGATATATATATATATATACTATCTACTGGAAATTTGCTTCTGTATAATAAACACTATAAATAAGGCCATTCTCACTGTTCATTGTAGGCGTTTATGGTTTCTTCAGTTAAATTCTTACGTTGGCTGATATAGCTTTTCACCACAGTTCACTTACTCTAGTAGTTATGCCAGACAAGAGAGCTTGCACTTGCAGAACTGTGACGTCACACGAAAGTGTATAGCCAATAGTGTCACTCCTTCAGCGGGCATCCTCCGTAATCCCAAGACTGGGGCATCCTGGGTAATTTCCACAATGGCGTCGTTTGTGTGAGAGGCGAAGTCTGTGCCGCGATTATTCATTATATAAACGTTGGAAAAATTGCTCAATTGCAGTTTATTGTGCTTTTCATGCATGTATAAAAAACAGTATAATACATGTACTACTTTATAACCTGTTGTAATGCAAAGTATTCTTAGTGAATGAAATTTGTCTAATTTTGTCTTTTTAAACTCATGCGAATCATTCTGTTTCGCGCAAAGCAATTGCTTCAACTTAGGTAAACATTTTTCGATGATTTCCTTAGTTTGTTTTATGGCGCTAGAAATCAAGATGCAATACAATACATCAAATCTGTGGTCTATTATTTTTCTTTACCTATGTCAATTACGTGTATGGGTAAATCCAATTTGAGGTAATAAATGATATGTAATTGGCGGAAAAGTCTTTCTGGTGTACTGTAGTACAACGAGCCCTCTCTCGCAGCCTCATTTGTTTACAGCAGAATAGTAACGCTGTGGTCGCTCATGGGCTGAAACTGACATCAGTCTGGCGGTCTCAGATTGGCTGAGATTGCGTACGGGGTATTCGCTTAGAGCTGACATAACTATCTGTAGTAAATGAACTGTGCTCTGCTCTCCCGCAATTTATTGGATGGGAGTAGCACAGCCCGCTTGTATCCAGGATACGAAGATACAGTTCATGCCATGTAGATTGACTAGCATTATCAAGGTGTTGCTTGCTGTATCATAAATAGTTGAAACGCGGTGGTTTGGTACATACAGGGAGGGTTGATAGTGCTGATAAACCCAAGGTAAGTTGGGCACTCTCAACTATTTTATTGAATGAAAATGTGTGGCACCGTAAAGTGCATCCTTCATTAATGAACTAGTACCCACGGGTCCAATGGATTCATAAATTGTTGTTGTCCTTGTATGTAGGTCATAATTACATTTATTTTAAGTACTATCAGGATCATTTCTTACAATCTCTACAATTTCAGCCGTCGTTTGTACAAGCACCGAATAATGAAGTGTGTACTAGAGCCCGGGCTTATAGCAGTGTACGGCGTTTGTGAAATAAAAGTTATACGTGCAATCAAAGCAATGAGAGCTATAAATGCAATATATTAGCCTGTGTTCACACGTCCCTCATCGTAGTGCATTCAGTCAAACTGATGGACGGGGGGCGTTGATTTGACAGCAGCAGCTGCAGCAAACGCGGGAGACTAAAGAATGAAGCATGTCTTTTCTTGAATGCGCTGCGCCATTCAGGTTCAGTTAACAGAACCTACAAATAGTAAATTTATTCTGTGCAGCGGTCACAGATTATGGACAAGTCGAGAAAAAAATGCTTTTTTATAGTCACTTTAATGATCAAAATCACTGTACTCCCGTTCACGAAAAGAAAATTAGAAAACCTGAAAATGTTGTAAGAGCACGGACGCCATCCTTGATTTGGAAGCCCAACTGATTGCTCTGTACTGATTGCTCTTCTGTCGGTTTATCAGGCTATAAATATTTTGGAAATATGCTGTTCCTATCAAAATCAGGCTATAAGATTATGAGATACGAATGTGACTTAAACCGACGCGAAATATAAGTGAAAATGTAAAGAAACGATATCCTAACTGAACTCGCGGCATCATTCCTTTGAATGAAGGATACTTCTACGTGTGGACAGAGACAAAAAAAGTTGACGCACAGCTCGTGTTCATTGTCGTGATTGAACGCGATGCAATGAGGGACGTATGAACTCTCCCTCATATAACATAAAATATTGCATTTAAAGCTCGCATTGTAGTATGAAGCCATGTGACACGAAGCATTTATTATCACTGATAATAAATACCATTGATCACAAATGCCAAGTGTCACAAGATTTCATTCGTAATGACAACTGATTCTTTTATAAATTATTGTTGAATGTTTTTGCTTAAGTAAAAATATAATTGAGTTGCAGAATCCGAAAATCCGTCTTTTAAATTTTTGCAACCTTTTTCATTTGGGGATACATTTTTGGAACAAGTAAAGCGAGATATTCGCGAAAAAACATTCTCGCCAGTGGGAAGAATTGTCAATTAGCACCAGCGCAATGTATGCTAACAATTGGTATATTTAGAACTAATATAAGTGTCCGTTAATCCACTGATATGCTATTCTTATTTGCCATCCAGCCTTTTTAGTTCCTTCAGTTGCTTGCTGTATTTGTCTTTTCCTTGTTTCCTATTTCTTCTACCCCGATTGCTTAGGTGCAATAATAACAATTTTTATGTGAAATAAAAGCAAATTTTAGGTGCAATAGGAGCAATTTTTAGGTGCAATAAGAGCAATTTTTAGGAACAATAAGAGCAAATCTTAGGAACAATAAGAGCAAATTTTAGGAGCTATAACTGCAATATTTTTAACGCAATAAATCCGGGCTCTAGTTATTACCTTATACACTGCCCTTATAAACTCAATTATTCATTTTAAATTCCATCAACACTTACGGTATACATTGCCATATTTACTACTGCTAGGGATTCAGAAAAAATATTTTCAGATTATTATTGTATAACATATGTGGATATCACTCTTAATATTTTTAAAGTATCTACGGATATCACTTTTCAGTTGGGGGTCGGGCAGGATGACCGGCCTTCCGACGGATGCTGAGACACGCGCGTGGCCGCTTCCATTTACGCAAATCTCTGAAAAAAAAAAAAAATCATAATTCCAATTTGCTCAAATTTAGGAATCCAAGGTTCGTACTGTAGAGTCTTATAGTTACGAGTATAATAATAATAATAATGCAGATCAATAATGCTACGGTTCACTGAATAATTACGTATCTCTCTGTCTCTATGTATATCGATTACTTTATTGACCTGTCTACTGGTTTATTTTTATCTTCTCGTGCACCCGTCGTCAAAAATGACGGGAGAAAGATGACTCCCGTATCTCTTGGTGGCTCCTGGTCGGGGTGGCCGTATAATTCCATCCTCTTTACGGTTGGTAGAAGAGCAAACGACGGTAATAAATAGGACTGCCTGCAACTTCTTTGCCGGAATATCTGACGGCGGGGCAAGCTAGTACGTGGCAAAACTAAATCTAGCAGCCAGTTTAGCAGGCAAAGAATAAATAAGATAAGATGGTTACTGGACACCTAATTGGACTGACACCAGCTGTGGCAAACAATAACTTGTAGTGGGCTACTTGTGAGCTGCAGCTTGATTTCCTTGTAAATCAAATAGTCTGTATTTGCTAAGAAATGCTCCTTCAGCTTCGAAGCTAGCAAGTAGTCTAGTCCGTCGATACTCATTTCTTTTTGAGATAACGGTACTTGCAGCAGTAAATTGGAACAAGATTGGTGGTGCATTGCACGTTTTGGGGTACTCAAATTGACAACAGTAGGTGGTAGTTCACTGAGGGATTTTGATCTACGATTGTGTGTAAAATCAACGGAGGGCGGTTAATGTTGTCATTCTCAGATAGTTCGCTGTATGTCTGCAGGCACTGTTCTGTGTCGTACGCTCAACTTACGAGCAGAATTTCGGCTCGGACCTCATTCTCGTTGAATATTTTTCAGAATATCTTGGATACCGACGAGCAATGTAGTAACGCTTTAATTATACCCACGGGCGTTACTGCACTAGGCATATTAGGCCCCAATTGTTTTGTGTGTGGTAAACTCAGGGCATACAAAGCTTCGTTGTGTCACAAAAGGGAAGCTCTTAGTGACTATCCATGCTACCGCTAAGTGGATTTCAGACGCCTTCACTGCTTAGATTTCATATTTGATGAAGAAATGACCCATTTGCCTCTGAGTAAATCCATTTTTATACGTTGTTTAAAAGAGGGACCAACCAACTGACCAAGCAATCAAACAAGCCAGCTGATACGCAGCCAATAAACTGAGTATTGTCTTGCAGTGGGATAACGTTGTTGAAGTGCATTTTATTGCCAAAAATAAATCATTACAGGGGGCTTCTTCTCATCGTTCAGTCTCTTTATAGCTCCACTGTACTAGGTGCAGTTGTGCCACACTCGTTGTAGCATACTCGGAGCGCTATGCATAGTGAACGAGCAGATATTGTACAAGTTTACACTGTGCTCCGACTTCAGTGCGTTTAAAATACTCTGTGCTAAAATTCCTTTCACTCAGTGCAACTTTCGCTGCGCATCATGCTTCCTCGACCTCTCCCCGAGCGTCACCTTTGGGTGAAAAAGTTTCGCTCTCTGCGAAGTCCCATCGGCGTTTTTTCTGATGCCATGTTGTACGCCAACTCATCACTTCAAAACTATTTCAGATTCTCGAACTCCCAAAACAGCAGCTGGTTGTAGAATTTCAATAACCATTACCCAAACTCAGAAGTATCTGTGATAGGAACAAAGCTTGAAATATTTATTTTGCACAAAGCTGAAATTCCGTGAGCGTGGGAAGAAATCCCAGGAAACACCCCCGTGTGGCACGAAAAAGTTGCATCATGTGAACAGGCCCTTGAATTAAGGAACATTTGCCATAGAAGTGCCTGTGCTGCAACTTACCTTGGATGCGACGTGCTTTCGGACTCCTACTAGGAATATGACGGCTCCCACGGCCATAAGGATGCCTGGAAGAGAAAATCGTAGAATAAAATTGAGAACTGCCGAAAATTCTTGCACAAGGATGTCCCAGCTTTACTACCATAATTATATAGACACTAGTCGCAATGAAGAAGAAGAAAAAAAAAAAAAGAAAAAGAAACAACATCCCTCTTTCAATTATGTATGAGAAAACATTGAAAGCTTTATCTGCGATTCATTTTCTGTAACGTGTATATTTTGCTTATACCACGCAACATATCTTGTGCATTGGAGTGATATGTGATGATGATATCAAACAAAGCACATCTTTTGAGACAGAGCTGCCCAGGAAGCAAAGAGCGTAACGGGAGAACTCACGAGAAATTAGCACCAAAAAGTGACGTCATCATCGACGAATCTGTGACTGAGCAGCCTCGGAGTATTTTAACTAATTTGAAAAAAAAAAAAATCGTCTTAAATTGCGAAATTGATCTCTAGTGTATCAATAAATTGGGATAATCTACTATATAATAATTCACGTCGTGTTTTTATTTATTTATTTATTTATTTATTTATTTATTTATATATTTATATCTTTCCTGTCACGCTCTATGGAAATAAGATAGGAGAAAATTCAGATTTCAAAATGTAAAAAAAAAGTGGGGTACCTTGCAATTTTTTTTCGGCGAA
>LQNS02278143.1:46112283-46139391 GCA_001587735.2 Parhyale hawaiensis
AGCCAGCGGGGGTTTTCCTGAAGGGCTAACTTACTGCCGTCATTTATCGCACACGTGCACCAGTCATTTAATAACCCAATATGCCGTCATTTACAATGACGGCTCGGGACACTAGTATATACTAATTTAGCAATTATCTATAGAAAATTGCAGTGCATGCTTGTGGAAACTTTCACAGCAGTAACGCCGAATGTGGTCCCTTTCGGCGACCTGAGTTACCTTCTTTTTCTTGATTGAAGCCTTGTTTACACTTCATATTCAGTTCACAGTGCTCTTCACAGAACATATTAATTATTGTATTAATTACCGACAAATATAAGCACCATTATAGCCAATTCTGTACGCGAGAGAAACCACAGTAACAAGTGGCCTATTGCTCGAACTTTCTGTACTTGGCGACATTTTACAATATTTTGCTGCTCAAGTAGCTGGCCAGTCATGGGCGGGAGATTGAATGAAATGAATCGAAAAAGTACTGTGATATGTTCAAGAAAACAACCTACGAAGGCCTGAGGCCCCACACTTAAACACTTCGACTCATCGATGTAATATAAATAGGCTACGTGCAGTCACGACTAAATTTTATTTTAGTCCTTTTGAGTCCTCCCGTTGAGTTCTTTGCTTCCTGGAGCTGCCATAGGAGCTGTAGGGACGCTACCAACGGGCATGCTGCTCTAGCTACCGACAGCAGAGAGAGCCCCACTACATCCCATTCTTTCTTACACAGGCCGGGCAGTGGTGCAGTGTTTTGCTCCCCACAAGCAGTACAACGTGTTCGCACGTCTTGATGTGTTCTAGCAAACTCTGCTGGCAGCCGTTACGGCAGCTGGCCTCTGGCAAGCATCACTAAGGAAGGTTTGGGTAAGTCATCAATTAAACCTGTGTGCTTTGTTATTGCATGCGAGGAGGCAGCAGGACATTCGGAAAACCAAGAGAAGTTGGTGGCGTCGAAAGACTGTGGTGCGAACTGGCTTGAAGGGATGAGCTGCCAATAGTGAGCGAGTGCTGTGGCGGCAGGTTCAAAGCCCACCGCCACAAACTCGAATTTTTATTTGGAGAAGTAAGGGATCGAAAGGCCAAAGGAAATAGAAAACATTCTCGAATTGGGGGAAGTTAATGGTTCCTTCCATTATTTTGTCAATGCTAATTCATGCGAATTCTGTGCCTAGACCGTAAAATGAACATTATGTCTTCACTTTAAATGTACTCAATTTGATGAACTGTATATCACTGAAAGAAATTCTGATTTTTTGCAAACGTCCTCTAAGCTGTAGAACACGCTCTCACCGTGCAGTATGAGCACGATGAGCCGTGCACTCAACCTACAGCGCGGCAAAACGTGCTGAACCCAGCACGCGTTCGACTTTCTGATGAATTTCTAACTAGAACGCCCAAGTGCGAGGCGCGTTCTACGCCCCTACATCGGAGAAAATGTATAGTTGTGTTGAAGTCAGTGAGGACTAGTGATTTATCGGGTTGAATTTCAAGTGATTTATTCCTGCTTAGTACTTCGGCCACCCCTCATAAGTAGGTAAAGATGTCAACTGCAACTTTCTTTTTTTTTTTCAAACTGCTTGGCACGTACGCGAATACAGAGATGCGCGAGCACTACCTGCCTATAGAACGCTTCCGATTTTGAGGGTCTAGAGCACGCCTACGTGTGCAATTAGTGCACGCGTTTGCGTGCTGGTTTAAAGACAAGCTTTCGGCACGCATTCATGTGCGTTTCCAGCATGCCTGGCTTCTGGTAACGGTCGACGCTGTCGCTTTGAAAGTTTTTTGATGACAAAGGAGATGATAACCTTTAAAGTGGGGGCCCGTAGATTCATTAGTGTTTTGTACGCGTTCACTCACCCAATCGTGCGACTGTGTTACTGTGCCCTAAAAGCAGTAGAAAAGTGCTCTAATTTTCATTTTTATTGTATTTCACTTAAGATTTGATGAGACAATACATAACTTGATTAGTCACTCTTCAGACATATCCTATCCGTAACTTGCCTAGTGCCTCTTGAGACATATCCGTAACTTGCCTAATGACTCCTGCGGAAGAAATTGATTTGCCGGTTAGCAGTTTAAAACCTTGTTGTGGTGTACACTGAGTCGTGTTCACAACGAGGCTATAAAACATTCGGACTAACAGATGAGCGAACGCGTTCAAAAGACTAACGTGTAGACAGGCTTTTAGACGCTCATTACCTCCGATGATGTAGACAATGGTGCAGACGCTTAGGAAGGCGTTAATGTCCTTGCCGTCTTCAGATGATATTCCGGCATACTGAAATAAAAATATTTGTGTCAACAATACGAGTTTATGTGCCCTGTTATTGTAGGAACAGAGGGCGTACACATGCATGCATGCATTTTTAACGTATAGATATTCTAAACTCAGTCTTTACAGGAAGTAACGCAGATGACATCCGACTAGTAGTCTTCCTAAGCAAAGCGTTTGTCTATAGCGTGTGGGGAAGATAGAGTTGCTTGCTGACCAGAGACTTCAGGCGTGTGTGCCTTCATGCATGGTTTTGCTCAGCTGGTAAGCAACTCTTAATATGCTTTTTATAGTCCATCACAACCCGTATCGTGGATACACACTATATACTTGCTGCAGTCCACATACCACTTTCACCGACGCTTCCAGCCAAGAGTCAACTCAGAAAGTCAGTTGACGTTGCCTAACTACGGCTTCTACTTACCCCAATTTTTGTTTTCTAGAAAAAAGTTTGAAAATATTCACCGCTGCTGAAATTTATTAGTACACCGAAGCCAGCGTTAACGGTGAGCTTTCGTAAGTAGTTGAAATTTACAACAACTTGTGCTTTCGAAAAGTACAATGTTCAGAGACGAGCGTCCGAAATCACGGTCAAAGCAACACCTACATAACCTACATAACCTGCTACTCTCAATTGTCCTCGAATTTGCTTGCTTCTGCAAACGACTCAAATGTTGAGCTTCAAGCCTTACTAAACATAAGGCAGTTACAGGAGCTGAAACGGCTGGGCTGGGCGGCATCCCGATAACCTTGAATTTGTTAGGGAATATTGTTGCTTCGTTCTTTTTCCAGGATTCTTACTATCTAATCTAATACAAAGAATGACCGTCGTGTGTTTATAAATACTAGCTGGATCCGTGAAACTTTCACGGCCTTGCAAGGCCTTTCAGACAGACCCGTGAAACTCTCATACCTTAGCATGGTAATACCACACCTGTTCTTCAACACTGGGACTTGATGTGTGATGTATTAAGTCCATACTCTTGGTTGATAATAATATCCATCATTCCCTGCAGTGGAGTAGCCAGGAGAGGATCGTGGGGACTCCCTCCCCAGAAAGTTACACGCACCCATCACTGGAAATGAGGCCTTGAAAAAAATGTACTGCTTAGGACCTATCTTTTTTGTGTCGCTGACCACCCACCCCACCCCCTTAGCATTTCGCTAGCACTCCTAGTGCCCATTCCCCCATGGAAATTTTCCAGGTTCAAACTCTTTCATTCAGAAAAGCCCAGGCATAAATATGATTAAAAAGACTTTGCCCAGCTGCATAGAACTGCTAACCTCCGCGTAT
This sequence comes from Parhyale hawaiensis, assembly GCA_001587735.2. Taxonomy (NCBI): domain Eukaryota; kingdom Metazoa; phylum Arthropoda; class Malacostraca; order Amphipoda; family Hyalidae; genus Parhyale; species Parhyale hawaiensis. The sequence goes on from LQNS02278143.1 coordinate 46,115,847, forward strand.
CCTTGGACCCATGGAATATTTATAGGCCTATAAACCAGCAGCCCCCGTGAAGCTTTCACGGTCTGGCTTAAGGCGCTTCAGATAGATCAGTGAAACCTTCGCATTGTACCATAGCAATTCCCCGTCAACATCACCAACAACACCGAGATTCCATGTATCATATCTTATCCGACCAGCCTTTTGATGATAATAATTAACTGAAGCTGACCTTGTCTAAGTGGCCCGTGGGTTACATTTATAAGTCCCTCTGTCTAACTGGACACTTGGAATTCCTTGAGCAGTAAACCATGGTACAGGTTAGCCAAGATTTATCTTAAAATTTTCGGGCGTAAAAACAATTAAAAAGACCTGGCCTGTGGCCGAGAGCTTAGTCACCAGCCGATAGTGTCTATGCGGTCGAAGGGCTTGAGTTATTTCGCGTTTTGTTACTTCTTACTTGCTGCTTTTAGCCCAATATATTTGCCTCACGCGTTAGCTGTAGCACAGATACAGGATTTCGTATGTAAGGCCAAATGCGAGTTGAACAGTGAATTCAGGCGTAACACACGAAGGAACGAAGGAACAACAACCAAACATAACCCTTTTGTTGAATAAGTCATGAAAATATGTATTTGAAAACATCTTACCATCCCATCGAAAAATTCCACAATACTACTACATTCACCAGCCCACAAACTTCACAAAGTCCACATTGTCCACCAAGGGCACAGAAGCAACCAAGTCCACAAAGTCCACAAACTTCACCAAGTCCACATTGTCCACCAAGGGCACAAAAGCAACCAACTTCACAAAGGCCCGTGACCAGACCTTCACAGCCGCGGGAATTCTTGGGCACGTATCCTGGATACGGTTTGGCAAAAAAAAAATAAATTAGGTGCGTTGAAGTTTTTTCTTCAGTATTAGATAGGGGAAAATAAGGCTTCGGACAGACGGACGGACGGACTGACAGACAGCTCTCTTATTATAGTATAGATTTATATGTTCGGTGTCACGCTCTTAACGAAATAGATAGGCGGAATTTAACCCAGGTTGCAGGCTCTGGTTGTCCTCTCAAGCTCCATTGAAAGTGATAGGCAGAAAATAGGTCGGGTTGCAGAAGATGGCAAACGTATCTTAAGCAGGGACAGATGAAATTCCAACAATGACGACATCGCAGGCTTAGTCTGATTTGTACGAGTATTAGCTTCTCCATACATCGAATCTATGGCAAAGTATAGGGCGACCTTATGTCTGAATGCACTTCTTGCATTGTCGAAGTTGAAATCGTAGCGCTGAAGATGTCTGAAGCTTCCGTTGGCACTGGCATGCTTCTTGATTAGTAGTTTCTTCCCACAGATGATTTCGTTGCATGAGCTATTCTTCTCATTTTGATATAATTGTCAACGAAACCGACAAAACATACGTTTTCACGGGCAGTAGACAATTATTTCTGCTAGCTTACTGTTTTCCTTTGACGAAGCAGTTTTCTCTTCATAGGTCAAAATTTGAGCACCTCAAATGAAACAGATATTTGAGGTGGAAAGACGGTATCAACGGTATCTTTGCTACGGACCGAACGGATTGTATATAAGCTGCTATTTGTTTAAGTTTGTTGAAGTGTTTTACTCAAGATGTTACTTCTGCCTGTCTATATAGAACACCTAAGGATGACAGCACGACAAAGGATTAATGAGGAAAAAAAGAAAATTAAGAAGCAAATAAGAGAAGAGGATATTCCGCACCGGCCTAGAGGCATTAGGCAAACGTATAGGTTATTGCGTGAATTTTTCACGCACGGGTCCACTAGTGTGTATAATAAAGTTCTGTTGGATGTACCAAGGGCCACTCTACGCAATCGTGAGCTGAACTTTAGAGCGGACTTTCAGTCAGCACGTAAAGGTCGGTTGCACAGATACCCATGGAAAGTACTCAAGTTGAACGATGTGCGAGCTAAAAATCAGCTAATCAGTTGAGCGTGCGATTCGTAATGTGGTCCCGGCAGAAGAAACACGAGTCTCGGAGGTGGCTTATGCTCCTATTTGATGTGTAGTTGTGTACAGAAGCCACGACTGTAAGATTGCCTCAAGTATTTCGTTGACGAAGACAAGGGTGCGGATAACGTAAGAACCTTTCTGATTTTACGATACAAGCTAGATGCACTCAAAATTCATAAACACTCTGCATACGTGCACTATAACTACAGTAAAAAATAATTTTGTGCCTGAAACTATAAAAAAATGAAAAACGATATTTTGTAGGCCTAAAAGGTAAAAGGTCAAGTCAACTTTACTGTACCTCTAACTGGGATACGCGCATGCACTGGTTTGTGCTGCAGATATAGACCAACAGACCCCAGTAGACCACAGGTTGCAGTCGTCGACCACAGATGTCTAGAGCTATGGTGCCAGTGGCGGAAGACTCCATAGCATAGTATCTACGACGCCCCCCCCACGCTCTCCATTGCTGGGGAATGTCAGTAAGCCCTCAGCAGTATGCAGACCGGATGCTGACCGATCACAGCAAGCGCGTAAAGATCTTGCCTAGCTGGCCTACTAACATTTCGGTTCTGTACGCCCCCAAAAGGTCTGTTTGTGGTAACTGAGAATATTCCGTGCCTTACCTCATCTGCCCAGAAGACTGGGAAGCTGTAGGTGCCCTCGAAGTTGAGGAATGACGGCAGCTTGCCAAATTTCTTGAGGGGCACGTTCACTTGAATGCGCTTGTGGGCGTCGACGGGTACTCCAAAAGTCTGATTGAAACACATACAAAAAAAAAAAAAAAATCAAAACGAAAGGCAAATCTCCATTTGCTACTGACATGATTGTTCAGGGTAGGGACCGCTGCAAACTGACAGGTTTACAATTCTAGCGTCTATTCCAAATGCTTACTATGAAATACGGAAAGAACTGCTGACGTATGGTCATTCTTCGAGATTTATGCTTGAGTTTTTGATCGTTGTTTCGCAAGCGATCATTGAGGTCTCTTTCAAAGAGTTCCGTTGTAGGTACGTCGTTGAAGCCATTCAAAATACTTGACTATTTCTATAAGTTGCCGCCTAGATCGCCTTTGCGCGAGAGAAATCAGATCCAGTTCTTTTAGGCGACCGTCATACTGCTTATTTCGCAACTGAGATATCAATTTCGTTGCTTTGCGTTGGACTTTTTCCATTTTATCGATATCTTTACATGGATGAGGCGACCGGAATTGGACGGTAAATTCTGAAAGTGGCCGCACTAATGCCTTCTTCAAGGGAATGATGATGTTCTTGGACTTGTATTCAAAATTTCTGGTGACGAATCCAAGTACTCTGATTGCCATTTTCACACTCATGCCGATTTGCTGACTGTGTTGTAGTTTGTTTGTAATAGTGATTCCCAAATCACGTTGTTGGGTGACAGCAGCCAATACTGTCCCGTTTATTTTCAATGGGGTTGAAGGGTTCACCAGCCCTCTGTGCTTTACTGAGCATTTGTCAACATTAAACCTCATCGGCCACGTTGTGCTCCATTCCATGAGGTGGTCATGGTCTTGTTGGAGCTCAGCTCTTTTCGTGGAAAGATGAGATAGTTTAGTACCATCCGCAAATTTACTGATTTTACTACGAATAATAAAATCGAGATCGTTGAAGTAAATTGAGAACAGAAATAGGCCAAGCACGCTATCTTCTGGAACCCCTGTTGATACCTAAGTCCAGGTGCTCGTCTCTCCTTGAAGCTTGACTCGCTGTTCACGACCAGTAAGCCATGCCCTGATCCATCGGATATAGTCTCCCTGGATGCCATGGGCTTTCAATTTTTTCAATAGCCGTTGATGGTTGACTTTGACGAAAGCCTTTTGGAAGTCTAGATAAACAAGGTCCATACCATTTTCATTTTTAATATCTGTAACTTTTTAAAAAAAGTCCAGTAGTTTTGTTAAGCAGGTTCTTCCATTTCGGAAACTATGCTGGGAGTCAGATATGAGCTGATGCATCCTCAGGTGATCAGTTGTGCGCTTTTTAAAAAGGCGTTCAATGGTTTTGCAGGTGACCTATGTAAGACTGATTGGTCGATAGTTGTTGGGGCTTTACTTATTCCTCGTCTTATGTATCGGAATCACATTAGGTAGCTTCCAATCTTGCGGACCTTCACCCGTTCTTGAGGACCGATTGAATATTTCGAGCAATGGCTTCAGGATGACTGGAGTCATTTCCCGTACCTAGTACACGAGGAGTAAGATTATCTGGGCCAGTGGATTTTTACACTTTTAGGTGGGTCAGTTCTTGAAAGATCTCGATCTCCGTGAAAACACATGTGTTTATGAGAGCAGCTTGCATCGGTACTGGTTCAGCGATATTCGCAACATTTTCAATGGTAAATGCAGAAGTGAAATAGTAGTTCAGGATTGTGGCTTTGTCTCTTAGGTTATGATTGCACCGTCTTTTGAGCGGACCTATTGATTTTTTTTAATCGTCTTCCATCTACATGCTTAAAGAATGCCTTTGGGTTGCGTTTTGTCATACGGAGACTTAGTTTTCCTTTTTTGTGGTCCTGACTATTTCCTTTGCATCCCGATGGCGAGTTAGAAGTGATACAAGGGTAGTCGCTTATATTTGACCGTGCATTGATCGCCTCCTACGCCACGTGCAGGGCGGAATTTTAATGCCCCCACTCTAGGGTTGAACTTATGAGAAGAATGCTGCAGGTTTAGAGAAGACGAAGAAAATCCAAATGTAACTGCGTTCGAGAAGTAAAATGACACAGCTAGGAAATTTGTCACATTTATATTGGCGTTAACGAGAATAATAAGTTCAATTCCTGCTGGCAGGTGCAGCTCTGCTCTCAATTAATCTTTTTTTTTTTTTGTTCTGTTTGGGTTCTGATGGTTAGAGGCTGATATTGTCGCGTGTTAAGACGGTAGAATTTTGGATCATTAGTAATTGTTTTATGCCATAAATTTTTGCAAAAATAGCTGATGTAATACAATTGTCTTACAAATTGAGGCTAAAAGCTTGATACTTTACTTTATCTCTAGTATCTCCATCAGGAAACATCGTTAGAAGCGTAGTTCTATTACAATAATCAATATGGTTTGGATCTTGATGGGTTAATAGGTCATAGGTGCTTGCAATTTTTGCTATCAGATACCCGTTAACGTAAGACATCAAAAACTGCGAGAAAATAAAGTGTGACATGTCTGGGCTTCAAAAGCATTTTTATCTTCTGACGAGTAACGTAAATTGGCCTTTACTCCACACTGGGACAGCTACATGCACTGACTCATGCATAGCTGCAGTTGACCCAAGACTGTCTACGCAATAAGCGTTATAGAAGAAGAGTCCCATGTTAATTACTCCTCTGAAAACACAAAAGTGCTGACGCTGCATCGAAAAGCATCAAAACTTCCATGGTATGAGAACAGAACGGCCTACTTCGTGCCAACGATTGAAGTAGCTCCCCTATAACGACGGTGCCATAGGGTGTAGGAGCGTTTGGTTTCACGCAACTAGCGTCATTTTCCCAAAGGGCAGCTATCTTTAGTTTAGACCATAAAACGATCAAAATAAATAGGTGTTATCGTCGCTAACATCGATCGCAATTATCATGTTTTGTTACAGTAGACTCAGTTTTCGAAAATTTCAATGTAATCGGCCTGCAAATTGCGTGTGAACCTCTAGATCAGTTAATCGCATGCTAAAATTTATTTCAAGCGTCTCTTAAGTTAGAGTTAATCGATCTAGGTTATTTCAATCACAGCGGGCTAAATAAAAGTTACATTAAGCCCACAAAGCTCACCGTTTCGATATCCAGGTAGGTTTCGTGCAGCTCTTTGACAGGCGGCGTCATGTCGTACTTGGCCAGTTCTTCCCCGTCGCCTTGATAGTAGTGCGGAGTTGACATGACGATGGGAATACCTGAAAAATGGCGAGTATTCATTTCACTCTCATTATTGTTGCAAATTATCGTTGCAAATATGACGCAGCGTCAGGTCGGGTGAAAAGGGTGGATAAGGAACACCTACAATTTTTCTCACAGAAACTCCAAGACGATGCGCGCTTGGCTTGGCCTCGCACTGTCATGCTGTAGGGACGTATCTGCAGGTCCCAGACGAGAGGCCTATAGTATTACACTTGTTCTGCATTCTCAGTTTACGACCTCTCTAGAAGGTTTTTCGAAAAGCTTTAGCATTTCCGGCATTTTGCCCGACGACAGCCTCGTTCAACTAGCATCATCGTCAACCAATATTCTACCATTTCAACGCACTTAAACCAACCGTAAAATGAACTGTGACTTGAAATGTCTTTCCACGTACGTTCTTTCGCATTACAGTAGGTGTGTTCCTACAGCGCTTGTAGCGAGTTCGAATCCATAGCTTATACAGACACGTTACTCTCGGACAGCCTCATCGTCAACGACAATGGTAACATGGACGATAAACAAAATGCAGCCGCCCAGTGCAAAGACGTTTAAGGGATTGGATCACAAAGAAAATAGAAAGAGCCATTGGCGCGATTTCGGCTTAGTAGCCGAGTTTCACGAGTTATAGAAGCGTTCCTCAGGAACATTTGGGTACCACCTCGTGTCTGGCAAATGGATCATGGCTGTACTACGTTACGTTATTCAACCATATGGATGGGATGAACTTGGAAACCGCGAGATTTAATATTTTACATGGTGACTATCTTTGTTTTGATTGAAGTCTCTCAAGTAACTGGAAGATAGTTTCCATGTAAAGTCTAATAATTAACAAAATATATGCGGAATTCAAAATCTTCGTCTATATTCTGTCCCTAATCTCGATAAAACAAGCTTGGGGAATCACAGAGCTCTGATCGTCAATGAATATAGAGGTATAGTCTAGTACTTGAACAGCTTAACTGAGCTCGGCATTTCCGAATATGTTACGATGGCAAAATCAATGGTACGATGGCCATCGCTATCGTACTTACGATGGAAAATGCAATACCATCGCTTCATCGCCGTCGGAACGAAAAGTTGTCAATTTTCATCGGCGATGACCTACGATGAAATAACCATCGGCGATGGCTATCGTAGGGCGTTACAATCGGCAGACCATATCATTAACAAATTTTAAAAATACAAAGATCTCAAAACCACAGACATCGAATAGAAATAGCATCTTTATAACTTCGGCTTGTGTGCGATTTTTACACCAGTAATACTATTCCTACCTGATAGTAGGTTCGAAATGTAAAACCCAGGTTATTAGGGTCAATTAAAGCCTGCTTTAGAAAGTTTAACTATTAATTACCTAGAAGCTAATATGCTCCAAATCTAATGACCTTTCAAAACATTGATAGTTAGTGACATTGTTAGATCTGGGGAATGTATTAAAATAAACGGTCATTTTTCCAAAGAGGTCAGTAATGACTATTGCCCGCGATTTATTGTAGTTTACGGCATTAGTGCAATAAGTGCAATGAAAGCTATAAATGCAATAGATTAGGCCGTGTTCACACTTCCCTAATCGTAACGCGTTCAGTCAGACTGATGAACGCGACGCCCTGATTTAATAGAAGCAGCTGCAGCAAACGCGGGAGACTGAAGGATGAAGGATGTCTTTTTTAACGTGCTGCGTCATTCAAGTTCACTGAACGGAACCTATAAATAGTAAATTTATCCTCTGCAAAGTTCACAGATCATGTACAAGTCGTCAGAAATTTTTTTTATCTTCACTTTAAGGAAGAGAATCCTTCGACTCCCGTTAAGGAAAAGAAAATTGAAAAACCTGAAAATGTTGTAGGAAAACGGACGCCATCTTTGATATGGAAGCCCACCTGACTGATCTGCGCTGATTTCTCTTCTATCGGTTTATCATGCAGGCTATAATTATCATGGAAATAGGCTGTCCTTATTAAAATCAGGCTATAAGAATATGGGATATGAGTGTGACTTCGAACCAATGCGGAATATTAACGAAAATATAAAGAAACGATATTGTAACTGAACGTACGGCGTCATTCATTTCAATGAAAGGCACTGGTACGTGTGGACAGCGACAGAAAATGTTGACGCACAATTCATGTTCACTTTCGTGATTGAACGCATTGGGATGAGGGATTGGGAGCTCGCCCATAGATAAGACAAATTGTTACATTTATAACTTGTAACTTGCATTGTAGTATGACGTCATGTAACACGTGGCATTTGTGATCTGTGATAATAAATGCCACGCGTCAAGACTCCGTATGCTATGACAACTGATCTCCTTATAAATTATTGTTCATTGTTTTTGTTGGGTAAAAATATAATTGAGTTGCAAAATCTGAAAATCTGACTATTAAATTTTTGTAAGCATTTTCGTTCGGGGGGATATGCATCATGGGTACAGGTAAAGCGAGATACTGGCATGAAACATTCACGCCATTGGGAAGAACTGTCAATTAGCATAAGCGCAATGCATACTAGCAATTGGTATTTAGAAGCATTATACATGTCCGTTAATTCACTGACATGCTATTCCTGTGTGCTATCCAGCCTTTTATAGTCCCTTAAATTTTTTGCTGTATTTTTTCTTTGTTTCCTAGTTTTTTACCTTATTGCTTAGGTGCAGTAGGAGCAATTTTTAGTTGCAATAAAATCAAATTTTAGGTGCAATAAAAGCAATTTTTAGGTGCAATAAGAGTAATTTTAGGCGCTAAAACTGCTATATTTTAAATGAAATAAATCCGCACCATAGCAAAGATATTTAGTATGTTTGTTGACATATTTGGGTAGAATAAAGCATTCTAAGACGCTTTTCACAAATAATGTTTTCGTCGCAAACGCTAAGTTATCGACATATTTGACTTCAAATTTCTCATTGTTTCCGTAAAAAAGAAAATAAGATTCGCTACTACGACTAGCACTATATCGCTTCACAGTGTTACTATATACATATATATTTTTCGTAGGATATTAGCAGAATCAGACCTTGCTAGCCTTACCTTAATGAGTATGAGCAACGTTGTTGCCGGAAAACTATTACGAGGCTTCGTTCATGATGCCTCGCCCCGGCCGTAATGACGCATCTTAAATTCTTTCACAAGAAGCAACAACAAGTTTAAAGTCAAATATCTCTAAAAGTTAGAATTTGCAATGAAAACGCTATTCATGAAAAATCTTCGAATGGCGTATTTTCCCTAAATATGTCAACAAAAATGCTAAATGTCATTAATGACCTCTTCGAAAAATTCACGACATAAACTTTGTAACCCACTCTTTGTTTTAATGTTACTAAAGAAACAAATGTTTCAAACCCGTAAGACTATTTTTCTGTTGTTTTAACCTCATTTCATTACTTCATTGGCATGAGCAGTACAACCGATGACGATGCCCATCATATGCCATCGCCGATGGGATGTTCATCCATTATATCGGACCATTTTTTCCTCATAAGAACATCGCCGATGTAAAAATAGCCATCGCCGATTGTTCGATGCGCTTTCTATTTCACTATCACTATCGCCGATGGATTTTTGCGATATTCCATCGTAACAGTGTAGTTTTTCCGATGGTCTTCAGACCATCGCCATTGTATGATCGGCAATGGTCATCGTACCAGGCTCTGCATCTTAAGAGTAGACCTATGACCCTCTCACCTAGACATGGTGTCATCTCGAGCAGGCAGGACCCGAGGCAGCCGAGGGTCGAACAGAAGCAGGCGTTGTCAGGGTTAACAGAAGGCTTGGCGAGCATTTCGTCAGGAGGGGTGTACCGGAGTGCCTTCACGCCCTCCACCTCCTGTTGCTTCTCGTACTCCAGGTACAGCGACCTGTACAGGTACGGAAATTGTTTGCGGAGACTATTGGCAGGTAAGGAGTTACGTGTAATTGAATAATAAAAGAAAAATATTCCTTATGAAACTTTTGCATAGCTGAGCATAAGACGCGCACATCTCAGCCACACACACGCGCACAGAGCTCAGTACAGTACACGAGCAGCTTAGTTAGACATGAGTAGAGCGCGGTATATGATATGAAGAGCTCAGAAATACATTTAACTAACTCAGTTATACAGGGGCCCTGCTCAGCAACCCACCAGCATAGCTCAGTCACATCTACACAGCTGTAAAATACACGCACCTGCACAAAAAGTTCAATACCGCGCCTGCACAACAAATTAATGCTTCTGTGCAGCTCATGTATATCCCAGTAACACATCTATGCAGCACAAGATATGTCTGTACTTATCAGAAACGAACTACTTGCACAGCTCATAAACATTCTAGCATATAACTCATTAGCACATTTCCTCAGACTAGTAATGCACCTTCACAGTTCTGAACTAATATATTAAATTTAAATAATTAACCTGCTTCAACTATATAAAATAATAACTTAACTCTATGACTCAGCAAAGTAGATTCCTACTTCAGCAAAAGCACCTGTATAGCTCAGCAACATCATTACTTCATCTCATCAGCGTGCTTGCATATCTAGCTCCTCATTTCACCGTGCTCAGTTAATTTACAGAGCTGCACAGCTCAGTAACATAACCTGCATTTTATTAACTCGCCCGTACAGTTCACAGAAACACCTACACTGTTCATTAATGCACCGGCACTACTCAGTAACGCACCTGTGCTACTTAGTAACTCACATGCACAGCTCAATAACCCACCTGCACAATTTATTAACGAACCTTTACAACTCAGTAACACATCTGCACAACTTAGTAACGCATCTGCACGGCTCAATAGCACACCTGCACAACTCGTTAACGCACCTGCAGAGCTCAGGAACAAAGATGCGCACTGTAGAGTCTTCATCGTAGACGAAGGGAGGGAACTGGGTGCCGTCGGTACCGTTGATCATGTCGCAGTACTCATCGTTCCAATACGGCAGCGAAGTTTCGTTATGGTACTGCCGTACGTACAGGTACTCTTTCATGTTACCTTTGCCTGTACTTACTTGCCAGAGGCCGTCGTCCGTGTTGTTAAACTGGGAAAGAAAATGTACTCGGAATAATAGTTAGTTCAGCACTTGATGCGTGCAATTGGCGGTGGAGTTTTTCCATTCAGATCCATCAACTGGCGGGTAAAGGTAAAGTCAACTTGACCATACCCCCAACTGGGAAACCCGCATGCACTGGTCTGTGCTGCAGATATAGGCCAACAAGCCCCAGAGAATTATAAGACTGCAGTAGACCACCGATTATCTAGAGCTATGGCGCCAGTGGCGGAAGATTCCACGCGACAATCTTTGCCTCCCAACCCTTAGTAAACCCACAGCAGTACGCAGACCGGAGGCTGACCGATCACATAAAGCGCCGCGAAGAACTTGCCTAACTGGGAGCGAGGTTCGAACCTGCGTCCTTAAGAGTAAATTTCAGACTCTTTAGTTCCCAGTTACTGCGGGTGACATTAAATTGGGTGAGATGCCTCATATTTGCTAATTTTATGATAAGTTTTGAACAAGTTTGGAAATAATAGTAATTTATGCACCTAACAACGCTTCCTTCCGCAATATTTCTAAATATTGAAGATCTGGTCATGTGAAGAACAGGAGAAGCAGCTGGGTTTAAGTCTCCCCAGAGCCTTCACCTAAATAACTGGCCTCTAGCAGAGCTTTCACATAAGATAAGTAGCCTTTGAAAGACCCTTTACCCAAGATAGCCTGCTTTTTGTAGAGCCTTCACTTAAGATAAATAGCCCTAACAGGGCCTTCACTTGAGATAAGAAGCCCTAACAGGGCCTTCACATGAGATAAGTAGCCTCTGACAGAGCTTAGACCTCATATAAGAAACCTCTGGAAGAGCCATCATTTTGCATACGAAGCCTTTGACAAAGGCTTCATTCATTCAAGATCAATAACTACCAAAAAAGCTTTCACTAAGACAAGAAGCCCATGACAGAGGCTTCATTCATTCAAGATCAATAACTACCAAAAAGCCTTCACTAAAACAAGAAGCACATGACAGAGGCTTCATTCATTCATTCATTCAAGATCAATAACTACCAAAACGCCTTCACTAAGACAAGAAGCACATGCCAGAGGCTTCATTCATTCAGGATCAATAATGACCAAAACAGCTTTTACGACGACAAGACGCCGCCGACAGACGCTTACATAATACAAGCACTGAGCTTCCGATAAGCTCTTACTCGAACAGAGTTAACTCTGGTAAAAGCTGCTTAGAAATAAATAGCTTTTGATAGAGGCTAAACCAAAACTGGCTGAGAGAGGGAGTAGGTTCTGAGTGGGACATACTGGAGAAAAGAAGCTATAGACAGACACACAAGGTGGTGGCCACTTTTAAAGACTTTCCAGGGAAGGAGCCTCTGAAAGAGTCTACCAGAAAGAAGTAACCTCTAAAAAAAACTTCCAGAGTGAATTAGTCTCTGGCAAAAACATGCTTGAGAGAAGCAGCTTCTGCCAAAGATTTAACGGAGAGAAGTAGCCACTCAAAGAGCCTTACCAGAGAGAAGAAGTGTCTGATAGAAACACACGAAACACACAGGAGGGAAATAGCTTCTGACATACTGAGCTGAATAAATTAGCTTCTGACAGAGACTTACGAGTGAGAAGTAACCGATCCTGTTGAGCCTGAGAGGTTCCGGAATATCCTCCTCTGGCACGCCCAGCTGCTCCATAATGTCGGCTATGTGTCCCTTGTATGTGATGTTCTCAGTTCCAGGTAGTCCAGTTTGGCTGAAGTCGAAATCGAAGTAAGGCAGTTCCAAGCCCTTAAACAGCACCTCTCCGACCGTCATCTCTTCGAAAATCTTCATTGTACTCTCAATTTCAGGCCAAATCAATCCAATATGCGTGTGGTTGTACAGCAGCGCCGCTAGCATCTGAAAAAATATGGAAAAATTAACTAGGGATATATGTGTGGGGAATGGAGCATCTCTCATGGGTATGGCTAGGGTGTCTTACTTCTCCTTGGATCAGCGTGAAGGTCCAGCGGGCAAGCCAGTTGATGTGAGATTTTTATGTATCTATGCTGCAAACACTATGTAGATTCAAGTTGCAGCGGTAGCTCAGTAACACTTCTCGTTAATAAAAATTGCCATGTCAATAATTGAAACTCGGTTTTCGTAGGCATAAGAATGATTGAAATGTAGCCAAACAGTTTGTGTGGGCGTTAAACTGCTCGGCAAAAGCATCTTGTGAAACTGAAGAGGAGTTCACCGCTTTCCATCGATGATGGCTATAGGACACGTTCGATTGGCTCTTTCTGATCAAGAGAATTAATTCTGTTTGCATGACCTTTTCCCCAACTTAAATTGTGGGCTTTCAAACTGCCATTCAGTTTCGTGATTTAGACGATAAAAGTAAACCGGTTATGTTTGGTACGCTTGGAGTAGTTGATAATACCAGCGGGATCGTTTCAAAATTTTCGCCTGAAACTCGATCTTAAGTTGCCCATCTAAATTCCACTCCAGAAGATCTGTAAAGTTTGAGCTAAGCCGCTTATGCTGTACATGGCTCTGCGGACACCGAAGACACATATAGTGTAAGCCCAAAAATATTGCTCAAGTTCAGCATACCGATTACTCAAACGCCCTTAATCGCAGGGATATGGCCTGATGTTTTTTGCGGCACCTTGAGAAACCGCATAGCCTCACGGCAGCTCTTGCAGGCAACTCAGGAGCGAGCGTACGGGCGCTCTACCGAAGTCAAAGTAATACTTCCACATCCGAATACTGACATATTGGTAGATCTATGTGACACTCATTATATAGTAAAACACTTACGATATGCGCTGTAAGGTCGTTCAGTATCAGCTCTCACCGTTTTTACGACGTTCACCGTGGTAAGGGGATCGTTTTCTGTGCCGGCACTCATTTCTTCCCTAAAAGTGTACATCTTATTTTGCCTGTAGCGGATCTCTTTGCCGTCCTCCAAAAACTCCTTGTCGAACTTTTCTCGTATTTCTCTGTTGAGAAACAATATGAATATGAAATACCTCTCGCTATATATATACGTATTAGTGACTCGCAGGTATTGGAACCGGGGAATGTCAAGATAGCACAGAGTAACCGTAATACCCGCACCAACGGAGCATAGAGGTAATCTTACAAAACTGCCTCGATTTTTTATACTCTCTCGGTACTGGCCTAGTGATCACTTTGTGTGTTACCTCGACGTCTCTGGTTTGCATCACGATGAGCCCCCAATGAATTTACCAGGTTCGCACCTGGATGATACCAGATGCAAGTGATATCTGAAATCTATGTATGCATATGTTTGGTTAAAAACAATGCCGAATAGCAGGAATACTATATTTGTATTGAGTTTTTTCAACTGTATTAACTTAAAAACAATTCTTCTGTCTTCGGTGAGGCAAAATAATTGTCCCGTGTTGAGTTCTTCGTACTGGAATTGCTGTTCTTCGGCATTTTTAAATTGTTGTAACTTGTAGATCTTCCTTCGACGCGTTTAGATCAAGCATGAGTCATCTTTAGGCAGTTGATTGTATGGTGAAGATTCTATCTCAACCACTCAGCGCTCTCACCATGCAATCAACTGCCTGAAGATGGGCGATGCTTGGTCGAAACGCGCCGCAGGAAGATCATTAGGGTACGACAATGGAAAAGGCCAAAGAGCAGCAGCAACACCAGTACGAAGAACTCAATACAGGGCAACTGTTGCACCTCACCGAACGTATAAGAATTGTTTTTAAGTTAAGACAGTTGGCAAACTCAATAAAGATATAGTAAATATACAATTCGGCATTGTTTTTAACCAAACTTGTATAAGAGGCTGTTGCGCAACTTCTCTAATGTAATGTCGTCTAATGAAATACATTTTTTCGTTTCGGGATTAATTATCTAAATACTAAATGATAAAGAACTGTGTCCGGGAAGTTTAAAAGTAGGTCGTCATTTATTTCTACGATACCGGGGGAACCTAGGTGCTGTCGCGGGGAAGTCTAAAACGCGAATGAACAATGCTTCTAGGAAGAGCCGGATGTCAGTGCCTGTACAGTCAGCGGATGTGAAATTAATTTTGGATTGTCTGAAGGGGTACAGCCGATGTCATAATGTTAAGGATGGATTTTGTGCTATGCATGTAGATGGACTCTAATGTTGTGAGCTCGATTGGGTTAGAAGAGTTTTTCTTTGATGGAGAAGTCAGTCTTGCTGAAGGGTTGGTTGTTTTGCTCTGCATGCAGTCTAGGAGTTGAATGTGAGGGTTTTGCGAGTTGTAAGCCGGTTCGACTAGCTACCCCTAAATACTGAAATATTGTAAAATTCAACCGACTTATGGGGCACTGCATTCCCTGCAACTGAAACGATAGACAACACTCGACAAAAGAGATGTGGAAGAATTGTCTTTAAATTTATGGTAAATGTATTTTTGTATGAAAATTTGAAGTTTATATGAGGATAAGCTTCAGAGAGGAATGCTTTCAAAGTGTTTACCACACTAACAGAGGCTTTGTTGTAGTACAGAAGCGAGTGAAAAAAATGTCTAATTTACGGAAAGAAGGCTTACTAATGCCGGGATAGAACAGTTTGTCTAGGAACAATTTGCAGTAGCGGTCCAACAAATGGTGCGGGTAACCGTTATTTTTGAAGAAATATTACGAGGAAGTCGACTTCCTTAAAGAATGCAAGGTAGGAGGAAGACAAATGGTACGCTCGAAAAAGTTGGGTTTTATTGCATTGATTTCAAATTGATCGTAGCAGTGACTGAAAAAGTTTGTCCCGTGGTCTGAGAATGTAGGTTTTCTGTAAACTCTAGTGGTCAGAGTTGAGTCTTGGTTGGTTACCAAAACATCTAACAAAGCTAAAGAATTATTTTATTGGTAAAACAACCATCCCATCAGGCAGAATGACTTCTCCATCATAGACTCTTCTAACCCAATCGAGCTCACAATATTAGAGTCCCTCTACAATCATAGAACAAGACACAGCCTTAACATCATGACCTCGACTGTACTCTTCACACTATCCATAATTAATTACACATCCGCTGACTTTAGTCACTGACATGCAGCCCCTCTAAGTAGCTCTGTCTATTGGCGTTTTAGACTTCCCCGTGAAAGTAACAGGCTCCCCCGCTATATTAGAAATATATGACTACTTTTAAACTTCTCGAACACATTTCTTTATCTTTTAGTATTCTGATGATGGGAGATTAATAATCCCGATACGTCAAATTTTATGTCATTAGTCGACATTATATTAATTTTAAAAGATTTACCTTAGATTACTATTGTTTAATACACTGTATATAGATATTATATGTGTGTGTGCGTATGTGTGTAGGGAGAGAATGCAGAATTATCAAATGAGTGTAGAAATAAATGAAAATTAGTCGGGTAGTACAGAATCTACAGGTAGATAGGAAATAAAGAAGTTGAAAAAGTATTTGTCAACGTAGTGCATTAAAATAGAATCGAAAAGTAAAAAAAAAGAAAAAAAGTGAAGCAAGCAGTGTCACAAATAGTTTAAAAAATGAAAAATAGTTCTGTGAATAAAGTAATGACTAATTTATGAACTGAGCCGCGTTACAAAAGCAGAGACTCCGTTCTCACCTTCTTGCAAGAGTTCAGAAAAACTTCACCCTAGGACTTCCCGTAGTTTAGTAAAGTCTGATACCGCACACGTAGAACTGAATAAACATATTTCAGCAGTGCATGTGGCTTTAACTTATGCGCAGCCCATGAACAAACTCAGCTGAATGAGTAGCTACAGACTTGGCATGAACGGGCGTCAAGGTGCCACTGACTGCAATAAATTTCGATTGAACGCACTGCATAGTCTTACACCCGCATGGTAGCGCCGACCACTGATGCCAGGTATTAGTGAGTGGGAGGCAAGTGATAGCTTCCCTAGACTCGGAAGTGATCAACGCGGTAAGCTTTCCTTGGGACTGTAAACGTCACCGAACGAATTTTTGAGAGCGCATTCCATAACAGCAATTTTTAAAAAGGCGTGATTTTTAACAAATATTTATACGCTATAAGTTCTAAGATAACATCTAAGGCCCGCTACTACTAAGTACTATTTGTACATCAAATTGCTCATACTGCTGTAATTTTAAACCTAAACTAGATCAGCTACATCTAACCGCACTGCTAAGACACCACATTTAACACATCATTGTAATAATGATCTAGATTTATCTGCGCAATCTACGCTTCAGGCAAACTTAAAAGTTTGAAGACCCCGATATCGGTGTGAAAAAGGAATCGTTTGAATAGAACCAAAATGTAGCAAAACGTATGATCAGCAACTCCTACCCTCTCAGTCTAAAGTAAGCTGGATAATTGCTCACAGTACTAAATTGCTGAAGCCACAAGTATGATACTTGCTCATAAGCACCCGACCCCATTCCTCCATTGCTGGCTTAGTGTTGTAGTACTCAGCGCCCAGTAAGTATGTGGCCCAATTTCATTCAACATTGGCTCGGCGTGTAGTACTGAACATCTATGTAAGCATGATACTCACTCGTAAACATATGGTCCCATTTCCGTTAGTTTTGGTTTAGCGTTGTAGTACTGAACTTCTTGTGGATTTTCTACATGGAAGAGGTTAAAGCTCATGTAGATAGGCACTGGAGGTATGGTGAAGGCGTCCATGATTTTTTTGCCATCTTTTAGTTTCAATACCTGTAAAAAAGAAGCGGCAGAGTGCTACAATTCTTTTGTTCTGTTTATCTTAGCATTTATCGCGGTACATTCATCAGAGTGAAGCACAAAAACCTTGGTGCGTTGTGTCCCGATGAACAGATTGCTAAAAAGTTCGGAAAGGTGGTATTTTAAGTATTTTAATTAGACAACATGCCATATATCTTGCACTAGAAAATCTAGTTAATGAATAACGTAAGCTTATGACACAAATAATATCTAAATTCAGTCTGCTATATTTGGAGCGAATGAACTTGCCACATCACTTCAGAAGATTTCAACAGATGGCTAAAGAGGGATGGGTATTTGCTCTCATTTGTGAGGTGCAGAGACTAACAAAGAAGAATAAAACTCTTGAGACAGCAAATATCTGGCTTTAGAATTTCAAATTAGTATGTATACAACACATCGGCTTCATATTAGATCTCACAAAACTAGCTCCAATCCTATGAAGGATTGTGCTACCCAACTAGCAACAAGCAGTGCAACACCAAACAGGAAAGTCCTCCTTTAATGTATATGCAGTGCAATTGCTTCAAAATTGAAAAAAATATCATTGAAATTAAAGTAGAAAAAGGGAAGAGCTAACAACTATCCTGTTTCATACACTATTACTCATAAAATTATTTTAGAATATGGCAGTAGGTATAAAGTTCACTGTTGCTGTTAGTAATTAAAGGAGAAAAAAATATATATGTACAGCACAGGAGTTTTTCTTAGAAAACAGTGAACCACCAGATAGCACTATAGCTAAATTATTCGGTCTGCAGCATACTTGCCATCGCATAAAGAAAACAATATATAAGAAAAAATTTTTCACAAATTTTTATCCTTATCTCTTTATGGGATTTACATTCAAATTCGTGTTTCCACAAAAGAACATATTGTTTGAAATTCCAATTGTGGAGACTTTAAAAAACATATTTGAGTAGATCTAATAAGAGGCAACAGGTGAAGGTCCCTAAGATAGTTAAATTTACGTAGCAGAATCCGTGGACTTTTACAATCATCGCACTTCAAACAGAGATGGTTTTTATGTTAGGATTTGTCGGCGCTAATTTACCCATCTAGAACACCGGCTAGACTGCTGGTATCAACTTTAACTGACATTTGAAGACGAAAAATCCCTTGTTTTTGCTGGATCAGAGAAGGGCTATAACACAAGTACCGTAATCTGAATGTGAATCAATAGTAATTTGGTGAACGTCGCAGAGCTACGTTACTTCTCATCGTTTGCCCCGCATCTCCAGGGTTTGTTGTGAAGAACAATAATACGGCGAACTCCATGCATTCCGTAAGAGTCGAGGATTTAAGGTAATACAATTTGTGTTATTTTCAAACATATCACTCGATAAAATTTAGATGCTCTGCGATGAATTGTCATACGGCCTTGTAAAGTTTGTAGGTGATCCACAAGTAAAAGTTTTGTATTATTTTTCCATTACTTTTATATCATTATTTATAGAGCTACAGATTAATTATAAGGCATCGTAGTCGTACACTGCAAATAAGAACCTAGACTACGCCTGTTAAACATAATTAACATAGTAAAGCGAACTTATCTGATTAAAACATATATATCTTTAGCGCTGAAACTGAGAGACAAGCCATAGAATGCAGATTATTAGTAGAATAACCTTGGAGAGCAAGGCATTATAAAAATCTCACCTACAAATCTAAAATGCTTACGAAAAGTTCAGATGCAAGTAAAATAAAAAACTTAATGTGTAATTTAATGGGGACAATATATTTACAGTTTAGCTAGTTCAGGTTTGGTACGTTGATGTGGATAAGAATCTAGAAGCCTAAAATCTAGTACGAAATTTGCACAAGCTATGACCAAAAAAAAATATTGCACTGAAGGATATGGTTTTCGCTCGAGATACAAAGCCGAGTTCACATTAGGAACTTTCGTTGCCGTCACAGCCCGTCGGCCAACGAACGACGCCGCTGCTCTGACGACAGAGTGAGCTACGGTGGGCGACGGCAGACTGCAGCAGGTGGTATTTTTGACGCCGTCGATCTTCAGGTGAGCTTCATTTTATTAAATGCTTGTCTCAATTGGTTTTTGATACATAATTTGGGAATAAAGCAGGGTTGTTTCCATACATAAACACACCTTAACGAAAGAGAAGCGAACATGTTCCAACTATCCTAGAAATTTACGGTAAAACGTGCATCATGCTACAGCCATGGCGTCACGGCTACTAACTTAAGTAAACATTTTATGGCCAGTGTGCCAGCATGGGTTTGCTACTTGCTACAATGTACAAAAATATTGGAATATTGGTTGCTCAAACTATGAATTCAAAGAAGCTAAAGAAGTACTTATATAAACATATTCTCAATGTTTTTATCCAAATCTTATTTTAAAACCTCATAGTTCAAGTATTTTAGCAAGTGAATCTATCCTAACATGTTTCTGTTTTGTACATGAACGCAGCAAGATATCTAATGGCATTTAACTGACACCTCAAAACTTGTATTCATTCATCAGTTAAAGTTGTATACTGTGGATTGTTTTTACAGTTTTACTAAGTGCATGCAGTACGTATAAATGATAAACCGACTGAATAATTCGTACTATAGCCGTAATAAATTGTCACACAGTGCTGTTACGTTGCCTGTCAACAATAAGTGGTAACCGTATCAAAACTGTTTTTTATGAAGTTTAGCATAAACAATTTATTACTAAGAATGACCGTCGTGTGTTTATAAATATATTCATTTATTTATATGTTGGGTGTCACGCTCTTAACGAAATAGATAGGTGGAATTTAGCCCAGGTTGGAGGCTCTGGTTGTCCTCTCAAGCTCCATTGAAAGTGATAGGCAGAAAATAGGCCGGGTTGCAGAAGATGGCAACCGTATCTTAAGCAGGGACAGTTCAAATTCTAACAATGAAGACATCGCAGGCTTAGTCTGATTTGTACGAGTATTAGCTTCTCCATACATCGAATCTACGGCAAAGTATAGGGCGACCTATGTCTGAATGCACTTCTTGCATTGCCGAAGTTAAAATCGTAGCACTGAAGGTATCTGAAGCTTCCGTTGGCACTCTCATGCTTCTTGATTCGTAGTTTCTTCCCACAGATGATTTCGTTGCATGAGCTATTCTTCCCACTTTGATGCAATCGTCAACGAAACCGACGAAACATAAGTTTTCACGGGCAGTAGACAATTAATTATTTCTTCTAGCTTACTGTTTTCCTTTGACGAAGCAGTTTTCTCTTCATAGGTCAAAATTTCAGCACCTCAAATGGAACAGATATTTGAGATGGAAGGACGGTATCAACGGTATCTTGGCTACGGAGCGGACTCATTGTATATAAGCTGCCATTTTGTTTAAATTTGTTGAAGTGTTTTACTCAAGATGTTACTTCTGCTTGTCTGCCTAAGGATGATAGCACGACAAAGGATCAATGAAGAAAAGAAGAAAATTTAGAAGCAAATAAGAGAAGAGGAGATTCCGCACCGGCCTAGAGGCATTAGGCAAACGTATAGGTTATTGCGTGAATTTTTCACGCACGGCTCCACTAGTATTATCAATTAAAATATAAGTAGTTGCTGCAAGTACACTCGTAATTTCAATCAATTTGCGTTGCGAATCTATGGTTTTCTGTTAATATGATGTGTGGAGAACGCTCTACGCAGTAGCAACGCACCGTTCACACGCCCAGTCAAATGTGAAGCCCCACGAGCCTTTCAGCAACATTTTCACTGAACGGCTGATAAGCTTAAGCGAAACGAAAGTTGCTAATGTGAATTGGGCTTAAGAAAAGCGTATTGAATTTGAAGGTCCAGTTAATTATTGCTTAGTCCTGTGCGACATTGTTCAGTGCTGTGCTTTCCTAAAGTGAAGCTGCAACGAATTACTGCTCGCGTTCTATAAGTGGCAACTGTCATACGCAAACTTGTATACTACTCTAGAGAGAATGAAAACATCCCCAGGGTCGCAAGTCATACATTTAAAAAGAACAGTTATTGCCAATTTTGTTGACGAATAGCGGCTATGATATTTTGAAGAGATCTGTAGAAAGATTAGATTCAATAACGCGGCTAACAGCTTAAATATATATGGCAAATGAGGGGTGTATTTTTCTATTTTAGCTGCAGCTATGGGGGAACTTTCTGTCTGAGGTGCTAAACAATTTTAAGATTTAGTCGCTGTCATTTAAACATTTCTTAGAAAATTCTATTCCGTGGAGAGCAAGATGAGTCAAACATGATACTGAGCATGACGTACAACATATCACTTAGGTGACTAGAATCCACCTTAATCATATCGGCTGGCAAAAACTTAACAATTGTCAATCTGCAGTGCCTAAAAAATATCAAATTAGTTTCTTTTCATCTTCACGTTTTGCAAGCTGATTAGGAACTGTAAGTGACCGTTCGATAGCGCTCTGGTTTGCTCGGTTAGTTTCATTGCAATTTATACCCAATAGCTTCTCTTCATGACTCAGCGCTGCAGGTGGATTTGTTTTAGACCGTAACATTCGCTTCTACACCCATATATATGCTCTACTTGTATAGCTACGTTAAATACTACGTTTTCATAATATAACGTACAATAACAGTTAATTCTTGTTTCACGCTTCAGAAAAGAGTTTCTTATTGTTCGGACACTGTGACTTTTCCTAGGGATGTAGCTGAGAAGGATGACTAGAGGACTGACATTTTCATTCGTACTCAGAGGTAGCAGCTGCGTGCCCTGAATTCAATTTCTACTATTATTAAGAGCATAGCGTAATGAATGCAATAGTTTTAGCTTAGTGTCCCATTAGCTCCACTCGTATAAATATATTTCTAATTGTTCCCTGCTTGAATACCTCCATATCTTGATCACTTTAAAATGAAAAATATATTTGGGAAACTGAACCCATCTGTCACGAAACCAAGTGCGCCATGGGTAACTACACCTACACAATTTTGCTCTTCTTTAGCGGTATAAAATTCATGAAGACGATACGATATCTCCAGGTATGTACGGTACCTACTTGTTTCTTTCAGGGATGTTGTGGCCACAAATCAAGAAAAAAAAAAAAAAGAACGAACTGAGAAGAATAAACGCTGTTTCTTAACGGTCTGTATGAACTATAAGTTCACTCCCCACAGAGCGGGTATCATATGGCCGGTGTAACACAGAATTTTATCTACTCGCACTTTTGGCTGTCACACTGAGCACAGGTGTATAAAACAGGCTGTGTTTAAATTGAAGACTGTAACGGTGAATGCAGAGAAATGCTTGCAACGTTTTGTGCCGTAGGGACTAAATCTGGAGTTCCTCTCCCTCCAGACAGCACTGCGAGAAGACCTGCCCTCCTTACTCTGCAGTACATTTTGCAATAGAGTTTTCACTTAACGCTACAGATATCAGAACTTTAAATTTTTTGCACAAAGTAAAATATAGACAAACTCTTCGAGCTGATGTGATAGCCGTGCTTCTACACAAATACTGATACTTTGTCTTCTCATTTTACTTTTTTAGGGAATCGATGTTTTCATTTAAACGAGCTTCTCGCTTACTTCTGTATATACCGATTTATTGCAGGATTGACAATTATTGTAACCAATGCTTATTTATGAACTGATTTTAGTTCAGTATACTCTTATATTATCATTTTGCAAATGACACATTTTAGTTCGAAACCAAATTGTCTGAATGTCCAAAATGGATTTTTTGACTGTGCTGTAGTTTTTTTTTTCTACTTAAAAGTTTCGTAATAAAGATTTAAGGACGAAAATCGAGTTAAAATAAGGAAATATATAATTCCAATTAGAATTAAAGTATATTTTTTATGCTGGTCCAGCATTGCCAGTAATTACCTCCGCCAAGGAGGTTATGTTTTCGTCGTGTTCGTCTGTCTGTCTCTTTGTCTGTCTGTCACCAAGATAACTCAAAAAGTTATGAACCGATTTGGATGAAATTCACAGGGATTGTTAGGTATGTTAGGAGGAACAGATGATTAACTTTTGGTGAAGATATGTCAATCCGTTTGT
>LQNS02278143.1:46139409-46150463 GCA_001587735.2 Parhyale hawaiensis
TGTCTCTTTGTCTGTCTGTCACCAAGATAACTCAAAAAGTTATGAACCGATTTGGATGAAATTCACAGGGATTGTTAGGTATGTTAGGAGGAACAGATGATTAACTTTTGGTGAAGATATGTCAATCCGTTTGTTTGTTTGCGTCATTTTTCTCCATGCCATAACTCAAAAAGTTATGGATGGATTTTGATGAAATTAACATGAATTGTTAGGTATATAACAAAGAGTAAATGACCAAATTTTGGTAATGGTCCGTTTGTTTGTTCGTTCGTTTGTGACTGTTTTTAATTTTATGCTTTTTAGCACAATAACTCAAAAAAAACGAATGGGTCTTTATGAAATTTATAGGAGTTGTTAGTAATGGTAAAAGACATAAATGATCAAGTTTTGGTGCAGATCGGTTGGTTTCTTCGTATGTTTGACTCATATTTGTCGAAACGTTTTTTTAACAGTATAACTCAAAAAGTTATGAACTGATCTTCAAAAAAAAAAAAAAAATGAACAAGCTTTTACTAATATAAAAAAGGCACAAATAATTAGATTTTGGGGTTTATGCAAAGAAAATTATGGTTTCAGAGCCGATTTGAATTTTTGCTACCGTTGCCTCACTTGGCAGAGGTATGCGCTCTCAGAGTGCTCTAGTTTTTATTATTGTGCTCATTTAGAAATATGAGATAACGAGCTACTGCACCGTCGATGTTTTTTCTTTACACTGAGATTTACAACCGGAGTTACGAGCAGTTGCAAAGCAAGACATGAAGTTCCTTTTGCACGTATCATACCTACATACCGTCGTGAGCTGACACAAAAAGTGCTTTCGGCGACCTGAATAAATTATTTAAAAAAAGGGCTCAGTCAGTTCTATTTTTAGTTTGAGGGAAAGCTATCGCACATATAAAGTACAAAGTGGTCATGAGTCTCGATATTGAAGTAAAGTCATCATCATCATCATCATCATCATAGCGTTGAATATGTTCGCTGCACTATAAAAAAACAATAGAGAACCGTGGAATTTCCACGGGTCCCGCTAGTTTAAATTATTTTGAGTCTCGCTTCATAAGATCTTGCACAAGGTTATTTTTCAAGAAAAAAAGGGGAAAAAACAATAATTAGGATGTTTTACGGTCAACGGCGCAGGTTATACACATGAGTAAATTAAATTAGGAACTTAGTTAAGGAAACAAACATTCAAATCCATATACCACCGGACCTGCTAAGCTCAGGGTACGTCTGTAAATCACATGCACTACACCGACTTATTGATTAAAGCAGGTGCGATACTTACCCCTTTCACGGTGCCTTCGTAAATAGGAGAAATCGTAGCAACTAGCACCACCATCACCACCACTAGCACACCCCCGCCTATCATTAGACCCTTGGGGCTACAGCACGGCATTGTGACTGATCTTTTTTTGGTCTGAAATTGCGTGAAAAGATTAAACACAACACTTTATGAAATATATTCTAAAAGAGTTTTTGGCGGTGCATATGTCATACCAACGCCAGACTTGTGACTGAAGGACACTGGCATCACTGTCTTATATCATCGTAATTAACCCTAGAACAAAGGCTAAAATGTACTTATGCTACACCTACCGCTAGGAATATATGGCTTGTATTCCAGAGTTAACTCTGGCACACATTTATCTTTTCGAAGTACTTCAGCAATTGTTAATGCCCAGTTATACTATTGATAAGGATAAAAAATTGATTAGCTATGGATTAATCGTCACTAAATTAAACTATTTTTTATTATAAAAAGTAAAGTCATGAGAAGCTCCAACATAAAAACGAAATAAAGATTTGAAATTGTGACCAGATCAGCATATTTTTATTTACTGTTAGCGCAATTTCTCTTATGTTCCAGAAGTTTATGCGGAAACTGCATTTGAAATGCAGCAGAGATAGTGGTCATTCAGAAACTGAATATTTCAGATGTTCAGGAGAGAAGTATATTTACTTACATCGATGGTCGCCAGTATTCAAGTTTCCCTTCTGACACCACGAATATATAAACAAAGCAAATAGAAATGTAATAAATTCGAAGCAAGGGTACGTAAAGTTTTAGTTTGTTTACGAAAAAAGGACTCTGGACAACTGCGGTAAATATGCCAATTCTACAAGAAAAATTCATGCATGAGAGTTGTTGTTCTTTAACTTTAGCCTCTGTTTCATCGTCCGTTAAGACCGTAATGTCTTCTATACTAGGCACTAAAACAACGTGACCATGTTGGGGTCTAATCACGTAAAAGCTAAATTTTTATAGAATCAATAATAGTGCTTTGGTATTTACGGGTTATTGTACTTATCTTGTGAGCCCACACATTGGAATATGCAAATTTGATGTAACTACTGACTACTACTAATCGCCACATGTCCACCATTGTGAACTACTGATCACATGTGGGCTGTCAGCGATATATATATATATTTAATTTTGAGTCCACAAACTATCGGCCTCGTCGAATGGTACAGTATTATCAAGATATATTAACATTATTGGCATAAACTTCTTGAAAAATTCAGTTATAAGCGTTGGTTAATCAAGGCCGACTCCCCTCGGGATGATCTTGAGCATAATCCTGCTCTGCTGGAGAAGGAAGAGAAAAAAGATCGCCAAAAGGCTTTGTAGCACTGCTGAGTATAGGGTCGTTTTAAGAGAAAGTAGTTTGGGATTAATGCCAAAAACTAAGTCAGAAGGAGCGAAATCAACGCTCACTCACTGCTGAAGTCCCGGATAAGTTTGAGCTAATGCGATCAGCTTACCACGATGGCACTGACCCAATCGATGACGCAGTATGCACTCGCAAAGTTACGCTATGAGGACATGTAAAGAAAAGTTTGGCACACAGTTTCCTGTCGGACTGATAATGATCGCTATCTCTGCCTTGAAAGTGTAATACTTTGGTTCTTGTGCTCTGTTTCTAAAAATGAAAGTGAGACTTGGAATGTTATCATCGTCCGACTGCACGCTGGAGAGCCTGCAGATAACCTCGTCAGAGTTGCGCTGTTTGAGCGACAGAATCTCCTTTGTTTGACACGCTTAGTGGTGAGTCAACATGATTATGATTGCCACTCTGGGTGCTTCTTCTTTATACTTTTGAAAGTTTACCACTGACTTTTGCTGCAGAGTAAACACTGCAGTGGTGGCTGAGATTTGAAATAAATTATACTTTGACAGTGTAGCAATGGACAAGCAGGAACTGTACGTGCTACTATATGTACGCAGAAGTTAGCAAAACGTTTCTCGTTTATGTTATCTGGCAGGCAATAGCCTTAATACAGGCTAAGGAAAGCCTTTAGTTACTGTTCAGCAAAACATTACCGTATTTCATAAATACCTATAACTAATATATCTAACTTCACTTCATTGGTAGCATTTAGGGCAATTAAATACTATCTGCACCTAATGACAAGCGTTCGGGGTGTCTCCTGGATGCTTATCATTGCTGTAGACCAGTGTTTCCCAACCTTTTATAAGTGAAAACACCAAACTGGAGCTTCTCAACTTTTCATGATTAATTATTGCCCAATTGAGCATATACCAGGCATAACCGAACGTATTTCTTTCAACACAGTCACATGGTGACCTGCGCAGGTCATATAGCTCGTTATTGGCTGTTGATCCATGTAAATATACCTATATTATAATATATCAATTACCTTAAAATACGGATCCAGTACTTCGCTGGAGTACACCAACCTAAGGGTGGGAAATATTGTCGAAAAATATGGACATATCGATTTTATGTTGTGTACGGTACTGTGCACTGAATAATCTGGTTAACTCAGGGAGAAAAGAGAAACCGGGCATAAAAAGAGAGCTCTGAGGGTGCAGACCGCAGTGTACCAGCGATGGGACTGCGCTACAGGGAAATGTGCTGCACAATATTCAATAGCATAAGTTCTCAACTCGCGAGAACTGAGTGTGCACTGCTGCAATTGAGAGAACTTTATGTATATGTACAAGAAACACAAAATAGGTATCTTTTCTGTAGCATCCGCTCGAGAATCAAGGAATTGAATACAGGTAGGTACTGAGTTGACAGCATTTTTACCACAGCATGTACTGTACCTCGAGTTTGGCCATCCGTATCGTAAAGTATGGCCCAAGTCACTGGTTGGTTTTGAGTTTTAAAACTTCCTGAATTAACCAATAGATGAAGGAAATTTTGTTAAGGTATAAACACAATGAAAGTTAGATTACTCTGGTAAATATTTATTATTAATCCGTGACGCTTGCTCCGAAGTTTACTTATTACAGGCGTTACAACACAATAGAGTATTAAGTTTGAAAATTAAATTGCTTGAGCTCTTGGAGATTTACAATAATAAAAATCCACAATTATTCGACCCTCATCTAGGAAGGCAATGCATAATTACTACAGCTAACGAATTGATACGTGCAATGCTTGCTTCTACAATGCAATCACTTTGTTACGAAATAAAGCAAATTTTTAAACAAAGCATCACATTTTTGAAGTGAACGTAAATACGTCATTAAAAATTACAACGAAGCGCAAATTTGAAGTAGACGTATTAGGGCCGTTAATCTACCTAGCAGTTAGAACGCAATTGTGCGGACCAAATGAAATCGTACTGCTGTGAAAGAGTTTAAGGAAGAAAGCGTACAATTATGAAAGAGTACAGGGAAGAAAGAGTGCAGACATAAAGCGTACAGGAAACAAGAGTACAGGTGTGTATGTAGCACCTCCGGGGGCAGCAGCACAACTGTAGCCCACCTGCTCGCCCCACACCTGCCTCACATCAACTGACCTCCCCCCAAGAGCACTTCAGCTTATCAGTATGTCAGCTTACCTAAGTATTTTTTCCAATGGCCAACCTAATTACATGATTCGTTATCTCTCAGGCGTAAATAGATTTGATGAAGTCTGTCATAAGATACCGCGTTTTTATGATGTTATTTTGCTGAGGCTTAAGGAAACTAAGCTTTATTGCTGTGTAGAGGAGATTGTTGGCTCTGCTGCAGCTTTTGATGTGCCATATGGGATTGTCAACATTGCGGTAAACAATAGTTTAATTGACTAATGAGGATTGGGACTTACGGGAAATGGATAGCTAGAAGTGCAAGCTGTTACTGTAGCCTAAAGTTACGCATGACTGTCTTCTTTTTACGATATTCAATGTCAGTTTCACATAAATTGATGATCAAATTCTGAGCTACAGCACTCTGAGAGCGCATACCTCCGCAAAGCAAGGCAACGACAACGAAAAATTGAAGTTGGTTCTGAGACCATGATAGTCTTTGCATCAGCACCAACGTCTAATAATGGCCCCTGTCGGGGGTGTTAACAGTTTCAGTAATTTTCTTGAAGATCCGTTCATAATTTTTGAGTTAGGCTGCTAACAAACTCTCTGACAAACATTAGTCAAACTCAAAAACAGATCAACCAATCATCAACAAAATTTAATCATTTATGTTTTAAATATTACCAACAACTCCTATAAATTTCATAAAGATCCATTCATAACATTTTGAGTTATTGTGCTAACAATCATAAAATTAAAAACAGTGACCAAACTAAGGAACGAACCAATAAATCATCACAAAAGTTGGTCATTTACCCATTGTTATATACCCAACAACTCGTGGATTTAAAGAATAAAATCACTTTTCACTTTCACCGGTAACATCTACTGTACTTCCAACATTTTTTGCCTAGTTGTAGCAGTAGTAGTACAAATTTTACTAGCGTATCAGGAACACAATTTCTATATCGCGCAAAACTATTTCTGTGGTTTAACACCGGCTCGTGCGCCACTAGGACGCGAGGTATGTGGCTCGTTATAAATTATCAATGATTTTTGTCTCGGCTTTTCTGCCGGTAGGTCTCAAATGGTCAGTGCGCTGCTGAAGGTAAAAGGCGTAAGTTGTGCATCTCCAACCCCCGGGCACGGCTGAACGCTTCAGCTCATATACGTCGCCCAGGGGAAGAAAACGAAATACAAGAAGGTAGAAGTGTAGCCGGAATTGGTCGGCCACCTCGATCAGCGGCTTATCTCCCGAAACAGAAGGGGGAGTATTTACTGCCTACCTACTTACAAAGCAAACTTTGTCAGCAGGAACTGCGGCAAGCTGGAACATCTGTTGCAGGATATGCACTAGAGACCCTTGGGTGAGTGAGGCCCAAATATATTGTGGCAGGGAAAAGGGCCGCCAGAATATACCCCTTAGGGCCATTTTTTTGCCCAGCAAAATGAAGTGTAAAGTAGTAACTACGAGTAGTTCAGTTTCCTTCCAAATTTTCCCAAGTAATCACAGACAAAACTAATTTCTCTTAAAGAAGTGATAAAAATTGCAATAAAATCTTTCTTGTTAGGCTGTGAACGCTTGTGTTGCAAAGTTGGCCCCAAAGTTACGCTTCTTTGCAAAAACTTGAAAGAAAACGTTATGACGACGGGGAAACTGTTTAAAATTACTGAACGACGGTGTTCTCGTGGCTCAAATAATGGAAAATTAAGCTAAAAAAACACTCCTAAGTTTGAAGGTTTGAAATATTTCGTTGAGAAAAGCCCTTTAACATTGAAATTGCACAGGTACAGTTCATAAATTTGGACGTACAGTTACTTCTAGAGCGTTTAATACTCCTCCGACAATACGTATGCAGCTGTAGTTTTTTTTTTCTTTTTTTTCTGTAAGCCATGCTCTTTCGCAGTAATTTTTGACGGCGGAGTGCTCAAGTATGCAAAATGATAATGTGATGATTAGTACGAAAGCAGCCATATCAATACGTAAGAAGCCATAGCTATGTTAGAGTAAATGATTTCTTCGTCCTTCAATCTATTAGTTTGACATTTTATTACCTTATTTCTAGCAAACGGACTCATACATTGCACAGTAAGCCGCTGTGATCTTGCAGAAATGATTACCTTCCTTTCTTTTTCAAAGAAGCCCACGCTCACCGCATTTATAAAGCGAGTAACAGGCATGAACTATTTGACACGGCTCGCTATCTATCTCTCTACCTGACGTCACAGCTGAAAAGGAGTGGGCGGGGTTTAACACGCGACCTGCCCGTGAGTTAACCTGTTATGTAGTTCAGCCATGCTTCTGTGTACCTGCACAACCTGAGGGATATCTCACATTAAATGTCTGCTTAGCTCTCATTGTTTCTCAAGATATGGCTACAGTCTTGATGTGGCTACAGTCTTCCGTTTACCTGTACCGGTACTTTTCTTATGCTATTGAAATGTCATGATTCTTCGATGCGTGAGTTCACATTACTTTCTTGAAATGCTGCAAATTCTTCTATTTCCATTTCTACAGAAGCAGGATGTATTGTTTATCTGAGATTATATTAATTACAAATGGAGGGTAACGATGACTGCAAGCCGCCAATTTGTGAATTCTGTAGTACGTTGTCCTGCCTATTTACTATAGTGGCCAAAATAATTTAAGAAACGGCACAACAACAACGACTTTTTAAATATATGTTACATGAAATGTTTTGCTTGAGCATTTATATTTTCTGTTGGCAAAATGTAGTTGGAACACTTATGTATAAGCTACATAATTATATGGATTTTACATTTATCATAAACCGTGAATAAATATTCAATTTACGAACAGCAAAATGATTTATATTAAACAATGACCCAAAGTTAAGGAACCCTGTTGAATTATTCCGATTAAAGTAATACTAGAGCACTCTGAGAGTGCGTACACACACCAAGCATGGCAATATTAACGAAAATTCAAACTGATCCTAAAACCAGGAATCTTTTTTATCATCATCATCCAAATTTGGTCATTTCTGAATCCTGACATTAATGACAGTTTCAGTCAATTTCTTGAAGCTCCCTCCGTACTTTTTAAGTTATATTCTATCAAAAACCAAGTTAAACATGTAAACAAACACACAAACGGATAAACCAATTGTCACAAAAGTGCAGACGTTAGCGCCTTTTAGCATATCTAGTAATTCCTGAAAATTTATGAAGATCATTTTAAGACTTTTTGCGTTATGTTCTAACAATCGTAAACATAAAAAGAAATGTAGAGGTGAACAGACAAACACAGTGAGAGATTATCTCTAAATCTAGTCAGTTGTTTTTCGTAAGATTCCCAAGAATAATTCCTACAAATTTCATGCAATACACATATTAACCCTCCAATATTACTGAACAGCACTCTCTAAGTGTGAGCGTGCTAGTGTTTTCTATAAAGATAGGATCATGTCTCCAGATTTGTACTCGGAATTTCTGGTAGCGCATTCCAGGGCTCTGCTTGCCAGTTTTCAACTCCTTCCTACCCACCGGTGTGTTAGTTCGTCAGTGATAGTTATCCCTTAGTGTCGCATATCTTGAAAACCGATCAAGTTTCGTGTGGTTTATATCCAATTGGGATTTGAAGTTCTTTGGCCCATTGTGTATTACTTGCGTACGTGCATAAAAAATATTGGCACATGATCCAAGTGCATAAAAATTTACGATTAAATGGTGCATCTATTTGCAAAAGAATCTGAGCGTAAGTGATGCATGTGCATAGATATTTGGGCATAAATGCTGCATATGCATGAAAAATTTTGTGCACGAATGCTGCATGAGCATAAATTATGCTGGTAGTGCTGTATTTCCATAGAAATACCTGGCAACTGCTGCATATGTACAAAATTTTCTGGGATATTCTGCATGTGTCAAGTTATTACAGGTAATGCTGCATGTGTATAACTATTTATTGGTAAGGGCTGCAGCTTCTGACGTCAGGGAGTCACTAGAACTTTGGTGTCTTACCGACGTATCGCCCAACATGCAGAGATATGTGCGTAAGCAGTGACGATAGCACAGCGAAGTGTCATGTTAATTAAGTAAACAACACTATCATAGGATCTATAGAGACTGTTATAGTTGCCGCAAACAGTGCAGAAGCTGGCCGTGCATATCATTGTACCTCTCATAGAGAAGTGGAGTGCATATATTTTGATCAGTAACGTAAAAAGCAAATCAAAAAACGGTGTAAGAAAGGCCGATATGTATGTGACTGTTGATTTGTCTATTCAGCTGGTTATCTGTCAATTTTCTGTCCAGTTTAAAGAAAATAGATACCACTTTCAGTCCCGTGCAACCTCTGTCACCGGCTATCCAACTTTTTAGTCCGGTGCGACCTCTGACACCGGTAGAACAGTGAACAAAAACCTTTGGGTACCCGTTTTTTATCTGGTCCAACATCTATTACCGTTGTCCTCCATTCTTCATATCTTAATACACTTTTTCTTCGCAAGGTAACCGTTGAAATGCAGGTATTCCCTATCAGAAATTATCGTAAGAAACAACTACGATTATGGTAGAACTTGGATGCAAATCATTCGTGATCATCGGCATTTATGGGATGCTTTCCAACCTTTATGATTGGGCTAATTCCAAGGTTTTCAACAGTAATAAAGTTGGGAAAGTAATGCTCATTGAAGAATGTTTTTCACCCATGGTTCCTTACTTACCCTAAACATTTAGGCCACGTCATCTTATGATGCAATAGCAAGACATTATTGACATCTGAAGCCATGTGTTCCACAAGTGAGCATATCACTTTAAAAGAGCACGTTCTCTATAAAGTACGGCTGTATTTCACTCTGTAGTTTGGTATTTTTAATATGTGTTTGGTGTTTTTACTGTGTTTTATGTCAGCATGTTTGTAAAGAGAACAAATAAAGGTGTAAAGGTGTTCCGCCACCCGTATTCGCCAATAGCATTTCCCTCTCTATTCACATAGGCTATATTGCAATCTGTATATTATTGCCGATACAAAATTGCCTCTGCGCTGGATGCCTGCTTTGTGTTGTTGATGATTGGCTGCTTATAAAAAATAGTTTGAATCACACGTTTGTGTTAAGCCTGCAGGTCAGAATGGTCAAAAGCTCTAAATTTCAAAACGATGCTATATCAGAAGCTTGAATCAGTCTGTGCAGTTCACGCACGTTTATATACAATTTCTGTAACTACAGAGTTTAGAGGAAATTACAAATCCAATTATGAATTTTGGCTGTACCCATTGTCAAGGTACGTAAGGCTAAATATACCATAACACTTGGCATTATTTACATAAAGCTAATGGGAATATTTTCTTAAAACTTCACAGACATAAATTGGATAAACACAAAAATAGAGGGCAATATTTTATCAAAGATTGCAACAAACAACATCATCTAACAAAGTATAATGACGGGTAACTACGCTAAAATGGCGGAGCGTTAATAAAATCAGGAAATAATAGATAAAAATAACGTCAAGGCGGTTAACGTTCATACTTATCCTGCAAGTTATTGCAATTCATTGACAGGAAAGGAAAAATTGAAAATGTGCACAATTGTTGTACTATAATATGTATTGTTAGGTTTTTCGCATTCAAACTTATCGCCATACAATATTATATTGGTCGATTATATTAAAAATTTTAGCCATATTATAATCCAAGGCAATCCATGCATATTCTTAGCCAAAAAATAGGAAGAATTCCACTCATGATCGTACGTACGGATATCCGCTGATAACCTACCATGGATATGGAAAAAAATCCACCCTCAATCGTATATGAAGACTTTCACTAAGAGTTTCCTTTGATACGTGTTTGAATCACACTGAAAATTGTTTTGACCGGAAAACACTTATATTTTGCTATATTTCAACCTTTCCGCTCATAAAAATCGGTATTTCACTCTAAAATTTCAGATTAGGTTGATGATGATCAAAGCTTCTCTTAGCACTCGCATTACTATTGTCTGTACTCTTTATTGACATCTAAACTTCAGCTGCTCCGACTCCTGGCACAAATTGAGTAGATAATTAATCAACGGAGCAAAAAGTAATTTATTCTTCAGACAATAGAGCTGTGGGAAAGAAGAAGAACTCGAGGATTTCATAGTTTTTTTTCTAATTTGTCTTCCTTCATTGTCAAAATAGCTTTTCGCTTTGGCAGTAAACTTGGACTAGTGTGATGTCATGGCGTAGCTACGATATGACGGAGCTCATATCTATCATGAGTGATGCTTGACTGCGTGCTAAGGAAATATTTTTCTACATGTCACCGAAGGAAAAGT
>LQNS02278143.1:46167312-46188291 GCA_001587735.2 Parhyale hawaiensis
ACGTTCTCCGGACATGACGCCCCTTGACTTCTATCTTTGGGGACACATGAAGAGTGTCGTGTACGAAACACCAGTTGCATCTGAACAAGAACTCATCGGTAGGATTGTTGAAGGCTGCGCGCGTATTACGGAAACGCCAGGTATCTTCGCAAGGGTTCGGCAATCCCTCCACCGGCGCCTCAACGCATGCATCACAGTTGAGGGACGGACATTTGAGCAACTATTGTAATTCTGTAACTTAATTCAACCCCTGTACTCATAGAAATAACATTCAGACATTCATATCATTTTTCATTTCAACCCTTCGTAACTTTTAAACTAAACATTTTCGGACATGCCTTTATGGCGTTAAATATGCTTATATAATTGTAAGGAACATTTGGTTGAATTTTGTTCAAAGAATTCTGGGACACCCTGTATAGAGAGATTATGGGAATTAAGGGTTAAGAAGTAGACATTTCGAAGCCGTCGTGCTAAACATACTGCTCTGAGGTATGTTTAGATGGGCAGAATCTATATCTCATGTGCTATTTGATATCTAGGTTGATTAACAAGATACACTAATTGCAGAAATTATTATTTTTGCCTCCATAAAATTATAGACACTAAAAACATTTTACGCTTCAATTGCGACATCCAACGGCAGCTCCACAAGAATCTTCTGAATATCTTTTCTCGGTTTGAGATCCGTTAAGGTAAGATCACTAGCGCTATTTACAGAGGATGTACAAGATTAATGGCGCCTTCTTATCCTCTATCAAGTAACAAAAAAGCTGGTTGCGTCAGGTGCCTGGTAGATGGATGATAATATTTATACCTGAACTCGCTTTATATTTGCAGATAGGCCTAATGGTGACACATCTGCCCAGTGTGCCATGGACTGTTGGTAAGGTGTGGCATATTAAAGTTACAACAATAAAAAATAAAACAAAAGGCAAACAAGCCAACCGCTCTACGTACAAGATGGAGTCTCTCGATGGGGTCGAAAACGTTACTCAAACGGTATTGAGTGTTTTCACCGTTAACTTTTCAAAACGTCCGGATAGAAGCACAACATGCTCATTACTTTACCACACCGCGCATAAGTCTACTTCCGGAATTTTCCGATGTTGCCATCAGGATAGCATGAGAGCTGGTCATTCGGTATAGTTACATTGAACTTTATAAGTAAAATTACTTCAAATGAGCTCTCAGATTCTAACCTTTTTGCGACAAAGGAGAGCAGTTTTGCAATGGCGTAAAACGTTAAAGGTCCACCACCAAACAATAATAATGGAATCGCAGCTATACATCGACAAAAAAAAGTCGCCTTGGCTGCACACAGCAACGTGGAACCCATGAGCTTCAGACAAATGCTCACTTGAGCCCAGACACGCGTATAGGGAGTTAGTCGACCACACAGTGTCCAAGCTACGGCGTCACTCAGACGGAAGGCTCAATTGTTAATAACTGCTTCCCCCTTCCCCACCCATCGCTAAGGTCAGTGGCCGTAGGTCACTGAGGCCGAGTTCACCAGTCATTCGTTCACTCATACACACATCCGAATGCTATGTAGAGTTATTCCCAGCACAAATTTGTGAATACCAGAGGAAGTTCTACAAGGGTTTACCGTAAAATAAGTTTTTTCAGTATCACTAGGAACGTTTTGTAAATCTTACCAGATTTCGAGTTAAATAAAACTCACGGAAACGGTGCACTTTACCGTTACTTTCAGGTCACAGTAACAAATTCTGACTAGTGAATGGGCAGACACGTTTATATGAATGACGTGTGAACTCGCCCTAAGGAAGAAGTGCTAGTGTTACAGTTCCGAGCGCCAGGATATTTTTTCCCTGGCTTGGGATCAATAGTCTGGCATTACAGAAT
Organism: Parhyale hawaiensis; assembly: GCA_001587735.2. NCBI lineage: Eukaryota > Metazoa > Arthropoda > Malacostraca > Amphipoda > Hyalidae > Parhyale > Parhyale hawaiensis. Next base: position 46,169,179 of record LQNS02278143.1, read on the forward strand.
GAGCGAAGTTGCCAAAAATAACTATTCAGTCATTTGGAAGAGAGTTCTTCACTCAAAACAATGTAAGGCTTGAAGGCAAGGGGCAAACTCAAATCAAATTAAAACCATTATCTCAACAACTAGTGGCCCGAACCGTCATTATAAATGACGGCAGAAAATTAGTACGGTCAATGCTACTCTTAACTCAAGCTCATTTTTTTTGTTTAGCTACTTATGCCGACGCCACACGCTAGTTAAAGAAGAAAAAAAAAAAACGAGTATCGTGTTTTCGTCCGACCGTGTTGATGAGCCCATTTGCATAACACACACTTGAGAAAAATTACGAGTTAAAGATCCATCCAGATATAATGTTATGTTCGAAAGTTAACTAACGGCACCCTGCGAAGTAAATTGTACTGAGGGTAAACACTTTTATACCATTTCTTGGCAATCTCAAAGTTGTGTTTACATGGTTCAACATAACCTTCGGACAAAAAGATGACGATAGTCGACCTTTTGGAAGCGTGTGGCATCGGATTACATAGATGAAATGCGCCATTTTAAAATTATCATAAATAACGTTTTTTGGCAGATGCTTAGTTTTCGAGATTTATCATTATTATATTGTGGGTTTTCCCGCCGTATTAGAAACGAAGACTATATAACAGTGATTCAATTTTGTATGATTTAGTTTAGAATTTAAGTCGAACTCAAATGAGTTCAGTTTTCGAGATATTCGACTTTGAAGTTCCCATTGTTTTCCTATGAGAGAAAATTAATTGTAGTAGCAGAAGTTTTTACTATGAGAGAAAATAACTGCCACTACTAGAAGCTTGATAACGACACCATATGAATCTGCGTAACCTAGTTTAGGTTTCTATGGCGAAACCAGTTATTTTTTCCCATATGAAAACAGTGGGAACTTCAAAGTCACATTACTCAAAAGCTAAGCATCTGCGTCCAAATTGTTATTCATGAAAAAGTCTTGAAATGGCTCAGTACACCTATGGAAGTGGACAAATATAGAAGGTATTAGGTATTATAAGAAGATTTAAGCCTCCCTAAATAAGTACTAAGCTGTTCTAAGAGAGGAAAAGGAAGGAACATATAGTATGTCGACAGAAAAACGGGGAACCCATGCACAAAGGTGTTCCCACACAGGATCAACGCGCATGGGAACAGCAAGTCGGGAAAGAAGAGGAAGAACAGACAACAGTAAGATCAGCAGGAGCATGAAAGTGGAAGGAAGCAAAGTGGGCACGAAAGACAGACGTCTCGAAGGCCTATGTAATGGCTAAGGAAACCTACTCAAACCCCCTGGGGGCGCTACTCCCCATAACATAGGATGGGCGAACCCAACTCTATGGCCTATGGCCCATTCTATGCCCCCGAAGGGGACAAATATAGAAAAAATGAGTTGGAGTTACAAGTAACATTCACTATTAGTACTTCAGAAAAAAAAAAACACTTTATTGAAAAGGCCCAGCCAAGCCGTGAAAGTTTCACAGGTTCACCACATCCTTGAATTTCTTCCTATCCAGGCTATCCTATAATTTCGTTTCATTGGTACGATACGCCCTTCAATTTCTTCCTACCTTATTCCCATAGAGCGTGACAGGAAAGATATATATATTTATCTATAAAAATACGACGTAGCTAATTATTATATGAACTGATAATGAGCGGGACACTAAGAAAAACACGATTTTGTACTTTTACAAGTTTTTACACTCGCGGTATACTTTGACGTGCTCGCTCCCAACGCCGTACACCAGCAGCTGCGTCGCACAATCCAATACTGCACCGCTCTCGAGGTACTCTGAGCAAACGGAGTCAGCCTCCTTCAAGGGCCGACGTTCGGCGGTCCATGAAATAAGGCCTTGCACGTCCGCTACTCCGCTGTACAAGCTGCGGACAGGCTGCAGAACCACACGGCCGGGGTCCTGTGGTGCGGACAGTTGCCACAGCACCAGCTGCTGGCCCGTCGAACAACTGATGAAGGAGTCGTCTGTGAGCCACGCCAGGCCTGGTGAGACGTAAGGACAAATGCGTACCATAATTTAATATTGTATACGCAAAGTCTAAACAGCCCTACTGAGAGAATAAATTATTCACAGAGAGAAGGAAAGAAATGGCTTTAGGTATACATACACACGAAGAAATGAACGGAACCTATAATTAGAGCAAGAAGTTTCAAACCGGAGGTGCGAAATGACTTTTTATGGGGTACGAAACCGTACATAAATTCGTTCACAAATTTTGTGTAAATCTCATTCATTACCATGAGAGTAGCAGTTACTGTTGTAGAGGGCGCAACAGTGCATAAAGATTTTTTAGAGGTGCCCGGCTTAGAGAGGGTTGGGAGCCAGTGCCGTAATGGATTGCGATTAAAGAACTAGCAGTCAGTCGGTAAAAATCGGCTTGCAGCAGGGGTGTGTTGCAATCAGCATTTTTTAGGTTACCGGTGCTACACCGCGTAACACCGGTTACCCAGCCAGTTGCAACCCGTGTCACAATTATTATTATTATAATGAGGGTTTTCCCGCCGTATCAGAAACGAAGACTAAAAAAATAACAACGATCCAATTTTATATCATATAGTTTAGACTTTAGAAGTTGAGTCGAGCTCAGATGAGCTCTTTTAGTACAATCTCGGTCAGGTGCACCATGTCTTGCAGGAAACAAGGCGCGAGCATTTCTAACCTTACACTGCTCGGCAGAACGTAATCGCTCAGCCATGCGGGGCAGGGAAAGAGACGAAAAACGAAAAGAGAAGAAGACAGAAGAAAGCGAACACTCGTGCGGGGGGTCCCTTCCGTGCCATCTACACGGGAGCAGATAGGAGTCCCATGTGATGGGTCACTTACCACCATTCGGCGGCCCACCTCGCGGAACAGAAGGGGAAATATAGAGGACCTGCCTAACTTTACAAAACTAACCTTCTCAGCAGGAACTGTGGCCAGATGCTACATCCCCTGCGGAGAAGGCACTCGGGACCCTTGGGTGCGTGATGCCCAAACATATCGTGGCAGGGAAAGGACCCGCCACAATATGCCCCTGAGGGCCCCCGTGTCGCAATCATAGCTCAAATGACGACTGCGACACAGGTTACGGCAATGTAGGTCACCGAGCACAAACGTCTATTTTGAATAAAAGGAACCTAAATTCATTCAAATACGTAATAAATAATCACCTTAAACGAGAATAAGTAAATTAGATCAGGTAGCGACTTGGAACTTTCAAAAAAAAAAAAAAAAAAATTCCGTTCGTCGCTAGATGGCGTTCTCACGGGTTACAGTAACCTTTTTTCAGGTTGTGGCAGCCCGGATTGCGACACACACCAGAATTCTCAAATTCGCGCGCTTGCAACCCCGCAACAAGGCGTGAATTTGTAGTGATTAATCAAAAAATACAGCTTGATTTTGGAATGCCGCTCGCTGAGACGCACGATTGGGAACTACTCAATATAATAATAATAATAACCTTCCTGCCATCACTCGTGTACACAACTCAACAGGAGTGATCAGAACGTCTTATGATGAGTGAGGATGTACTCACCAGTCACTAGGCGGGAAACCCCCCAATGAAACAATAACAACTCACCAGTCACTTGGGACGAGTGGATAGCAGCGCGAGCCAGAGGCTGGACGGTGGCCTGCAGTGACTGTGCGTTATTTCTGTTCTGTTCATCAGGCTGTACTGGCACAATAAAAACTACACTGAGGGCGATGGTGTTGTCGTCCCCTCCCGTGAGTAGTAACTCCGAGTGCCGGGAGCCAAACTGTTCCCCCGGGGCGGCGCCAAAAGTTGGTTGGCGAAGTTCATCGAGAGCGGCAGCATCGAAGGGTCTACCGTCGGCGGCTTGTTTCGAGAAATGATCTGTAGATTTAAGAGGGCGAGAGGCTACAGAGTTGATGCCACCCTGGTGCAACAAATGATGACCCGCGAGCTGTAAAGAAGCATCTTTATCGCACAAGCTCACAACATCTCGTACGTTTGGGTAGTAACAGTACGCGACGTGACCAGCTGTGTCAGTTACCCTCAGCACGGCGGCGCAGAGGGTCACGTGCATCTCCAGGGTGAGGAAACAGTGTGTCCATTGCAGCTGACTCAACTCTCTCAGAGTCTCCTTCTGAGCGTCCATGTCGTACAATCTCACCACCGCGTCAGAGGAAGCCACAGCCAGGACAGCAGTATGGCGGGTCAGCCAAACGCCACTGCACGCCATGTGGCGGACCTCAGCTTCAGCCTGCGGAGTGTGTTGCTTCCAGGAGGAGATTCTCTCCCCCAGCAGCTGGTGGTTGAGGACTTCGGTGCACTCGGTCAGTACAGCAGCCTGATGACAGTCTCGGGCAGCTCTAACACTTTCTCTCTCCATACTCTCAGGAGCTGCAGCCTTCCTGTGTGGCGTGCCGCCTGTAGGTCTGTTCTTTCTAGGCGCGCAATTATTTTGGTAAGCGCTGTTTAACTGCTCCGAAGAGCTGATCGTCCCATGCATGCTTTCGTTCTCAAATAAACCTGCTGTAGCTGTGCACCCGCTGCACAAATTAGTTACTCTGGCACTGTCACAGCTGTGTAAATTAGAATTAGTTGTTCGTGGGCAACGCACTCGTCCGTTGCCACCATATTCATCATCACTAGAATTAGGTGCGCCATGTATAATGCGATCCAGATTATCTCGGTAGCATTTCCAGACTTTTAGCTGGGCGCGGCCACCCGCCGTCACGAACCAAACTTCACTGTCGCGTCCCAGCCCAGGGAAATCCTTGCCACAGTTCTGAGAGGCGTCAAGATCGCAGGTATCATCACGGATGACTGAGAGGCACCGGACGGCCGAGATGTGACTGGTGAGTGACAATAAATGAGATCTGTCGCCAGTTGCCCGCAAGAGCTCGAGGTGGACGGTGTTGTCCTCTCCCGCCAGAGCGACCACAGCGCCAGCGCAGCTGCTGGCCACCACTGAGCCGCACAGCAGAGCTTTGCAACTCACGCCCACCTGGCGGAAGCAAATTCAGATACCTGACAATCGTCCACAGATACTGATATTCATGAATCAAGTTCAGGAATACTTGTTGAATGCTCATGCTAATCACTGTAGTACACTTGTGTAAGATCAACATACACTTAGAACGGAAATAATAGCTTTATCGCAGAATTGACCACATTGCGACTACATGTATTTGGCATAAATTTCAGGGAAAATTTCACAGAAAGTTAAACTTAAGCTGCTTATAGTGTCTGTAAATTTTCAAGCGACTAATCGAGCTGGTTTTAGAAAAAGTATTGTTTTCTTTGTCCATCTTACTAATTTCACTGAGCGGCGGTAATAGCTGTTTTGACTAAAAAAACGTATTCACAGTTTTATATCACCAAAGGAGCAAAAATGAACAACACAAACGAAAAAAAACACGTATTAAACAATAAATCATTAATCAAAAGTTTACAATGACTGAAAAAAGTCTTAATTGCCAACATAATGGCAATAGCTCATAGAGGGCCAGGGCGTAAGTCCCGGTGTCTCTTTGGGAATGGGCCTTTTGATTCGTCTACTGCCGCCTATCTAATCTAATAACTCCCATGACGTTTAATAACTTCAATAATCCTTGAATCCATGCAGCCAGTTAGTTTCTTTATTACAGAAGGTGGAACTGCCCATGCCGCTGAAGCAAGAGCATCCCACAATACAGATTTTGAGTTGTAATGCTTTCCATCTGCGTAAATTTCCCTTTTCAAAAGGGCCCAGTAGTTTTCAATTGGGTTTTGTTCAGGTGAGCACGGTGGCCAAACCATCAGTTTCTCTAGATGGAACCCCAAAGAGTAGAGTCCAGAAATGCTGTGGTAGTATGGGCAGAGTGAAAAGGCGCATTATCATTGATGAAAATCAAGTTTCGAAGCAACGAAAGGGGTATGTCATCCAGCCATGGGACCAAGGCGTCCTTCAAGATGTCACATTTAATTTTCACGCCATCAGGTCCTCTAACTGGACATAGAGTCGACCATCTATGATACCAGCCCATATCATAACACCACCTCCCTATTATTGACGTTTTACGCGTTGATGACACTCGCCTCCAGGTAGCACCTAACCCTTACTCCACCCATTAGGTCCATCATGGGTTGCCCGGGTTTCGTCAGTAAAAAGAACATGATTCATGTTGATCTTCGTGTATTTCTGTGTCCATCCATCGTCAAAATTTTATTTCTTGGGGTCAGAGAAGGCAATTTCAGAGGGATTTGATAGAAGCAATGGTTGTCATTTCTTGTGGTTTTAGGCACTTTGGGAATCCTAGCAGCCGTAAAAATTAATTTACTTGTTTGCCCGGGTCTTTTACGTAGCTGACGAACCACATTTCTCATGTCTCTATTAGTAACAGTCCTTGAATGCCCATGATCTGATCGCTTTTCCGTGGTGAAGGGTCCTTCAAGAATCTTGTCACGGAGTCAATATGGCGTCCTATTTTTCGGGCAACATCAGGAGAGATGCCTTTAGCAGTTTCTTGGATGATAATTTCTTTCTCCTCGTTAGTTAAGAGCTTTCCCACGTCCCATTCTAGCAGAATATACAAGAAGCTATTATTGTCGTTCACCTCAAAAAGAGAAAAAATGCAAAGAGTTGTCGATCAAGAGACACAGCAAAATGAGATATGGTGAATTTTGGGCTAAAGCTATTATTTCCGCTTTAAGTGTAAAGCTTACTCCTAGTTTTCATTCCACTGACAACAGTCCGGAATTGATCTACACAGCGTCTGTCAGCAGCAGTGGCGACTCGACTCAGGGGGAATGAGGCTGGGGAACTTCAGCACTCCGAAGTTTTCTCCATATTATCAGACGTAATACCTACATTATTCATATATTTTTCTAATATTTAGAAATTGAAACGAATGGAATTACTGTTTTGAAAGTTTTCGGTAATAGCGAGTGAGCTACGGGGTTCTGCAACTGCCCCCACTGGTCAACAGCCTCACCCTGAGAGGACGCAGGGACGGACAAAGAGGCAGTCGGCATGCGAGAGGGAGCCCCTCCTTCAGGTACACGACCACCAGCTCATCCAGGACTACACTGCCATCAGCAGCACAACCGCCGGAGTAGGTTGACGGTGCACGGTCAGCAACGGTGGCGTCCCACGCCCGGTGCCCTCCTCCACACGCCACACGCACCACGTCAGCTCGGTGGCCGGTGCTCCACACCTCCAGGTGCACCTGCAACACAGACAGCTAAGCAGGTCTAGCAGAGACCAGGTACAGGGTTCCCTCCCTGCCACGCTTGGGTACTGCGTGGGAGAAATAAGGCAATGACGCTAGAAAACTGCCCCTCGTTACAAGCATTCGTAAGATGATGAAATTTCAAGTTTAGAGTTTAGAGCTCGGAGACTTACTTTTTTACTCTACAGACTAAATTTGGTATATAGACAACTGAAGCTTCAGCTTCAGGTTCCTTCTTGCGCAGTAGCGGCGCCAGAAATTTTGGATTGGGGGAGCTGGAGTAAAACGTATATATAGGGGCTGACGTTTCTATGAGATACATGTATGTTGGTTACATGGCAGCAATACTGAGAGCTGAGGGAGGGATGGGGGTGGTGGAAGGAGATTCAACTTTAGATTGGTTGGGGCGCTGCCCCCCAGCCCTTTTTTTGCGCCGCCAGTACCTATCCGTGCATGTGAGCGTCATAATCATTTCGGCTACAAAAGACTTTTGGGCGGCAGTGGCACAATGCCTATATCGTGCCGAACTATTCCTGCTGTTATCCACAGGCTCGTGCGCCGCCAGGGCGCGAAGTACGTCTCATTTTACTTTAATAGGAAGTATTAAGGAGCGACTAATATTAATTTTACATAAAGTATATGCATTTAGCAGACAAGGGGATAATGTCATAGTTGGTGGTGGTATCTATCGTTATGGGTTCATCACAGTTTATTGTAGAAGTCACATCTAATAAGGAAGGTCTGATCTGGTCTTATAGTAAAGAAAGCATTCTAGCGTAAAAAAAAGTGGTAAGTCTCTCTAACTCAACACATTTCCTACAGAGGCGTCTGCGGGTTGGCTCCTTCAATCCTTCATACTTAGGTCTATAATACTACTACTATGATCTGCATCCTTGTTTGTTTAGATGTTCGCTTGCTTGCTTGTTTGTAGTCTTGCTTGCACACTCCATCCTTTATGGCAGGAGGAAAATTGGTCACTAGTATTCCAGTGAGCGTGCGGCTGAAACAAGTGCGGCTGCAACGCAGTTTTTTCGGGGTATCTTGTCACTTTTTCATAGAGTGCGAGCTGGCAAGCTACTGATATTGGAAATAGGTTTACACGAAGTACAAGTATGAAGATGAAGGGCTGGTAAAATGTACTGAACTTAATACATTGAAAATCAAAAGATACAAAGGGTCACGGACTGTCTATGTACCATGCTGAAGGTGAAGACAATCGTCACAGCTAAGGGAACTAAGCGCACGAAAGCCGTAACATTTCTACAGGGACAGAGGCCCCATTAAATTATTCCCTGAGAGATTAGTAAAATGAGACTATGCCTAAATAAATACGAGTACACATGAAATGCTTACATCTTTAAAGGCTAAAACCAGTTGATCAGAGCGCCAAGGTTGAACGCGAGCGAGCCAGCTGCCTCTGGAATGTCTAGTTGCTCCCACGGGCACAACAGTCACATGGCTGCTAACCGTAGAAGTGGCACACCGCCAGTACCGCAGCCAGCCATCTCTGCCTGTAGTAACAGCCAGTGCTCCTCTGACTGTTGTCGAGAGCAGACGGATGAATGTCACTCCGCCAGACCCGTGCACTGAACGTGCAGTCCAAACAGGGTCAGTGCTTTGTTTTGTGAAGAGGTGAATGCTACCGGAACGATCGCCTACAAGGAAACAATCGTAACTTTTCGCAGAACTTTCAACAGAATGGTTCCCAATCGCGGGAGTGTCAAAGCAGGCACCCTCTCTCAACGGAGCCAGGCATGGCACTGGCAACATGGCGGCTGCGGTACTCCAGCGCTGTCGGCACGCCGGTAATTGAAATTGAGTCTCCAGGGCCACAGAGCTATTGGAGCAGCTATACAGCAGCAGCTGGCCGCCTGCCGCACACACCAGCATCTGTGTGCCGCTCACCCAATAGCAAGACACGATCTTGCCTCTTGCGATTTTGTGTTTTGATATCACAAACTCTGTAAATGGAAGGACATTAGCATGGGGGCACAAACTCGAACACACACATTTAAAACAAAAATTAGAAAAATACAATTAAGGTGGTTTGTTATGACAAGGTTGAACACACATCGATGTAGGCTACCTACTCACAGTTTCGGAGCAATCTCTGTTGACATTTTGCGCATACAAGGCATATGGATCCTTATTTGCACCGTTACTACCAAAAAAGTAAATTTGGTCTCATTTCTAAGCTTACTACTGCTACGAACATTGATTAGTGGCGACAGTAAAGGAAACAAGTCGAATAGCGCAAGGCGAGAATTATGACTATACCAACTAGTGCCGAATTTCATACAGCGCACTTTATGGACCAAGTCCACCGCTGACTCCGAGACCCATTTAGTTTTCGACTCCGACTCCTGGACCCAAAAAATCTCTGACTCTCTCCACAACGTGGCGTTGAGAGGTAGATAGTAGATAATCACTTTACAGAAGACAACAAAATCGCTACTCAGCTCAATAAAATGTCACAAAAAAGGTCTGCTCACCTCCGAGGATGTCCTTAATGATGACGGCATCGCCACGCAGCCCACACAGCGCCACTTGGCTGAGGTCAGGAGCCACAGTCACAATGCTGTAGCCACCCAGGCTCTTCTGATCCCACAGCAGCCTGCGCCACTGAGGCACACCAACCTCGGTCAAATTAGTTGCTGCACGTGCTGACGGTGCAGCACTTTGCGCAGCAGGCGGCACCGCAGTACGTGCTGCACTCTGCTGTTCATCAGCAATGTCAGGTTGAAGACGGTTGCTGCTGGCATCAGTTTTGTGTGCAGAGTCTTGTGCCGGGGCAGAGTCTGGGGTAAATAGACGCCACAACCAAACCTCCCCACTGTCCAGGCACAACACGCAGTGACTGGCACCAACAAGAGCAAGGCAGCGTACAAAGGTGGCATCATTGTCGTGTTGAATAGGTAAGCTGGAACACTCGGAAGGGAACTTTGTTTGCAAGCTTTTATTAGGTAGACTTTTTCCCGTATTAGCGCATTCTTCGGGTTCAGCAGGAAATAATGACAATTCATCTAAAGACATTTGAAGTGAATCGAAGGAAGTATTATCCAGAACAGCTGAAGCAGCATTGCCATTTAAGCATTCCTTATTGTGATTTGAATTTACCGTCTCATATCTTCTATGGCGAGTTTCTCCACTGGTGCTATGCATGTTCCTTTTACGAGATGATTGGTTTCTTTGCTTGGGAGGCACACCGGTATTATGTTTTTTCACGAGGTTTAAATCAATCCAAGGCAGATTCTTGCTGGTAAAATGTCTCACACCTTCGCCACTTCCACTCTGGTCCAAGACCTGCCACAGCGGCCACTGCTTGACAGACCCATCACCTCCTCCAGTTAGCAGCAGAGGACGTCCGCACGGCAGGGTGAGGGTCGTGAGGCACCACACGCTGGCACCCTCATGCGCAACCCAAACCTGAAGTAGTTTGCCCTGCGCATCCCACACACACACTCTCGAGTCCTCCCCAGCACCCACGATCATCCCCTGTACAATACAGCTCCGCCACACACGCGCCTCGTGCCCAACGCACACCACCTGCAGCCTGACGTCGCAGCTCTGCCAGCAGAAGCCCTGTTGCTGCTGGGCATCTCGCAAGTCCTGCCCTTTTGCATCAGAAGTGTCTCCATACAAGTGCTCTGACAGATCTTGAGAAGCATGTACCAGTTCACGCGTGGGGGATTGTTTACTAGATGGCGGAGGTTGTCCAGAAGTAACGGACCATACACTGACACTGCGGTCATCGGAGGTGGTGGTGAGCAAGTGCAGAGATTCGTTCCAGGTGACGGAGAACACCACACCCTGTGTGGTGAGACAAGCAATGCAATACAGAGGGAAGATAAGCCACATAAGTAGCAACAATACAGTAACAGATTTTTCGGCTGCCCCGAAGCTGATATATATGGGGTTCTAGCTTATGGGGCGGCCAAGAATTCAGTTAGGGTGGGGTCAGTTGAACTTAGGAACGGGAGGAGGTCAGGCACTACTGGCAGCGAGTCTGAGAGAGTGGGGTTTTGTNTTGTGGGTAAACGAGGCGAGGCGCGTGAGGCAGGATTGTCATGGTGATGACCCCAAGATATTCTATTATTTAAGAAAACAAGTCAGGGGAATATAGACCGGGAGCCCGAGTACGTCAACATGTATATTTTCGTACCTCGCAGGGCATAATGCCCATGGCTATGCCCTGCGAGGTCTGGCTGGTGGGTGTGATCCGGAGGCCCAATGTTTAATAGTTAAAAAATCAGCTAGATTATCTTTCATGTATAACGTCTGGAATTACTCCACACTTTACCCCCAATATCTCAAGGTAAATAATCTGAAGCAGCGAGACATGTTGGGTAGTGGGTGTGGTCAGCCAGACAAGATAATAGCTATCTAAATACCAAGGAGACGTACCCCCCCCCCCCCCCCCAAAAAAAAAAANCCCCCCCCCGAGATAAAAAAAATTTCATTATTAGACCGATTTGGAACTTGGTACACATATGTAAAATCAAAATTAGAGATCATTTGATCCGTGTACTTTTTCCCATTTTCGCCATAGAAAACGAGTTATTGAAAGAAAACTGGTAGAAGGGGGTGGGGGACTGGGGAAAACCTATCTCCAACTAGTGGGATGGCTAGTGGAAAAATCGTGCATTTAATGATACAAGCACCAAAATTAGCATGATAATTGATGAGGTATACTAAATAGATCTGTCCAATTAGTCACTCAGAAATCCAAGATGGCGGCCATTTTTCAAGATGGCCGCCGAATTTTTCATTTTTGTGCCAATTTAAGTAAAACTTGATACACATATATCTGTAAAATCGAAAATAATAGGGGGTGAGACTCCTGTAATTTCTTCAATTTCCTCATAGAAAACGAGTTATTCAAATAAAACGTAAAATAGGGCGTTCTGGGAGAAAACTATCTCCTCCTACAGTTTTTGAGCTACAGAGATGATTTTGGTATAAAAAAAAAACAGAATTTAATTCTCCACAACATAGCCGAAGCTTTTTACAATTTTCGAATTAGGAAATGAGTTACAGTACACTTTTTCGAATGACTAAAATAATTTTTTTTTTATTTTCTCAAAAACGATTTGAAAAATTAAGAAAAAGCTCAGAGCATGTTGTAGAGAAGTAAATTTTGCTTCTTCTAATATCAAAATTATCTCTGTAGCTCAAAAACTGAAGGGGGAGATAGTTTTCCCTTAGAACCCCTACTGTATTTTCCGTTTTCTTTATGGCAATAGCTCATAGAGGGCCGGGGTGTAAGTCCCGGTGTCTCTTTGGGAATGGGCCTTTTGGTTCGTCTACTGCCGCCTATCTAATCTAATAATTCGTTTTCTATGGCGAAAATGGGAAAAAGTACACGAATCAAATGATCTTTAATTTTTATTTTACATATGTGTACCAAGTTTCAACAAAATCGATCTAATAATGAAGATTTTTCATCACTAGGGGTACGGCCCCCTTAATATTTAGGTAGCTATTATCTTGTCTGGCTGACCCCGCCCACCGCCCAAACTGTCTGGTTGCTTCAGATTATTTACCCTGAGATAAAGGGGGTAAAGTGTGGAGTAATCCCAGACATTAAACTAGAAAGATAACCTAGCCGATTTTTCAACTAGTAGCTATACATTGGGCCTCCTGATAACACCCACCAGCCAGACCTCGGCAGACATCCAGATCCAAGGACACTATGCCCTGCCCAGTACGAAAATATACCTGAATATTTCTATTCTCTCCAGCTAGGTTGAGGTACCCGGGCTTCTGCTCTCATAGCAAGATATTAGCTAATTAAAATCACAACAGGAAAAAAATAGTAGACCTTCGGTAGTAGTTAAGTACATAGAGCGTGAGACAATACCCGTTTGCTAAAAATTTCTGAAAGTTCATATTGATATTCAAAATATCTGGTGTATTTTAGCAAAATCTACATAAAAATTTAGTAGCTACACTGTAAAATTACAGCTTACCTTATGGACATTCACGGTATGCCACGGCACCACCTCACTTCCAGCTTGGGCTCCTTGAACACCCCAGATGATAAGGTCCCCCATAACTGTACCTCCGATACACACCCAGCGCGGGGACTTGTGGACATCTAATGCTTGATGACCGGGTGCTGCAGAAGCACGAGAGCCACTGTTTGTATGGCGGTCAGGATATTGTTGTTGCGTTGACGTAGGAGAGGAAGAAACTGGTGGGCACAAGTTTGCTTCCACAACAGCACCATCACTGATGGCAGAACCGCCAGCAACAATAATGCAGCCACTAAACAGGACGCATTTATCAGTACACTGAAGTCTCAACACCAGCGTAGCTCTAAGGTCACACCTCTGGCGTTGGGAAGCATTCAGGTCTCTGACTCTTGAGCACGACACAGACGCGTGTTTTGAGGTGTCACTCTCAAGGATATTCCCATGGCAACACGCACCGGCCACTTCAGCGAGCTCAAGCGTTTGTGACAGCGTCAGTGGGACACGACAGGCCTCCACAGCGACACAGAGAGGATGTAAAGTGTACACAAGAGCAGCACTGTGAGCTGTCAGTAATATGAACTGTTTTGTAGTACTGCAGGACTGAGAAATTGATGATGAAGAATTATACCCGGCAGTTTTGGTTGGAGAGGTGGGTAGGGTATTCTCTGAGCACAAGGAGTCATGGTACGACCTCGAAGAACCGGGGGCTGCTGAGATAGGAGTTTCTCTCACGCAATTATCCTGCTGGCCAGATGAGGTCCCTTGCTCTCCAGCAGAAGCCTTGCTGGGGCGCTCACAGGATGATGCATTTGCATTGGAGTGCTTTTCTTCATCAGCTAGCCACCTCCCGGCCACAATCCAGTCTTCCACAACTTGTTCTCGTAAGAGCACACGGCTGCAGGTAGAATATATGTACCTACTTAGAAACAAATTGTCGTAAAAACAGAACTCTGCAGCAGCCACATAGCTCACATAATGCTGGACGAAAAAGCAAGAAATATCCAAGATATAGCTAAGGCAGATAGGTCTCGGTGTTCCTTGAATATTTAAACAAAATAAGAGGACGAGCGCGCATTTTGCAGCAGACAATAAATATGAAAGAGTTAAATTTTACCAGAGGAAAAACATTCAACAAAATGCACAAAGAGTAAACTGTCAAAGCAAACTATGACTGAATACTCGAATACACGCTTTACAGCCATGCAATGCTGCACAGACAATATTTGCAGGAGTGTTTCATTGCATTACAAGACATTAAGAATCACTATTGTTGGTTTGAACATGCACAGATTGCATGGGATGTGCCAACACCCAGACAGATCACACCCTCCCAGTGTCGCTACTCACTCACTATAAATTAATGAGGACAGACATATAGAGATACACTAACACATACAAGAGATAGCTAACTACCACACCGTTCTCTTTACAGTCATGCTTAACCCAAGCTACATGGGCTGCAGAAATACTGAATTGTGAGCTAATTAGGTGTGAGTAAGAAGACTATGGATAATGGTAGTGACACACCTTCACTATCCATCACCCAAGCGGGCAGCAAGGACCGGCAGGCTAACACAACCATACACACACCAGCATCTCACGAAACAACTACAAACTAAGGCTTCCTACAAAACTGAAGGAGTAGTGACCAACTGGCTATTGAAACGCTCAACACTGGCGCCAGTAGCATAACTTGGATTGAGAGATAACAGGGACTTAGCCTCAGCAGTGAGTGTGCAAGTCTGCCCTACTTTCAATATATATATATATATATATATATTTATTTATTTATTTAAATAAAAACACTTAAGACTAGCGCAGTCTGAGAGCCCATACCTCTGCCAAGCAAGGCAACATCATTAAAAAAAAATTGATTCTGATACTACAATTTCCTTTTCACCAGCACCAAAATTACAGGTCATTTATGCCTTTTAACAGTAATAACAGCTCCTATAATTTTTTTAAAGATCTGTTCATAATTTTCCGAGTTACGTTGCAAACAAAAATTCTGACAAACATTAGTCAAACACACAAACAGGCGAGCCGATGGCGCTTATGATTAGCGCCAGAGAATATTATTAAATAGACATACCAGTCTCCAGTGGAACTGATGTGCAGCACAGCAGAGCTCCTCTGTCCCCACACCAGCACCTTGTGTGACGCCACTGCTGGGTATTACAAGCCGGCAATCAGCCTACAGGCACAAATTATTTCCAGAGGTGGACACTTGCTGGCCAGTTACAAAGAATTCGGTGGTTATTGCCCCTATTTCATTTGTGTCTAAGATAGATGTGAACCCAAGTACCAACCTCGGATCATTCAAACCCTACTGAGAGATAAGCTATGTAGGTAGGTATTCATTCAGCTACACTAATAGCTACTTTATATACCTACCTATAGCTAATAGATTAATCACTCAGTTAACTAATGAGACCAAAGGTGTTAACAGAAGAAAGCTTGGAGAGAATAACCTAGCTAGCTACAGTAATGGAGCTTCAAAAGTGGAAAATGGCATATAGGATACTATACACAAAACTGTAGAATGCAAAACATGGTGTGATGCATCACAAAGCCAAGAGCATCAGCTCGAGGACAAAGCTCAGCTACCACGGATTTCCAACTTATGCAATAGGGCTACTGTCGGCTAGCTAACAGGTAGCTAAGAAACTCATATACCGTAGCTCTACAGAACCTCTCACCCAGAAAAGTATTGAAAAAAGTTTTCATAATTTTAAGCTGAATTTTCAAAGAAGAAAATCTTGACAAGTAGCTATAGGGACCAGGCAAGAGTAAGGCCATTATGTTCCTCAAAGCTTCACAAATAATGATAAAATTACATGGTAGATATACTGTATACAACTCCTTAAAACCTCTTAGACTGTATGTAAAAATATACGGCATTAATTAGGTTATGACGGTGCAGTTACTGTAGGTAGCTAGCTATCACAATTAGCTAACTGATAGATAAAATATACAGTCCATTGTTGTACTCCACACAAATTCAAATATATGGGTGGCTATTCATAGGTATACACAACTATGAGTACCTAGGTACATTGAGAAATAATGCTTAAACAGCTACTGAAACATTAACACAATCAAAACAATATTTCATTGTTTAGCAAATACCTACTGATAGGTATTTGGAATCATATAGCTAGCCAGCAACACAGTTATTTTCATCCTTCATGTTGCAGGAAAAGTTGTTGATGAGCATGGCAGTGGTAGTGAAGCTGAGCAATGTACATTGTACAGTGGTTTGCCTTGTCTGGAACTTCAGACAGAAGTGCTGGTTAGAGGTACCACTTCAGACATCATTGCAGGAGTCAGTTAACTACAATACGATCATACTAGGGATGGCCAAAAATTCCCAAGCACAACTGAGTGCCTGGCCATCTCAAGGGCAACCAATTTGGGCTTAAAGCCTAAGAAGTTTGCCCAAAGTGGAAAGCCAATGCACCGGTCTGAAGATCCGGACAATTTAAACTTTGTGAGCTCACCGTAACTCACTGTTGGGTCCATTGCCAAGTGCCACACCAATCCATGATTTGAATAGCACAGATTCACTGCTTTTATACAACTAAAACATCTTCTATTTGGGCTTAAAATAAAATAAACTTTTTATTCATGTTGCACATTGTCAATTGTCAGATACAAACCTGAGTGAAGCATTCCACAGTGACAAAGGAGTTCTGAGAAGCCATGTACTGATACTTTGCAGAATAGCCGTATGGAGTGTAAGAGCTCATTGCTGTGGCGACTGTACACCAACAGAAACGGACCTTCACCTGCAAAGGTTCACAAAATATACAAAAGCGGCACATCCCTACCATAAAAACAAACAAATAGCTACATCCACGCACGTCCATGCTTTTATCTTACCATCAAACACAGAAGATATAACTAATATTTTCGTCATTAACGCAAAGCAGTACAATTCAACAGCATTTAGCAACTCATTTTCATCTCTGCCAACATCTTAAGACACTTTCATGTCAAACTGCAGAGAAGCAGATTTAAAATGAGCTTGCCTAGATATTTATATCCAACAGTTAATACAGTAGCCCTATTTCTGAATCAAATTACTCGTAGTGAAAACTAGTTCAGGAATTTTGGCCACTAGTCTATCTGTACTAAGATCTGGAGATAGGCCTACATTGACATCTATGCCTACTATAGCTTCAAAGTGTACACCAGTCATATTCTAATCGGATTTCTCAAATTTCTCACTTATTTAGACAGGCTGTTGATAATTCATACTGGTAGGGAGGTACATTTTAATGAACAGCACTTGTACCAACAGTTAGTTATACAGTAAAACCCCTCTAATTCGCACAGCAAGTGGGGAAGGGGGTGACGGATTAGCGGAGATTTTGGATTACCGGGGTACTTACAAATCCGAAAAAACACTCTTTATTCTGCACTAATAAGGATTATAGAGAGATTGTTCGTACCTTCTGAGCAGCACCTCGCGCAGATTTTTCGCTCATCACCTCTTTTATCCGAAAAATGAGAAGCGCCTTGCACAGATTACAGAGGTATTTGTAGGAACTCCGTACTTTACCCCATTAATCCAAAAAATGCTCACTTGTTCAGATAGCATTTCAAACAGTAATGAGATGTTCGGATTAGGGAGGGTTTCGAATTATTGAGGTGCGGATTAGAGGGGTTTTACTGTAGTCAGAAAGTTTAAGCCTCTGCTTCTGAGCAGAATGATATCACAGAGGAAAGAGCAAGGGACATGTAGTATGTCAATAGAAATGGGGGACCCATGGACGAAGGGGTCCCCTCACAGGATCAATGTGCGTGGGAGCAAGCCAGGAAAGAAGAGAAAGAACAGAATAAAGCATGAGCAAGTAGAAGTATGAAATCAGGAAGGAAGCAAAGTGGGCACACAAGAAGACGCCCCAAAGGCCTAGCTAATGGCTGAGGTAGGTAACTTACATGAGCCCCCTTGGGATGCCAGGCCCTAGCTATAACATAGGATGGGTGAACCTAATTAACCTAACCCTATGGCCTATAGCTCATCCTATGCCCCCTGAGGGGTTGTGCCAACAGTGAATGACTGTAACAAGACAACACTTGCATTGCACTGGAAGGCAAACCTACCTGGTTCTCACAAATTTTCTTCCTTGGTAAGTTTTGCTTAATCTGCATGTTACTAGCATTTGCCTGATCAGAAGGAATTAGAGCTGGTAGCTAGGCTTCTCTTTAATATAGGTAGCTAGATGGCAAAAAGTATTTTGAGAGATCAGAGCTAGATTTATGTTGAAAAAAAAAAAAAAAAAGGTCCGTGAGTGGTGGAAAAAGCAAGAACCTACCTCGGTCTTACCAACCCTTGTGACTGCTCTCACTCCCGTGCATCCCTGGGAGGACCCCCTCGACATCTCTACCATACTTCTCTTCCCACTCTTCCTTTGACTATCTCCCTCCACTTCCCTCTCTCTGCCAGAACCCCAGACTGAAAAAAAAAAGCTTCAGCATACCTGAACTTTTACCTTATTACAACTAATTGCACACTGTTCTCCAGGAGAAATTAATGTTTTTAATACCCACATAATTGTATAAAATGTAGCATTCATGTGGCTACCTAATTACATTTAACATAGCTACTTAACATTAATAAAACTGTCAAAGAAGGAATTTGACATCACTTGAAAAGAGAGTAACAACTTGTTGCAGGTTTAATCTAAGCTATTATTCAAGTGGTAGATGGGCAGATATAGGCTAATCACTGAAAATGTATTGTCCACAGAAACTCTTCACTACGGTAGCTACACTCTGAGCAACATGGCGGATTCCTAACTTTTTTTTTTGAAGGGCAGTCCTCTGCAGAACTAGCATTACATTTAGCACCTTTTCAATTCTGCAATAGTACTGAACACATAAAATTATTCATCTGATATTATACTATACCCAGTTTGGTCAGAACCTCCTTTGGATTAAGGTCAGAGTTA
>LQNS02278143.1:46243522-46359389 GCA_001587735.2 Parhyale hawaiensis
AACATCCTCAGAAATCTAAATTTTTACCTAATAACATATTTCAGATCACGAGAGAACCATTCAGGCTTTTTGAATTTAGGTTTACATTTTATCTTTACTAACGGGAAGCAATCGTAATAGATGGAATAAATCTGTTCAAGAAGCTGATGCAGTGGAATGTCAGGAGAGGAATGTTCAAATGCGTATGCAAAAGAGACTAAAGACATTCTGCCAATGAAGCAATTGTGTTTGTCAACATCGTGCAAGCATCGAGTTAGTATTGTCGGACAGTGTGTCAAAGGCTCGCTCTCATATACTAAAAATGGAGCCAAGTGATTGCTGATTGCTGCGTCAATAACACCTGACATACACTGGGTACTAGGACAAAAATTCTACCACATTTGGTCAAGCAATGAGTACTTTGTAGTAGGATTATTAGGAGAGAACCTCGTAGGCTTGGTTATAGCAGGAAAGAATCTTCTCTGTTTTCGCAAAAAACAGGTGTTATTCAGCTGTCGTAAACCAAACGCTATTAATTCTGACCGTCCATTCTTTCCTGTACGAGTCACTGTCGCAAGCTTCTTTACTTCTCAAAGGAATATTCAACTGTGCGTCAATGATATGTGCATCCCTGCTCTATATATAATGTTCTGGCGGTGCGTAAGTTCTTGAACTTAACCGAGTGTATTTCTTCGAGGTACCACTTCAGACGTAGAGATCTTCCGCTTTGCCAGGATTAACACTCGACGATACTCAATGAAGTTTCATGTCCATCGGTGGGACATTTAAACGTACTGGATATATAAACACGAGTACAGGTGCTGCAGCTGTCTTGGTAAAAGGCAGGAGCCATGGATTAGGGAACATTTCAAGGACGGTGGCAGTAAGCTTCTAAACATCTAACACAATGAATGACCTTAGGGCCTTTATGTCCCGCCGGAGCAAGGTGTGATTCCTCCCCCGTCATACTGACTTTCGGACATAAGGTCCGAAAATAACTCAATTCAAACTTACATTCGAGTACTTTAATAATCTTGCTTTAGTTATTCCCTTTACATTATTATACTTTATTTATTTACTTTATTGTATTTATTCATTTATTTGAATTATTTGATTAATTTAGCAACTCACAACTTGACATCTTAGTTCTGATGAATTGCGATTGACTACAGTCTGATTTATTGCAAAAATATTTTAAATAATGGTAGCTAGTTTCAAAACAGTTATTTATGAACTCAGGGAATTATCGATCAATTGAATGGCCGCTCACCATTGCAGCTTATAGCCCATATGCTCTGTATAATTATAAAAGTACAATGTATAATGTTGTGTGCATGCACACAACACTCTGCCTCTAAGCAAGAAAAATATTAGTGACGTATTTGATTTGTATTCGCCGTAGCACCTTTACATTTAGCGTACACGTTTCTGCGGCCGAGCTCAGGTCCATCTTCCAATCTGCCGTATCACGGATGCTGTCGAATTGAATCAACTTTCGAATTTCTTCTTATCTTCAAATAAAAATTCTGTGTGCAAACATGCAAGCAGGTAAATAAGTAAACAAGTAAATAATCAGGCAAGATTCACCGAATGATAATACAATATAGATAGAAGGGTTTTATAAGTTTCCAATAATCGCTGTACCTATCTATCAAGAGCTGTCGTGCTATCATGGCTACATCAGCACTGTTAGCACCGTTGAGCAGATCCGTGTAGCTAGTATGTATAACGCCTCCGTACTCACCGTAAGGTCAAGGGCTCTGACAACACGGCTATCAGTCACTGTCACTGCTTAGAGTGGAAATACCCGAGACCGCTCTGGTGATGAGCTGCTACACAGAAGTGCTTCTGATGATTATATTCACTCTTCACCCATGTAGGGCCAGATCATGGCATTGCAGCGTGGGGTTAAGATATTACGATGTACCTGTTCTATATTAAGAGGAGTATCACCAGGAGAAACTTTCATTTGTACAGTCCCCACAAACAAAAACTTCTTTATGAGCACCACTACTTTAAACGGGGTGGAATGGTTTTTTGGGGACGGTTTGCTTTAGTTAACCCTCCTTGTCTTCCATCACTGTGTATCTTATTTCCTCCGTTTCCTCCTTCCCTTTACACCCACTGAAGGTTGTGGCTATATTTCCTCATCATTTGCCGTCAGTTGTGTCGCAGAGATAATTATGATGCTCATTTTTAACAGCTGTGACTGCTTCATAAGTATGGCAGAACTTGTGATACTTTACAAAAGTGACTACAGGGATAGCATAGTGACTTTCAAAACGTTCAAGCATATAAAGATGCATGAATTAATGTATGCAAATAATTTTATGATAAACTAGAAGGCGCGTGACCCGTTGGGTCAACATCACAATTTTCTTCTCTTTCTTAAAAAACCGGCGACGTTCAGCTGGTCATAGACCCCATGCTATTTGACGGTCCACTTTTGCGTCAATTGCCCCTACGGGTCACCATCACCAGCTTCTTTTCTCTCACAGAAATATTCTACTCTTCCGTCAGCACTTCCCGTATCACCTTGACATTTAACAAACGCATTTATGTAGCTGTGTTCAGACGGACCCCGCCATTTATCCAGTTGTTTATGTAGTGTCCTTAAATCTTCAACGCTTGCATTTTTTCCCGTCTTACATCGAATTTTTATATTCTTTTTAGCTCTAGAAGCATTCGAGTGATGCTAGTCTTCAATCCTCTTATCTGTTCATACAGGCCGAAGGACAAAAATTTTAGAATTTAAATTCTTTAGTTCATTCGACTTAAATATCAAGCGATATCCAGGTTACAACGCTCTTTAAATGTCCGCCCCGTCCTGATGCCTGAACGGTATTGCAAATTTTAAAACTTCCCATTTTCCCTATGTTAAAGTGAAGCTGTGTGCAAACAAGCAATCAAGCAAGACACAAATAAATAAACTAAGTTCACAGACTTTTAGTATAACAATAGACGGTCCGTGACCCGTTGGGTCGTCATTGCGATCCTCTTTGCTTTCGCAAAAAAAGCAGGTGTCAATTAGCTGGGCACAGACCACCCGTTATTCGGCCGTCTTCTTCTGCCCGTCAAAGAGCGGCCCCTTCGGTTCACTATCAACGGATTCTTTGCTTCTCTAACGAATATTCATCACCCAGGATGCAAGCAAAGTCAAATTATTTTATGTTTCATAGTTCAGCTGTACTGCCCATGGAACCGATGAATTGATCATGCCCGTTCTTGAGGCCCAGCTCAGTTTAACTTCCGTATCACAGATACCATCGAATTAAAGAGCTAATTCGAGGATATAATTCCACTGCCCTCCCCCCTCTCCCAATACCTCGAATTTCTTCTCGGATATTACTGAAAAAGATGTTTTAAACAGGACACAAATAAATAAACAAGACACAAGCAAGACCGGTTCACAGACTTTAAGTATAATACTAGACAACCCGTGATCTGGTGGGTCGTCATCACTATCGTCTTCGCTTTCGCAAAAGAAGCAGGCGTTAATTAGCTGGGCATAGACCACCCGCTCTTCGGCCGTCGTCTTCTGCCCGTCAAGGAGCGGCCCGTTCGGTTCACTATCAATAGATTCTTTTCTTCTCTAACGAACATTCATAATTTAGGTTATAAGGTTTCAGTTTAATAATATACAATGCATGAAGTCAACATAACGGGTACGTTGGCTACTTAACTAGTATGGGCAAGAACGCCGGGTCGAGTCAAATTGAAGGCATAGTGTCTATGTTAGCTTAATTTCTCGATTACCATGGAAAGAATGTGACTGCAACCGCCCCCCCCCCATCCAATACCTCGAATTTCTTCCCGTACAATTGCGAAGGAGCTGTGTCAAACAAGACGAGAATGCAACTACCCTCATCCAATACCTCGAATTTCTTTCCTTATAAAAATGAAGAAACTGTGTGCAAACAAGACACAAACAAATAAACAAGCAAGACCGGTTCATGGAGTTTTCGTATAATATAAATAGATAGATTGACTAGACGGCCCGCGACCCTTTGGGTCGTGATCACGATCAGCTTTACTTTCTCAAATAAAAGGGTGTTTTTTAGGTTGTCATAGAACACACGCGATTGGAAAATCCACTCCTGTCCGTACTGGAAACCATGAGCAGCTTCCTTGCTTCTCTAACGAAAATTCAACACCAAGGCTGTTGGCAAAGTCAATCTATATGTTACGTATTTGATTTATATTTTACGTAGTGTCTTTGAATTTATTGCGCCGTCCCTGCTGCCGAGCTCAGTTTGACTTCCGTATCACAGGTACAATCGAGTTAGATCTTCAACCGTCGAATTTCTTTCTATCTTAAAGAGAAGAAATGTGTGCAAACAAGGTACAAGTAAATAAACAAGTAAGGTTCACAGACTTTTAGTATAATATAGATAGATACCTTAATATAGAAGGTATAAATATGTCTAAACATACCAGAAATCACCGCGGTATCTGAACTGCTGGTTCGAGTCAGACAGCCAACAAAAGGGGATCCATAGTTCTCAAGGGTCAAGGGTCCCTATTTCCTGCAGGTTACAGTATTTAAAAATAAGGGCATTAAATAAATTTATTGCAGATAATGGCTCGTATTAGTTATAAAATATTTGTTAAAGTTGAGGCTGGTTCTACTAACAAAACGCAAAACAATAAAAAAATACTGCATACCTAAAGTATACCCACCAGTTTAGGACGAGTTGAAAAACTGATCGAATGTTATTTTGTATAGCTAGACTTTAAAAAAAAAAACAAACATCTTAGATTATAGTTTATACATTGAAAAATTTAGAGAAGGAAGAAGAAGTCATATAACTTCTGTTAAATTAGATTAATTAGAAAATCACATTTTAAGTAATTTTGGTGTTCACCAGCTGATCAAAAATTTCAGATCAGTACTTCAAAAAGTAGGAAACTCTTTATAGCGAATTTCAGTTAATAAAATAAGAGTTTGAGATGGGTTCAGTTGGGCGCCGAAAATAAGCCTTCGAGCCTTGACTTGTCTGAAATTCTAGCCACAGGCTGTGGATTTACAAATTTGAATCTTGTTGAAAATGTTAAAGCAGCGCGTTGACGTTGAGCCTACGAAAAACTCCATTTTAAGAAGAGTATGCGATTAAGGGTCATTAGCTGAAACCCAATATAACGGGTTGAAGCCACAGCACCTGCTTGAAGTTTCGTTCAAGCTAAGCCTCAAAGACTTAATTTCGACGCTCAGTTGAACATAGTTTGGTCATGTGTCATACCTCCATTCTTGTAGAGAGCCTCAAAAATACCTTGCGGCATAGGTGTGTTCAAAAGGGCTAGGGGATAATTACTCAAAGTCATGACTTGAAGACTTAAAATAATTGAACAGTATTAAACTAGCTACTTACAGCATGTATTTAACAAATAAGAATGAATAACTGCAGAAGTGGCTGTAAAACTACGATATTTAAGCTAGCTTAGGATATAGTGTGAGAAAGAAAACAGGGGGGCAAGGGTCTGCGAACTGTCAAGGTTTCTCCATATAATTCCATTACTGTCAGTGTGGGTTACTAAACGGGGATTATTCTTCACTATTCATTTACTATTTGATGTAAACGATCCTTGTTGCAACCGCTAGAGTATACTAGACTCTTGACTTTCTTTTTACGTTTGCACTAGCTTCAGTTTCCAGAAAATCAATCATTTTTGCTAAAAGCTTTTCATCTGTTACTGGCGAATTTAGCAGTAACGGCCTGCGTAAGTTACTGTATACGTTTGTGAGAGATATGTGGCTCTAAAGTTAAGTACTACAGCAACGATACACCACTATTTCCTGTGTGTCGATATTATGTTACACATATGACTTAGTGGCCCCTCTCTAAGACTAATTACTGATATGTTAATGCTTTAAAGTGAGTTGACTACAACGCTGCCAAGGCGGACTTCTGCTCCTTCTTCTCTTGAAATTCAGTGTCGTATTTAGGCAGCTTTCAGCTAACGTAAGAACTAGCTATTTATTTGTTACTAGCATTCATTTTCGTACTTTACTAGTTAAATTTCTGTAGATTAGTATTCAATTATGTGCTTGTGCTTATATTTCTCACCGTGCAACTACTTTCTTAAATTCCAAGCATCCTACGGTATGTTTCTGTAGAAATTTTAATTATTTAAATGAATGCTATAAAGGTCAGGGAACGGTGCATCTAATACAGTTTACAACGAAAATGTAGAAAGTCAGACGTTGAATTTACGACAATCAATTTACTAGGGAATGCATTAACTCGGAGATTAATGCACTACAACTAGGCGATAAAATAACCAGGCGTTGAATTTATCATTTGATGAAATATACTCAGCAAAGAGTTAACCATTCAATCAATATACCTGGCAATGAATTTGCTTTTCGATTAACTTAGTAGGCGATGAATTTACGAGGTGCTCATGAGAGACTAACGTAATTGCTTCTGTCAAAATTATGTCACTGGTATTATGCCTCTACCGGGCAAGCATTGAATCCGCTAGTGTAAATTAAAGGGCCGACTGTGCATTTCCATCGCATGCTAGCTTTAAGAATGAATACTTCAGGGTGCTGCGTCTCTTATATTAGATTAAATAGCTGGCAGTAGAGGGACCAGCAGGGCGTAGGCAGCAGAGAGCAGCCATAACTTACGCTCCGGCAGTGTATGAGCTATTGTCATTATGTCAGTATCATTTAAAATCTGAACACGATAAGAAGACGAGAATAATTTCAGAGAAGGAAATGATCGTGCAAACAAGATTAATTGCTATAGCTCCGTAGAGCTCGGGACGTTAAGTTAGTTGGGACATGAAAGATAATGGATTAATCCTTAAACACAAAGACGGAAATCTTGTCACATGAACACAAACATGGGGTGTAGCAAACCCATTTTTAGATGAAGAAAAATACCACTTCCGTTAAAAATTTTTATTTCTGAAAAAATCACCAAAAAGAATAATTTTTCCTCATACTTTTATTAATGAAACATTCTTGAATAACTGAATTTTTCTGTTACTACAGATTAATAAAACTAAAGTATTGAATATTCCTTTTTTTCTGACACATCGAAAATAAAAGTTTGCCATAATGACATTTCCTTAATAAACAAACAGGCTTCCTATCAGGGCGAGGTGGGTTCTCTTGCCTTCCCCTCACCAGCCTTCAGCTCTCTGGCACCACATCTCAATGTTATGCAGATTGACAAAAAGGGTCAAAATTTAACACAGACATAATACACTACTTTAACTTCATGTTGTGTTATCAGTTATTACTACTTTGAATACATCTTAATTGATGCTTGGAGTGTGTATTACAGATGTATGATAAGTAATATATATGTATATAATAATATCATAGAATATTATCGTATCATGTAAATCGAAAACAGATGAAGTTAACTTGACTGTACCCCAACTGGGAAATCCACACGCACTCCACAGTAGTACGCACACCGGATAATGACATAGTCATTATAATAATATAATGATACATTACCAGGAAAAAGATAGTAAATAATTATAAAAAAAAAACAATAAATATACTATAGCAACACTTAACTCACCAAAAACTGAGCTAAAAACACATATTTGGGATGGTATGCACACCCAACATATTATAAATTTTGGTACTATGCACTTCATTATCGCTCAGAAACACATATTTGGTGTGGTATGCACCCCCAAAAATAAAATAATTGCACCCCTAAAACATTTAGATGGGATGTGCTGCACCGAAGAAAACTATAACAACAACAATGGGAGCTACGGATACTTACACACCAACCATACCAGGGCAACCTCTAGAGTCTAGACTAAACCGACAGTGAAGGTTGAAGTGCAGCAGCTAAAATGGCAGACTTGCCAATATTTTTTTTTCGGTAGGGTGAACATAACCCCACTTTATGTTCAAGGGTTAAGGTGGCCCCTGGAGCATTGACAGGTAGCAATTTGTGACTCCTCGAACAGGAGATCGTAGCTGTAGAGGAAATTGTTCCCAATGTTTGATCAAACTTTTTTTTTAAACGCACTGATGGTCTCTGCAATTACAACTTCGGAGGGAAGTTTATTCCAGATACTCGCCATGAAATACGGGGAAAACTACTGGCAGAGAGTAGTTCTTTGAATTTTTTTTTCTGTTTGAGTTTTTGGCCATAGTTTCATAGGCGATCATTAACGTCTCAATCAAAACGTCCCGTTGTAGGCACGTCGTTAAAGCCATTGAAGTTCTTGAATGTTTCTAATAGTTGCTTCTGAGTCGACTTTGTTCGAGAATGATGAGTGCCACTTCGTAAAGGCAACACTCGTATGGCTTGTTTCGCAACTGAGGTATCAATTTTCGTCATCTGCTTTTGATTCTTTCCATTTTATCGATATCGCAATACACTGATGGGGCGACCAAACTTGAACCGCGAATTCTCAATGCTGGCGCACTTGTGCTTTGTGCAAAGTACATTAGCTACCTTCCGAAGAATGAGTGGAAACATTTCAGAAGGATCAGTGCCACATTAGGGGTCCATGTCTACTACAAGGCTGCGCACTTCAAAAGATCCGAAAGCAAAACCAGAGAACCCCGGTTCAGGGTCACACGCTAAAGGAATGTGCACTCCGTTCCGGGACTGCGTTTGAGCGAAGAAACGCAACAAAAGGTCTACCTTGGCAGCAGGGTCCACAACGAGGTCCCCACCAGCACCAATTGAAGGGGGGTGGAATGGCTCGCACCAAGCGTAACGCTCTTCGATGCGGAGCACCACTAATGTGACCTAACAGATGAAGCCAATAACTCCTTGGACCTCAGATTATGCTCTCCCTCAGTGTCTGTATAAATAGCCTTAGCCTGACGCTGTAGTTCTCTGCAACGCTAAAAGTCTACATCAGACCGGCCAGACCGCCAGCAGGAATATGCCTCCTGCTTCAACTGATGCCCCCTTTGACAGGCACCATCAAACCAGGCTTCATCGTCTGTCCTAATCGCAATGAAGCGGAAGCCGGAAAGGCACAGAGGTACTAACTAACCCAGAGAATAGCCATTCTAAACTAGTCGCAGAATCAGCAGACTTTATGACACTCGGAAGCAGCACAAGGAGAGCACAAGAAACGGCGTCCAAATTCACTCTGAACTACAAAAATACCTCAAAATAGACAATCTTTTTCTAGAAAAAGATTACATAATCGTATTCTCTCTACGCCTCGGAACGCTTTAGGTCATATAAAATATAAGCTGGCAATATGGATTTGTCCTATAGCTATTACGGGGAGTAGCGTACCTAGAGACAAAATGGAGAGAATCCAACACAAAGTAAGAAAGTTGATACTTCAGCTGGGATCCAAGCCACACGAACGTCACCGACAGGAAGTGGGCCTCATCACTCTCGAACACAAGATGTTTGATGGGCCAACTAATAGAAACATTCAAGTATTTGAATGTCTTAAGCGACGTGCCTACAACAGAAGTCTTTGAAAGAGACGTCAATGATCGCTTACGAAGCAAAGGCCATAAAGTCAAGCTTAAAGGTCGAAAAATTACTCTCAGCCAGCAGTATTTCCGTACTTCATAGAGAACATTTGGAATGGACTACCCACCGAAGTTATCTAAGCAGAGTCTGTCAATGAATTTAAAAATTGTCATGACAAATATTGGGAGCAATATACTCCACAGTTATGAACTCCTCCTCCAGGAGAACCAAACTCCTAACGACTAAAGCTTCTAATCCATCGTAGTCCATATTTCAGGCCACGACTAAATTAACGTCTCCTAGCTCCCGGGATCTGCAGCGTTTAATTGTTCATGAGCGATCATGTCATTGCCTGAATTTATGATTTTTCTCTTCTTCTTTTCGCTCCCCAAGAAGTCTTCATGATTCTGAACCAATGGCAATAGCTCATAGAGGACCAAAGGGTAAGACAAGGCTGCTCTCTGCGAATGGAACTGTTGGTCGGTCTACTGTCAGCTATCTATTCTATTCTATAAATTACCCGAACTTTCATGACAGCTTTTGGTGTAATCTTTGAATGGAATCCACGTTATGCTATGGGCACAAAGCTCCTGCATCTGGTTTACCTTATAATTTTAGTAACTGAAGTCCTGCAATTTCTAACTTTAGAGTTTGAACGTTGTGACACTTCGAATATGACAAAGCATTTTGTTGAGTAAGTTTGCACCCTCTCAGTGAATCTTTTGGAATATTTCGTTACACCTGCGTCTCCGTCACATTTAGTTGGAATTTGCAATTTGCAAGTACGTCTAGTATTTATAAGTGCCGAGTGTCTGGCAAAAATTCATTTACTTACTCTCGCTCACAGCAAGTTGCCTTGACTCGCCTGCGCCTTGGTGTTAGCCTCTTCTCTCACTTCCATTTCTTCACCCAGACATCTCCTCCTGTATGCAGTCTCTGCATAATTATGTCCTCTGACCACTGCTCATGTCATCATCAATTTCCCTCGCTTTGCCCATAAACGCATATCACTAGAGCGCCTGTACAACACTTACTCCATACCTTTCTCTCTGCCTGAAATCCTGAACAACCTACCCACTCTTGAGTCTACCTTGCTATCTTTTCTTGCCTCTGTGGATCTGCTGAAGGAGTTGTGAAGCTGTTGAGCCCAGCGGAGTGGGGGCGCTAATGCCTACATCGGTGATGCGCCTCATCAATAACAAGTAACAAGTAAACAGCCTATTTCTAAAATATTTATAGCCTGATAAACCGTTAGAAGGGAAATCAACACAGAGCGTCAACCGGGCTTCCAAACCCAAGATGGCGTCAGTGTTCTTACAACATTATCACGTTATCTAGTTTTCCTGTGGTAAACGGGAATAGTGATTCAGATCAATAAAGTGAGGACTAAAACGCATTTTTGCCAACTTGTTCATGATTTGAAAACGCAACAGACGATAAATTCATTATTTATGGGTTCTGTTTACTGAACCTGAATGAAAGGGACATGCTTCATCCTTCAGTCTCCCGTGTTTGCTGTAGCTGCTTCTATCAAATCAACGCGCCGCGTCCATCAGTTTGACTGAACGCGTAAAGCCGGCTGCTGACGAGAGGATTTTGTTCCTAAAACGCGAGTTCAAACAGTTTCTGTTTCGTGGAACAAATGTTTCCGACACTGCACACGCGGAATGTACTTCTGCGACTCGCAAGCACATGAGCTGATCATTGTGTACCAACTGCTTCAGTG
Organism: Parhyale hawaiensis; assembly: GCA_001587735.2. Classification (NCBI taxonomy): domain Eukaryota; kingdom Metazoa; phylum Arthropoda; class Malacostraca; order Amphipoda; family Hyalidae; genus Parhyale; species Parhyale hawaiensis. The sequence continues at coordinate 46,254,659 of LQNS02278143.1, forward strand.
TTCAGTTGCTCCTGCAACCTGTCAGAGGAAAAATATCACCGGTGTTTCACTTCACTTTCTCAACTCTCTCTGCAAACTTTCTATTTTAATGTGCACAGTATTGTGCTGATGATTATCTATCTAATTCGGTAGATCATTATTTAAAATGAAAACCTTTTTAGGTATTTAATTATAAATCATCTCCAACCTGGACAACCTTTAAGCTGTTGCCAATTTCATCCATGTTTTCACACACTTTAGTGAATCATAGCACCTTTCAAGCTCCTCAAAACAATGGTTCAATTCGCTTTTAGGACCATCATACATTTTCGATGTTTTGAAGTCATGTATGAGTAGAAGGACGTATTTTAAGAAGTTTTTCACGAACGACGTTTTTGCCCTAAATGCTTAGTTTTCAAGATATTGACTTTTAAGTTTTTATTAGCGTCTGATATTGCTGCAGCTTGTAGAACAATATGGCGGGGGAACGCGCTGTCGCTGTACACTGATTTTTATATATTTTTAGTAGTATACAAGCAAAACCCGATTTTTCTTCATAATTTTATGATATTTTGATTTTTGAAGTATTATGAAGGTTGAAAGACTAATTTTTAAGACATTTTATCAAGAATGGCTTAGTTAGGAATAGTAGGGACAAAAAGACGAAGAAAAAGAATTATGACCGGCGCCTGGCGCAACGCCGCGACCCGTGATGAAGGCGTGAACAGTAGAGAAATGGCTATTGCAATGGATGGTGGTTGTGCCGGTTGCTCCCTGGAATATTGCGACTGTATCAAACAATTTCACTACGATGATAATGCTAGTGTGAAACTCTTAATTTTGCATGGTGCAATTCTTTCGAGTGAGGAGAATAAAAAGGTAAGGTATTTGAATGTTGAACCTTCATTCATAATAGATATTTTGAAGTCATATATAGGAAAAAGGACCTATTTTAAGACTTTTTCTTGGAGAACGTTTCCGTCGCCAGTGCTAACCTAATTTTCGAGATAGCTATTTGACTTTGAATTTCCCATAGATTCTTTTTCTTGGCTATACTTTTTTTCCGGCAACAACGATGTTCTTACTCGTATAGGTTAGGAGGCCATGCCTGGTTCTGCTAATATCCTATGAGAAATATACCAAAAGTGTAAAGCAATACGCGCTACGCTTCCATGTTGGAAAAAACACCTGCCACTTGATCGCGCGAGACAGCCGTAATGGCGGATCGTGATGGGAATTTCAAAGTCCAATATCTCGAAAAGTATGCATTTGCGACAAAAATATCATTCGTGGAGAAACGTCTTAAAATGGGTCAAAAAATCGAAAATGCATGATGATCCTAGAAGCAAATTTTATCAAAGCAATTCCCATCAGCTCAATAATTCACATATTCTACTTTGCACACACTTTCTCAACAGCAGCGTGGGATGATGCACCTCCGAAAACACCCAAATATTGGAAAATTCATTAAAAAATAAACAATGCCGCTTCAAATTTGACAAAAACGTCGCCATACAGGGAGAAAAAGTATGTTTTCATACAATATTTAAAAAAAAATTAAGATAAGCAACGCCACAACCACTGATTTGATCTCGTTTCTTGCAACAGAAATGCAGCAACAGAGGGTAGGGATAGAAGGCTCGGAGCACAGTTTCCGCTACGTGCGGCAAAACAGCCTATCTTTGAAACTTATGCAGAACACAAAACGTTCTCGTGTTCAGACTCTCGTCTGCAGCCGCCTTTACGATGAGGGACGTGAGATCGCGGCCTTACTTGCCCAAATAAATTTTTCAATCATGCTTTGTTCATATCAAAGTGACTAGTTCAAGCCTCAGTTTCCACAATAAAGGCGATATCACAGAGGAAGGAAGAAGGAACAGATATTATAGTATGTCGATAACCACGTAAAACCCATGTACGAGGGCGTTCCCACAGAGGATCAACGCGCATACGAACAGCAAGTCGGAAAAGGAGAGAAAAACATAACAAAGATCAGCAGTATTAGTATGAAAATGAAAAAAAGCGAAGTGGGCTCGAAACACAGATGTCTCCGGTCTAGCTAATGGCTAAGGTAACCTAGGCAACTCCCGTGTGGCGCCGCTCCCCTTAACATAGGATCGATGAGTGAACCTAACTGCCCTTACCATATGGCATATTTAGTACAATATATAGCCCATCGATCCTATACCCTTGCGGCAATTTCAATCCTGTCCCTATTCACATCAACATTTCCGCTCAGAAACTTTTGCCGCTTGCTCTTTCAGCCAACTACTTTTTCTATGAATGTTTCAGCAGCCTAATTTTACCAAGAAATTTTTTCAGTCTTGTAAATTCCCCTTGCTTCTTTTTAGTCTTTTCCGGTAAAACTTCTTTCTCTCTCTCGTAACTTTTTCTAATATTTTTCAGCATAGCAACTATGCTGTGAATGGTTTCACCAGCGTTGTAGTTGCTCTAATCTTACCACTCACAAATTACTTTTCTACGTCAAATTTATTATTATTAGTTCCCCCTTGCAACTTTCCAGATTCGTTATTTTCAATGCCATCAACCATTCAGCTTTGTAACTTTGCCCGTGAATCTATTCAGCCAAGTGTTTTTTACCGATTCTTTTCAGCTCACTTCCACTTTCCTTATAAGTAACTCTCTAATTTTGGCCATGAATCTAGCCATTGCCGGATTTTTCTCCGCGAATCCTTCCATTCACGTCAATTTTCCTATTATCTGTCAGCTTCAGTATTTAAGTCTCCTCAAAGTTTTTTTTTTCCATGTCCTCAGCCCGCCCATACAATGTAATGGGAAGCAGCGCCCAGGGAGGTTGTGTAGGTTACTTTAGCCTTTAGCTAGGCCTCCGGGACATCTTTTCTTTCTTACCCACTTGGCTTCTTTCCTGATTTCGTACTCCTACTGATCTTACTTTGATCTGTTCTTCCTCTTCTTTACCGATTTATTGTTCCCATAAGCGTTAGTCTACCTTCGTACATGGGTTACACATTTGTCGACATCCTACATGTCGTTTCCTCTTCCTCTCATGAATCACCATAGTTGTCTCTAGGGAGGCTTGAACATCTAATCCTTAAATGATAAAACGTTTGGTGTATTTATTTTGTGTCTGCTTTGAAGGTAATAGCCAAAAAATAAGCCAGATTGTAGATTTTGTGATTCAGTTAAGTTTTCGCAGAGATCGATGATCAGCTTGCAGAAGATGGTGAAAATTGGATCCTTATCTCTTCATCTGTAGGCACGTCTTGCTTGAAACACTTCTTGAAATCGAGACTGTATGTATGCAGCTTCTGTAGTCCGATTTTATAAGTTTTTTCTCTCAGGTCACGATGTATAAATTCGGCAAATAATCAACGTGGCACTCACGAGGTGATGACTTTTACGGGCAGTAGACCCTTATTTCTTCTAGCTTACTGTCTTTCTTATTAAATTTGCCGATGTAACTTTTTCTTCAAGCATTTCCCGGGCACTGGGCAGTAGATAACTATTTCTTCTAGCTTACTGTCTCTGTCTGAGAGTGCATATTTCGCTTCAGAGGCCGAAATTTGAGCACTTCAGTGATTCAGCGAGTTAAGTATGGAAGACTGTATAATGGATACGGAGCACTAACATTGCATATAAGCTGACTGGGAGGGCATTCAAAATTATTACAGTGTTTTACTTAACATTTTACGTTCGTGTTGATATTATTGTCGTGTTGAGGTTGGAGGGCTGACAGGCAGTCGCCCTCTAGCTTGTTCCGCTAGCCTCCATTTTTATACACCTAGTAGAGTGCGTTAGCGACGTCATGGCCTCATTTTCCATGGCCATCCATCAACCTGTAATTGAATTGTAATTGAGTCATCTTGTGTGTCTACAACAGTTACTGTCCCTGTGATTCCAAAAATACAAAAGATGAACAACTAACAATGAGTCGTCAATCAAGCCTTTTTACGTAAATTTAAGAAGTAATGTTTCGGAACAAAATAACTCTTCATTAGATCTTCCAAAAAGTCATCAACGGCAGCAACCTCAACACGAAAATAATATCAACACGACAATGGTGGCAGCGAGTGAGATGACCAGTGTTTCATAACATCCAAAATATCGGTCTCTGAACCTACAGCCAAAATGAAGAAAAAACGACCGCTCTCATCGGCCGCTACCGAAATTCGTTCTCAGTGCTCATCTCAACATTAGTGAAGTAATTATATGTGTCTCAAGTGCCCGCAGTGAGTCTCCAGTGTCATCGTTTTATGATTCGTCGAGCGTGCTGATTTTCATCTCCATCAACAGTGGTGAGTTTTAATTTCGCCAGTGACAGCACTGTTTTTGTGTGTGTTCTTCCGATGCTCCAGCGCTGCAACCCATGAAATCGTACAACGTGTCGTCAGTTCATCAAATATAAATTACGCCTGCCACTACAGTGCGCAGAAAAAAAAAAGTTCTTTCTAGCATCATGTTCATCTGCAGTGAAAAAATATATACCACCGGAATTATCTGCATGCCAAAATAAGAGCTTATATAAACACATCAACCAATGATTTTTCTGTCAAGCGTCAACGTGATCTGTGGCCGGAAAATTTCATCTAGAAAGGTGCATCAACTACGTCGTCGTCAGCGAGCGTTTTCGGAGGACGGGGAAGGGTGCCGTAACCATAGGAATTCCTGTCGCAAATCCTAATAATTACAACCCTCCTAATAACAATCATGTTTTTTGTTGCAGTCGTCAGTAAAGCTGCAATCAGTATCGGTATATTGTTAGGAAAACATTGGAAGTTAATATCGTGATACATATTTACGAGTGATAGGTCATGTAATAATCTACATAATTGGCACGGTGCCTTATTAAGAGCAATTCAATCTCAAATAATTGCTCTCCAGGCGGAAAAAACCGGTACAAAACTTATACGAATTATACAATCATACACGCTCACTCTCGTCCGTGGCACGTTACAGCAACATCAATACTACAACAAGACGCCAGTTTAAATAAGAAACAGGATAGGGAACGTAAAAGACGAGCGAGACTACTACAGTCTCAAGAACGAGGTCGTGCTATCAATGGAGAGATGAAGCGCCTATGGGGCACAGTGACATGAAAGACTTGAAGCAAAAGGGTTAAAGAAGGAAATAAGAGTTGCTAATGAGCGAGAGCGGCAAAATGTAAAAGCGGCAAGTCAAAAAAGAGAGCAAACATATCGATAACTGTGAGAATTTTCCACGAACGGGTCCACTAGAATAATAATGTCCTCAGCCTTGCCATCGAAGCATTGTGCCAATGAACTCTTAAAAGTTTAATTTTCCCACGACCATTTTGTTCTCATTAATTATCTGTAAGGTTATCCTGCCTCGTAAGTTTCTCTAAATTCGTTCAGCTGCTTGATATCTTCATAAATCTTCTACGTGTATAATTTTTTTCATCAATTTCTGGTCAGCGGTGTCACTGAGCAAATAACCAGATATCGTTCATTCAATGAAATTATTCCTATGATGACATCTTTCAGCACCGGGTAAAGGGTTAAGCTGTAAAGATTTTTAGCAGTGCAAGTTTTCCCCACGAAGATTTTCAGCTGAACACTTCTTTCGTGAATCTCTCAGTTAAATAAAGTCACGAATAAATTTTTCAACCGTGTTATTCTCCTCCGAATGTTACCCGCCGCGTAGCTAGCCTTAGATCTCTTCAGCTGATTTCCTTTTACCTAAAGTTTTTCTTCAGGTATTAGGTATTATAAGAAGATTTAAGCCTCCCTAAATCAGTACTAAGCTCTTCTAAGAGAGGAAAAGGAAGGGACGTATAGTATGTCGACAGAAAAACGGGGAACCCATGCACGAAGGTGTTCCCACACAGGATCAACGCGCATGGGAACACCAAGTTGGGAAAGTTCTCCTTCTTGTCTGTTGTCATTCTAGTCATCCTCATACTTTCACCTTCCTTCGTTTCACCCGTGCTTTCTGTCTGCAGGGCTTCCGGATCGATTTGGCTAAGGTAACCTATTCAAACCCCCTTGGGGCGCTACTCCCCATAACATAGGATGGGCGAACCTAACCCAGTTTTTCTTCAGTGTATCTTTTTTAATGAATCTTTTGAGCTTAAGTCTTCCCTTTAAGTTTCAGTAAACTAGTTATCTTGTCGATCGTGTCTTCCTGTCAGGTGCTACTACCAACTTCTGATTTGAGATCGACAGTGTGCTCTGATTTATGAAGATATAATTCGATGAAGAAACGCTTTTAATTGCCCCTTATAATCACACCGCGCATTTTAGACGCGTTGTTGGGCTTCTGGGTCTCAATAGCAACCGCTACGATGAAGTAGTTTTCCATTTTCGTAATAGTTCCAGGACACTTTTTCATTATCGTAAACTTCCCTGTGAACCGCTTCACCTTTATTTTTCGAAACCTAGCAGCCACATAACGCTTCTGAAGAATCTTTCATCAATTCTTCCAACGAATGTTTTCAGGATAGCGACTATTCTCGTGGTTCATTTCATTATCAAACCTTTTTTGTAAACATTTACTTCCTCGTATACTTTGCTGCCTACTCCTTAAGTTTCGTAACCCTTCCCGTTTCTAGTTTTAGTCTGTTAATTTCCCGTGAACTTTTTCAGTATCAACTTTATCAGAAATGGTGCAGGAGCTCAAAGTTTCCATGAATACTTCAACTGGGCAACTTTTCCTTTCAACCTCTTCTTCCTCGAAAAAAATTTCTCTCATGGGCCTTCTCATGCCCATAAACTTGTTCATAACCCTTGAAAATATTGCATATTTTCCTCAAAGCCATAAGCCTCGTAAACATTGCACTTTTTCCCCAAAACCATAACCTTGTAAACATTCCACATTTTCCCTAAAACCGTATTAAGCTTTCTCGTGAATCTTTAATAGACGGTAAGTTTGCTCCTACATCTTCTACTGCCGCATTACTTTAGCTGTGATAATTTTGAGCGGCGTAGGTTTCTCTTGTGAATCTTACCGACCGATAATTTTCTAATAAATTTTTCAGCCGCGTAACTTACTCAAAAACCTACTTAACCCTTTGCCTCCTGAAATTCAGATAACATTTTTTCACTTTTTTTTGTTAAATTTATGAAAAATAGGTTAAGCACATATTTGTGAAAAAAATTAGTTTTACTTGCAAAAACATTTTTTTTTTTGCATCGGCTACTACAGATGCCGTCAGTGTCTTGGGTAATTTACATGATGCATAGCTTTTGTATAGGGAAAAATAGAGAGTGGCATCTGATGATGCAGTCAGGAGGCAAAGGGTTAAACAATAATTTATTTGGATTAATAAAATACAAATTCTATCCAGTTCTTTTATTGTGTAGCAGACGAGGCGCTTAAATCCTAACAGGGAAACATTTCTGTTTTGCATTTTACACATACAGTATTTCATACTTTTTTGGATCCCGCTCTGAACGGCACTACTACTGTTGTCCGTGGCTAGAGAACGGCAGCCCTACTTATCGACTGCACATAGCAGTGGTTCCTAAACATTGCTATGCCTGGCACCCCAGGAGTACTACTTACATGTTATCCCACCCCCTACAAAATTAAGTATTCTCCCTTGTGATTATGACCAATGAAATTTATGCTAACGTTTGTGTCACGAATTTAAGTTCATTTGTTAATGACTGAGAAACAAAACAGTACTTCGCACACCTGAAAAAGTTCTCTTGCAACCCCATAGGGAATACATGCACCCCAGCTTGAGAACCCCTGGCATATGGGGGGTAAGATTACTTAATGTAACAGCGGGATTATGAGCGCTCGTCAATAACTAAACGCCTACCACTTGAGACCGTATTATTGTTATCAACTGATGAGTGTCAGAACTTGTATAAACACATTTACTGCTTCTTTGTAGGGCTTTCAAACAATTTCTTAGAAGCTAATTGAATCGCATAAGACCAATTAATTCCTATTGATACGAAAACCTTCTGTCATGACGTAATAAAACTGCCTGCAGTACCTATATCCAGGGCTGGAAGTTTGGTCTGTACTAATGGATGAAATAACATTCTGTAGCAATTGTTAACTTTGCCGAGTTTTTAATCATGCGACCAAATTTCTAAGGTAATAATTGAGAGGTATAGGTAGTCAAACTACAGCAGCGACATCTTATCGATCTGCACATCTGGACATCAATCAGATTGTCGATTATCTCCGAGTGCCTAACATGCGCCAGCATAATTGTGGCATCTAGATAATCATGATTCGAATGTAGATTGATCTTTAGCTGTAGCAAATAAAGCTCTCATGAACCATAAACCCAAGTTAGCAACGTACTGTTTCCCCAAGCACTTTGAAAATCGCTGGTATAAACTAACCCAAATCAAAAATATTGTTCAATTTACACTGACCTTGCAAATCGAACCAATTAGCGGATAATATGAACTACAGTAGGCTTGCGATCCCAAGAATGAAACCGAAGATGCTTCAAATGATAACATTGTGGAGTTTGAGCCTTTTCTACCGTAAAACAGCGAAAGACGAGGGAACAACTGAGGGTTATACAGTATGTTGACTGAAGAGTAAATGCCATGCACGTTGGTGTTCCCACACAAGATCAGCGCCCATGGGAATAGCAAATCGTGGAAAAAAAGAGAAAACGGAGCGATGCATAATCAGTGAAGACGCGTTATGCTTTTTGTATATCTTTTATATGGTTAACTTTCAATTTAACTTAGTCATGGCAAGAGTTAAGAGTGTTGTCAGATTAATAATTTGGAGCTACAGTCGTAGAAACGTCGTATGAATTGCCCGACATAGCAACAATGGCTGCAATTGCTAATTAATATACTCAGAATGTATCTTGTGATATGTGCAATTCTTTCTGTAGAGAAGGGTTATTGGCCATTCAAATTTCTTGCTAATATTGTGCAATAGATTCATATGCTTACAGGTCAAATTGACAATCTGAACGAGTCAAATTCTTATTAGAAATATGCGTTTGCAATGGAGAATCGCACCGTAAGCAATTAGCTGCAGTGTCTCTACAACTCTTGTATTTATTCAATTATCAATAAGAGCTCATCAAGCAGTCTCATTCGCATACACAATCTTTATCAACAGATAGAGCTATCACAGAGATAGTGGGTCATCAAAACTCTACAACTGCTCATTAAACAATATCTAAATACATAATAGCAATAACGTAGTATACATACAGCATTGTTGACTAAATCCCTTCTTCAATCCGAAGTAATCTTTAATAGTCACAGTTCAACTTTTCATGACAAAACATTCATGATACGGTAGCTTTAGTTTGTGTTCCAAACAATCGAAAGTTATCTGTACTGATGATCGTAACAGTTACTAACGATATGTTGAAACTGGGTGTAAAATAGTTTTTAATTTTGAGTGTAAGTACATTTCATTAGGCGTGCTCTGCTGAGCAGTTACAGTTGATATTTTGATCATTAAACTCTAGTATCTTCGAACAACCAATTTAATTCAGAGATTGTAGCTGGTAAGGCTTGAAGCATCCATTATGTGAAACTGGAGATCCCATGTATTTTACGCATCACCTAACACCTAGACATGAAATAGTGCGAGAATAACTTCAACTAAACTTTTCCTAAACCACCAACAATGATTCACCTACGAAAAGAGATAAGACGCGTAGTGTGTCAATAAAGTCATGAAACTCAGACACAGAGGAATAATGCAAAAAGGTCAGCCAGGTAAAAAGAGAAAGAACAAAGTTAACATTGTCAGCTAAAGTAGCAGAAAGTAAACAAGCAGCACTAGGCACGGAAATAAATGTTCTGAATGCTCTACTCAAAAGTTAAGATATCATAAGCGATCCTCGAGGTGTGATTCTCATAACACAGAATAGATGAAGCTAACTAACTTAACCCTGTAGCCCAGTGTTCGTCCTATACAACCTGAGCGATCGATACGTTGCAGAGAAGGAAAGAAAACTGTCAAATCAAATAAATCATGCGACATGTGACAAGTTTACTTGACAATGTATGGGGCCAAGGATACAATATCACACTCCCGATTGAAAGGAAAAGGGTAAAGAAGTGACATTCTACCTAGCACTACAGTATACTCCTACACGTCTCTCACAACAACGTCCGCAGCCAGATGCAACTAGCCCCGTACTGACACGAACCAACACTTTACTATATTTTCTAAGTATATACTCGTGAAGAAAATATTACTGCATAAGGTAAAATGTTACTGTTTCTAAAAATTGTTTTATTCACATTGTAAAACTAAAATGTATTATTATTATTTACAGTTCATTAGAAACTATGTGCATATATTGCTAGGTAAAACTGCCAGTAAGGAACTGCTTTGGCGCGTAGGTGTTTCCTATATTACACTTTAGCAGAACGTTCCATGTATTATCGATTGAATGATCTTTAAAATGAATGGGAAATATACCTGAAAAAGACCTAAACCGTAAATTTTAAACACACTGTTATTCAACGCAAAAGACAAGCACCTATAGACGAAATAGCTAAAAACCTCAAGTTCAAATTGCCCTCAGAAATATAACACAATTAGAACGGTACTTTCGGCCCAAAGAGGATAGTTAACTGTTTTTATTTGAGACATATGAAGAGCTTAATATGCATAAAACACTACAGCTTTTTTTAGACTGAATTTGCCTGATAAATTGCAGATACGAAATATGTCTCAGGGCAGAGGCTGAGTCAACGAGCATATTTTATAAAAAGCAAGGAATTTGGCTGGTTCTGCCGCATTGCCAACAGGTATCATCACTGACGTGGGTAGAGTTAGTACCTATTTGCAAAATCATACTACACTATATACACTTCCAGACACATGCAGGTCTAGCTCGTTAAGTATGTGCAATAGATTGTATATCACGAGTCGTCTCTCAGCTTGGCATATTAGCTGACTTTAATAAGTCATAACCAAGACTACCATTGCCACACTTAATATGTTATCACTTGGCATATTAGCTGACTTTAATAAGTCATAACCAAGACTACCATTGCCACACTTAATATGTTATCACTTGGCATCTTAGCTGACTTTAAAAAGTCATAACCAAGACTACCATTGCCACACTTAATATGTTATCACTTGGCGTCTTAGCTTCTACAGACAACATAGGCAATATAATAAAGGCGTGTCATAGACTTCTTGGAAAATCATTGTCATCATTTGTAGGGCAGGTGTACACTACGAACGACTCGTCAATTCTCTTAGTAAGTTATAATACTTTACTTAATTATTTAATCTCATCACAATTCATGTTACACTGGCAATAAAAGTACTAGTAAATATACAGCATCAGGGCATTCTTGGCCTGTGGTGTCACTAAATCTGTAGCCATGCTGCTCGCGCTTGGTGTAACACGTCAAGTAGTTCGGTCTCAATACAATTCCATGTTGAGGTGTGGGTGTGGCACATAGTTCAGTTAGCTTATAATGTACAATTTGTTAATTTTTTGTGAACAAATGAATTCAACCAGCAGTTGTTAAGTTCAATGCTGTCAATAAAAAGTTAGAAGAACAAGCAAATATAATGGTAGGAGTCATAATACTTGAATCAAAGTGTTGGCTTCGCAGACACTTCACTGTAGGAGAAGAGGCAGTAGCGTGTATCACCATAAGCAGTGGTGTAGTGATAATACCATTAAAATCACTGTATCAAGATATAACGTCATTTAAACATTATACACCGACATAGATATACTATCATGTAAATACCACTGACGCGCTACTCAACACAGTCAAAGTAAATCCAGAGTACCACATCGGAGTCGATCATACAAGTCAGATTTGGGCAGCAACTAAGGGCAAAAAGTTATGGCCGAACATTGGCGGCGATCCAGCCGGACGTGATGGCCACTTTATGGTAGATGCCAGGCTGATGGTCGACGGCACAGCCAAAACCGGCGGACGTGATGCCTGCCAGCGTCCACCGCCCTTTGTTCTTCACCACGAGCGGGCCTCCGGAGTCGCCCTGGAAAGTTCAGAGTTGACCCTTCACCCTTTGCCGGACAAGTGACCACATATCGTCACTTCCATAGTGCTATTCTAAGAATAGGTTTTGCAATCACCCGGTAATGAATAAACAGATGATACCAAACGCCAATATCTGTAGGAATATAGGAATAACAAAGTATAAAGTCAATCAAAATAGCATAGTTCTATCCATAAAGGTTAAAAGTGCTCTTCCGAGCAGGCTAAGCCCTACGGTCTCCAAATCTAAAGCTTTTGCTCAGGTTTGTGGTATTTTTATAAGTAATAAAATTTTTTGGAGCTTAGATTACACGGCAGCATTTTGGTCCCCATTAGTAGCGCTCAGCGATCGACTGCGTTGCTATGTAAATTCAGCAACAGAAAACTACAGGACTTTCACAGCTCTAACTCATCTTAGATTGGACGATATAATAAACTTTACTGGTGACCCTTACTGATTCCGCTTTTGTGACTGCAAATATTTTAGTATATTTTTTGGTGAACTCAGAGTTGTGTTTACGAGGGCACCGCAAAGTATTTGGGGCTAAGTCGTAAGAATGGAGATCAAAGGACTGTCGCATGAACGCATCGCTAACCGTGCTATTATAACAAAAGGTTTCCACTCGTTTCTGCGACTTCCATCACATCTTTAGCCCGCTTACCGATTTCCATTTTTCTCTCTTCTCTAGTATGACCTCAGAAATACTTTGGCGATGGGCCTCTCCTAATCTAAATCCAGTTCTGCTCTAAAGAACACACGACTGCGACAAAAGGCTGATTAACGAAAATAATACTCAAAGAGCCCATAGTCCTACCAAGCAAGCGTCCATCTTGCCCTGGGAGTGGCCAGCGCAGAACATCTCGTAGTGCAGCTTGACGTCAATGTTCTTGAGATGGTGCCACCTCAGGCACTCCTGGTTGTCAATGATAGGCACCGTCACCTTACGCAGGATGTTGGTGCCAGTTTTGCCTGACAGCCAAGGTATTAATGAAGTTAGCTTCAGAATTGTATTATGAGCGAAAATTGTAATGTAACTAATCATACTCAAAGAGACGTAAGTGAAGTCCAGTTCAAAATAACAGGAGCCAAGTCGAAAAGTGTTGAAATGTGGCCCATAAAAACGCAGTACAACGGAACATCAGTTGCGTTAAACTAAAGTTTAGGTACAGTTACGAAAACGCCAATTTTCTTTTTGAATTTTATCGTAACCGCGAGCAGATGTAAAGTAGGGTTGGTCATAACGAGCGTATTGCATAGCGTTTCAAACAAAGCTATATCTACGAGAAACAGACTCTTTATCTGGTCCTTATACCAATAAACTTCCCATTACCCGTATAACGTGAATATAAAAGTAAAGACATGGAGCAGCTAAGAGTAAAACGGGACAAGCAGGCATAAAGATGAGTAACTTGCCTGACTGTGTAAAGCGACACGGTAATAAAGAGGAAAAATATGCGACGGTTAGAGCTTTTGTAAGAAATGAGTGAAGCTGAGCACGGAAGGATACTCCGAGGACCTAAGGTACCTAGTGGTGACATCCTAAGAGTGAAACTCTAGGTGACGTAGGGAGGACGACCTAAGCACGCCCAACCCTATGGCCTGAAGGCAAGCCCTATGCAGACGAGCGACATCTTCGGTGATTTCGAAGGGACAATGTTGTAGATAGATGCGACATACAGCGACATGGCAATGCACATGCAACAGTGACAAGCGCTGGCGGCGGTAATGTTTCAGGGTAAAATTATCACAAGTTGAATAAAAACCGAAATGGTATAGATTAATTTAATATGTTTTCTTGCTTGTTTACACGCCGGTTTTTTATTCACGGTGTATCGTGCTCAGCGACTGTAGGTTTAGTACGATTTTGAGGTTATAAACGATACTAACAAGTATGTTATTATTATTATAGTGAGTAGTTTAAGCCTCCGTCTCCACAACAATGGCGATCTAACAGAGGAAGAAGCAAGGGACATATAGTATGCGATAGAAATATGGGGAACCCAGGCACGAAGGTGCTCCCACACAGGATCAACGCACATGGGAACAGCAAGTCAGGAATGAAGAGGAAGATCAGAATAAAGCGTAAACAAGCAGAATTATGAAAAAGGAAGGAAGCAAAGTGGGCAAGAAAGATGGACGTCCCGAAGGCCTAGCTAATGGCTAATGCAACCTACACAAGCCCCTTGGGGTCGCCCCGTCCCGTAATATAGGATGCGCGAATCTAACTAACCTAACCCTATGGTCCATCCTATGTCCTCTGAGGGAAACATGCACGTTTCCTGCTGGCTATCATCATTGTATCCTGTGGACAAATTAATTTAATACTGTTGATATTGCAGTTGCAATTGCCAAAATTTAATGCAAAGTTTTAAGAAGAACGGTGACTTTCCGTATGTAGAAGTGAATAGATAACAGGGAAACTTGAACGGCAAGTTGCTTTGAGTTGCTTGGAAGCTACGGAAAAGATTGGCCTAGATCCATCCTGGCCGAATGCGCCTTTCAAACAATTTTTTAGCCAGGTCTGATAGAGCATTTGTTGGGCAATGCACTCTCGGCAATTTTTTCTTCTCGTCTGCATTGGCCTTTACACTCCATAATGGTTTCTTCGACGGAGACGTTATATTCAAAAGTTTAAGCAGTCTTAACAGAGGAAAACACAAAGGATATACAATATGTAGATAGAAACGTGGAACCCATACACAAAAGTGTTCCCATACAGGATCTTTAGTTCTTGAGTTTAAGTTTACGATTTGAGTGAAGTTTACGATGGCGTACAGCATTTACCAAATTGGCCCTCCAAAATCGCTCACTACCACACATGTATCTCCAAAACAGCTGTAAATGAGATATCAGTTATCTCCTCAACGGCAACATGTCTATTTCTCGCGCACATGCAGTTTGTTTGATAACAAAATTATTAAAAAAGTATTTACTCTATGATGAACGATAAACTGAGCATTGATTGTAGGTAGGCAGATGAGTCACAATTGTACAGATAATTATCTTTAGTTGCAATACAAACCATGTTGGAAGTTTGACAGGTTGACCATGACTTGTGTCACGTATGACCACAGTAGCAATTGATATTAAATGGGCTGGTGATCACACACGGCGGTGTGACCCAGTGGAGGTCACCCGATTTGTTATGGGAGATAGGAATGCAGGAGATGCATCCAAAAGTGTCGGTTGGAGGCAGTGTTTGGAGTAGTTGGCTATTCGAAATAGTAGCTGCTGCCTGTATCACAACCATTACATTTTACGTAAAATGAATTTCATGATAACTTGCTGGCGACTGTTAAGGTAGCCAATGGAAGACAAGTGTGATGAGAGGGATAAAAAATTAATACGGTTTATATATTGCATGTGTACGAAGGCACTCCAACATACTTCCACTCTCAAACCAGTTAATTTATGGATGCAAGTATATTTTCAGAGAGAAAATTTTCTACGCATTCAGGAAAAAAATCCAGTGTTTTAAGAGGAGGAAGAGCTAGATAGTTTTACTTCAATTTAGTAATTTAAAACCCTTAAAATGGCAGCTTAGGTGAAACTACAATAGTTAACATTACGTACTGGAATATCATTCATTACTTATTGCATTACTATTAGGATATTAGGAAATTTCTTGTATCGCACAATGGAATTATGGAACCTCGGCTGTCGAACACCGCTTTTCGCACAGACCGAATGTCGAAAAAATTCCTGACTCAGAACTGCCTGCCTCTGTTGTACCACATCTCTCTTGCCGAACAAACAAAAATTAATCTTACCTCTGAGAAAAGGGGAGCATTTGGTGGTACTCACGAGAGCAGGGAGGCTCTCACAAAAGGTCCAAGAAAATGAGGACAACTCTTAAAAAAATAAGGAAATTTTCTGAAAATTATCAACAGGCGCTGGATAGCCCCAAACTCACCGTAACTGTTGTCTGTCTTGCCCCACCCCGCGACGATGCCGATGGCCCCCGGGAAGTGGTCGCCCGGCGGAGGGAGGCAGATGGGCACGATGTTGGGCTGGTATGTCGCTGGTCTGGAGAGTCTCAGCACTGCCACGTCAAACCTGCGGATACAGTTTGTGCTTATTTTGCAATCGAGATTGTAGCTGTTCTAGTCCAAGTTTGAGCCTCCTACCCACGGCACGTCACCCATAACTAAATGTTTGGCAACCTCAGAAGTTAAAATCATACCTCAGCTTTTATGGTGGACAAAAATTTTACTAGGGATGCGATCAAAAAATAAGAAAAATGCATGTACGTATAATGCGTTGAGTGAAATGTAAAATTTTTGCGTACTGGATCAGCACGTTTAAGTACAGGAAGCCGGAAAGAAAGAGAAAATTAAAATATTATTAGTAGGAGAAATAGACTGCAGAGAAGCGAAGTGGGGTGAGAGAAGGCTGCTAGTCTGGCTGAAAGAGAACTCGTAGAGGTCGTCCTCGTGAAGTCTTAAGTACGAGAAAATTACATTGTATAAAAGCTTCTGATGTAGCTAAGCGTACTAAGCAGACGGCGGTATTTAACACTGGATAGTTTAAGCATCCATCTCCACTACAAAGACAGCTCAACAGAACAAGGAATTAAAGACACAGAGTATGTCGACAAGAAGAGAAACCTAAGAAAACGTCTGATGCACAGGAGAGAAGAATGGGTAAACATATTCGAACTAGTGACAATTCGAGTACATTTCGTATGAATTAAAACATAATAAAACGCGTACTGCAACAGTTCAACCTGTGGACGATTCTAGGTCAGTCCGTTGAGGAATAGAATAAGGTATCATTTGCCAACTAACCTAACTTGTATAACAAAACAAACAAGTTATCCTTAAAGGTCATACGTCCGTCAAAAGCGAGTTAAACGACGACTCAGTCATCGTCATGCCTACAAGAACGAGCCACTTTGCTCGGCACTTGCCCTGTTACCAAATCTACATCCGAGTAACAATCTTTTTGCTCGAAATAGCACCACTTGTGACGGCCGGATTGCGTACAGCAGCACGGTAAGCTCCAACTGTAACGAGAGCAGCAACTCACCTGTCAGGCTGGGTAAGCATGTACTTAAAGTTCGGGTGCGTGCGCTTCTCCACCACCCCGAACGACTCCTTAGGATACGGCTCGTAGTGCCGGCCCGTATCTTTGGTGTCGAATTCTCCGAGGTGGATCGTGATGTCCCGCAAGCGAGCTCTGCAACAGATGGCACTTCATTAGATTGTTGAAAGTGCAAGTTTTTCTGGCCACCCCGACCAGCAGTGGTGTGGTCCCCGTGGTGCTGGGGCCAATGACTTGATTGGATGCCCCGAATACTCATTACCACCATTAATATATGAGTAGTTAAAAATTCGGGAATCCACCATGCAGTTCATGTTCTAAGAGAGAAAAAGGTACCGACATACAGTATGCCAAAATAACAGAGGATCCCATGTACGAGGGTGTTCCTGCACAGGATCAACGCTCATGGGCACATCCCGTCTGCCAGGAGAAAAGCAGAGGAAATCATCATCAATAGGAAATGAAACTAGGAGGAAGTAGGCAGTGATAAAAGATTTTGTGAAAGCCTAGCTACAGCTAAGGAAATCTACAGTGTCCTCCTGAGGTCGCAACGACTCATTGCAAAGGTAACCACTGAGAAATAGGTAAAGGAGATTTGTTCAATAAATAACCACAGATGAAAAGCAAAATACACACATTACTGGGATTAAATTAGGTACAGTGGATGCCTTCTACTTGATTTGTTTATGCCTGTCCTCCAAAGTAATTTCGAAGGCGTTCGAAGAGATAAGAGGATACAACATAACGCAGTTGTATGTCGATAGCAACGTGAAACCTGGCACAAAGCGTGTTCCTACACAGGGTCAGAGCCATGGCAACGGCAAGTCGGGAAAGACGTCATAAGAGGTACGGAGGAAAAGTATCATCTGACGGGAGTGTGAAAATAGAAGAAGGGGAAGTGGGCATGAAGGAAAGATGTCTCGAAGGCTTATAGTGAGTTCCTAGGTCCCCTGGAGGTGCTGCTTTCCCTCTTGCTATTCCGAAACGTGAAGGCAGGGAGTTGAGCGAAATCACGGATCTTCGCTATATTTTAGGCATCACAGGCCATAAGCCTTCATTGACTTCCGCAAAAGAACTTAGTACCCGACATGATTAAATCAAGGCCGTGCAGACATGCCGGAGCCGGGCACTCAACTGAATAGAAATTTTTTATCGTGCATTGAAATTGTATACTTTTTGGCTCAAGCCAAATACAGACCCTTTCCTAGCAGAGCTTTCTTCGACTGTACCAGCCTCTTTAGAGGCAATTTTTTAACATATAGTGACCTTTTGAGGTCATTTTTCAAGCAATGAATTGCTACAGCATTACATTTACCGACGATATTATTCCTACACCCTCTATTTCTCAATATTTTCTTGAATAACTCAAAAACTGTGTTTCTTAAAACCTACGGTGTTCACAGGGTTAAAAGCATGCCAAAGTGAAAATAAAACGCAATTAATCGAACAAAATGTTATTTTCAAGAGTCTTAACAAACGAACAAAACTTACAAAAGTTATTGAGACAAAATTATCCTTGAAGTTGAAAAATTATTATAATTACAGTATTAATAAACAATAGCATTACCATTCATCTCGGTAAAATTCAGCAGCGTTTTCCTATAGTTTCTGACGAGATCTGACGTTTCAAGGTGGGATATTGCTCCATTCTTCAATGGCAACCCGTTTCAATTCCAAGAGGTCTTTTAGTGCTCGATTGTTGATCTAGACTTTCAATTCTCGCCATAGATTTTCGATGGGGTTCAGGTCAGGACTAATCGACGGCCACTGTGGCAGTGCTACCTTATGTTTCTTAAGTTAAGTGGTCATAGACTTTGATTTGAGCTTCGGGTCATTGTCATTTTGAAAGACCCACCGTCCTCCAAGCCCCAAACAATCAGCCGAGGTCTTGAGGTTTTCGTCCAAAATAGTTATATAGTCATCAGATTTCATTATCCCTTCAATTGCAACTGAATTTCCAGCATCGCTTGAAGAGGAAAAAAAAACCTTCATTGACGAACCTCCATGTTTAACTGTCGATACAGTGTTGTTCAGCAGGAAAGCCTCATCTTTCTTACGCCAAATCTTCACGTCATTGTGTCCAAAAAAGCTCGATTCTTGTTTGGTCACTTCATAATACTCAGTCCCAGAAGCCTCTTCCTTTAGCCAAGTGGGCTTCGGCGAAGTTCAAGCGAGCAGCAACATGACATGGTTTGTGGAGTGGAGTTCGTCGAGGTCGCTAACCATGAAAGCTATCCTTCTGCCTTGTACGCTTCCTCACGCTAGTTAAACAAAATTTAATCTCTCGACAAAGGTATCTAGCACAACTCCGGACTTAATAGTGACTTCACGGCACAGTTTTTGGGCAGTTCTTACTGATTGTTTTTGCTTCCGGCCACATCCAGGCTATATTTGTACACTGCTAAACTCAGCAAACTTCTTCATAACAGATTGTACTGTGAAATTTGGAATATCCAGGCGTTTAGAGAGGACGCCGTTACTATTTTCTACCTTGTACAATTCAATAATTTTCTGCCTCAAGTGTACACTGAGCTACTTTGTCTTTCCCATTCTAGTGCTGCTAGCTTGAGAATGATAAGGCGGGATTCTTCTTGCACCACGTTAGCCTTAGAAGTTTCTAAAATGATGTTACGTTTGAAATATTTTAGAACACTTTATGCACTCAAATCATGAAATAAAACAATTATTATAATCCATTCCTCTCAATTTAATGCAATTTTCTTAACTGTACGAATAATTTTGAATACTTACATTTTTGACATTTACTTATTAAGGTATTATGGCATACCCAATGGCTCTGAACATTGCCTTTGATAATCTGTGTTACGTAACTTTTACAGTGTAAAAGACTTGGGTCTGTACAAGCAATAGTATTAAAGTTATTAAAGATTACATTGAAAAGTAGAGGGTGTTCGAATGATTTCGTCTCCAACTGTATCTAGCAATCGTAGAACTCCCTCGTAGGCTCTACATTAATTACTCTGTCACCATTGGGAACGTCATAAACTCTCCTTCCAGCGTCGGCCCTCAACTGGTACTGTCCCCCACAGCATTACATCCACCATTTACTTCGAAAAAAAAAAAAATAATAAAATAATTTTACCAAACTGACACACAAAATCCCATCTTGTCGGCGTTTGTCTTTCTCTTTCTCTGTCACAGAGATCACTCGAGACTCAAAACCTTATTTAACGACGGATCTTTATGAAATTTTCAGAGAATGTTAAGTATATATGTTATGAGAAACAAATGACTAACTTTTAATTTTTGGAAAAGGCTCGTCCAACCGTTTGTTTCTGACATTTTTTTGCTGACATCACTCAAACAGTTATGATAAGACCATTAAATTTGCAGTAATTGCTGGGATATTACGAAGAGCAATTGATTTTTTTGTTTTACCTTAGTCTGTTTGTCTGCATGTTTGTAATTTTATATATTGCAGCATGACACAAAAAATATGGACAGATCTTCATGAAATTTGCAATTATTGTCAGAAATGTTAAGAGGCACAATGACCCAAGTTTGGTCTTGGTCAGTTCGTTCGTGTGTTTGTCAGAACATAACTAAGAAAGCTACTGGCGGATCTTCAAGAGAAATACAGGAACTTTTATTAATGTCAAGCGGCACAGAAGATCATATTTCCGTGTTAATGAAAAGGAAATCCTTTTATCAGGACCACTTTGAATTATATGTTAAAACTACCTTGCTGGCGGAGGTGACCGCTTTCCGAGTGCTCTACTTATTATATTGAGTAGTATAAGACTTCGTCTCCAGTTTTCACATCCAAGGCAATTTCACGGATTATCATCGTTATTACATTCCTGATTTTACCACCGCACCCGCGTCATAAGACGTCATTCAATCACTGAGACTCCGTCGATAGAAAAACCTCGGTTAACAGAGTTTCGAATAACATAGAATTCGATGAGCATAGCTTCGATTTAGATACGAAGACCCCGACTAAGATATGGAATATACACAGTTCCTCAGTCAACATAGTATTTGGACGACGTAGAGAATTGTTCAGTTTCTACTTATTCGATTAAAGCCTCCAATCACCTATGCTAATCGAGGATTTCTGCATTACGTCACATCTGTAGGCGGTATATGAACGTTTTATCTCGTCATTCCCGCCGGAAAGTCTAAGTCAGCATCTCTTACACTACCCAGCCTAGTTGAACGAATTCACTCAGCCACGCGGGACAGTGCCAGAAACTAAAAACGAAAAGAGAAGGAGACAAAAAAAAAAAAACTGTCAGGTGTGGGGTCCTTTCCAAGACAAGAGAAACCCAGCAAATAATGAAAACGAAAAAGCAAAAGAAGCATCTCCCGTATGCCCCCCGGTTATACCAGTAAATCAGCGTATTTCACTACAACGTCAAGGTCACAGCCACCGTTATTGATTGTTAGCATTCCTGGCACATAAAGAACCAGCACGTGATTTTGGTAACCTTGGGAGACGCTTGCAAGGCCTAACACTGAAGTGGCAGCCACCGTGTGCTGCTATCGCCAGTGATAACTTGTCGGTGGGCAGCGCTCATTACTTCTTGGTAATTTTTGGCAGAGTGAGTGGCCCTAACTTAAGAAATGAGTGGCAGAATGAGGGGCTCTAACTTATGAAACGTCATACGATACAGAACTTCACTGGCGGGGCGAGAGTATGTGGCCTACCTGAGATGCGAGTATGTGGGCTGACCAGTTAGGTTAGGCGAGCGTAACGTAACCTTAACTAACCCAACACTCTAGGAAGTAAGCTCAGGTATTAGGTATTATAAGAAGATTTAAGCCTCCCTAAATAAGTACTAAGCTCTTCTAAGAGAGGAAAAGGAAGGGACATATAGTCTGTCGACAGAAAAACGGGGAACCCATGCACGAAGGTGTTCCCACACAGGATCAACGCGCATGGGAACANGTTTTATCTCGTCATTCCCGCCGGAAAGTCTAAGTCAGCATCTCTTACACTACCCAGCTTAGTTGAACGAATTCACTCAGCCACGCGGGACAGTGCCAGAAACTAAAAACGAAAAGAGAAGGAGACAAAAAAAAAAAAAAACTGTCAGGTGTGGGGTCCCTTCCAAGACAAGAGAAACCCAGCAAATAATGAAAACGAAAAAGCAAAAGAAGCATCTCCCGTATGCCCCCCGTTCATACCAGTAAATCACCGTATTTCACTACGTCAAGGTCACAGCCACCGTTATTGATTGTTAGCATTCCTGGTACATAAAAAAAATAGCACGTGATTTTGGTAACCTTGGGAGACGCTTGCAAGGCCTAACACTGAAGTGGCAGCCACCGCGTGCTGCTATCGCCAGTGATAAGTTGTCAGTGGGCAGCGCTCATTACTTCTTGGTAATTTTTGGCAGAGTGAGTGGCCCTAACTTATGAAATGAGTGGCAGAGTGAGTGGCCCTAACTTATGAAATGAGTGACAGAGTGAGTGGCCCTAACTTATGAAACGAGTGGCAGAGTGAGTGGCCCTAACTTATGAAATGTCATCCGATACAGAACTTCACTGGCGGGGCGAGAGCATGCGGCCTACCTGAGATGCGGGTATGTGTGCTGACCAGTTACTTAGGTTAGGCGAGCGTAACGTAACCTTAACTTACCCAACAAACTAGGAAGTAAGCTCAGTACCATACAGGCGCCACTTCAGCGATCAGAATCAAAGGCATACATACAGTACGTATATATCATAGATTCAGCCTTCCGTAGTAGGTGCTAAGCTGTTCTAAGAGAGGAAAAGGAAGGATCACAGCATGTCAAGCTAACGTAGAAACGGTGGAGTCCATGCACGAGATTCCACACGGAATCAACGAGCAAAGGAACAGCAACTCGGGAAAGATGGGAAAAGAGAGGAAATTAACCTCAGTAGAAGTATGGAAAAGGAAGGAACCAAAGTAAGCCAGAAAGACGGACGTCCCAAAGGCCTAGTTTATGGATAAGTTAACCTACACAATCCCGCTCAGGTCGCTGCTGCTATTAAAAGAGGATGGGATCAGAATATAAACTATAAGGCCAATTGGACTACTGCGTTCCTTCTAATATTTGTAGTCTCAATTTATTGCTGGAGAAAAATGCGTTATAGTTTAGTCATGATTGTCAGCACTTCAACCACCCAGTAGATTAAATGGTGGAATTTCCGCGTTATTTCCCAGTTCCATCTAAATTGAAAAAATGGCGTATATTTTGTAGAGCCGCGCCATTGCTGTGCTGGGCATAAGTAAGCCGGTTTAGAATTGGCAGAAAGATGTTTCAGAGTAGCCATATTCACTTAAATTTAAGCTATTCGGCGAAACGAGGAACCAAGACGTCCTATCTGCAGCCAGCTGCAGCGGCATTACACCGGTCGAATCTAGTTGGTACTGCCTACTGCGACGCCTAAACCTTTTGCAGCTCTGTCTTGAGTAATGCGACTTACTGCCACCATGCCGAATAGAAGACGGCGCTTTTACCGCTGAATAGCATGGAGTGTTGCACCTCATCCGTCGACAGTCATTATTCAAGTAAGTGCTTAAGCTTCCTTCATTTCAGCGAAGGCGATCTAGAAAGAGAAGTCACGGGGTTTGCTAGCTTGTGCAGCGATTCAAAGCCGCATCGCGTGGAAGGCCAAATATTTTGTCTCCGCATTCCTGCCGGAAAGTCTTGATTGACTGCGAACTCGTATAAGCGAGTTCAGTGTCACAAAGTTCGTCAGGTGCACCCCTTCTGATAGGAAATGAGGCACGAGCATCTCTAACCAGACACATCTTGACCGAACGAATTCGCTCAGCCATGTGGCATAGGGCAAGAAACGAAATACGAAAAGAGAAGACAGAAACACCCGAGCGGACCTCCCTTCAGCGGCCTTCCGCTCGGGAGAAGGTAAAAGCCCCGCGATCGGCGTCCCATCTCGCATAACAAAAACGGAAATCTAAAGAACCTACCTAGCTTAAAAAAAACTAACCTAGTTAGCAGGAACTGCGGCTAATTGCAACATCTGCCGAAAAGGCAATCGAGGAACTGTGATTTAACAGAGGAAGAAATAAAGGACGTCTGGTACGTCGATAGAAACGTGGAACGCATGCACGACGGTATTCCCACATAGGGTCGATATCCTCTGTTGAAATAATAATGTCAAAAGCACAATACTCCGCAGTACCCAGTTACGCCGTCACTGTGTCCAAACCTGCATGGAGTTTCCAGCACAGGGAAGCACAGGTACGCCAACTCTAGCTGTAACTGCTTCAGCGAAGGTGACACAGAGATAAGGATACATCGCTAACATGTTAACCTACGTTTTGGGTAGTTTTTTCTTTATTCTCCATAGTGCAAGCCGAGATATGAACATTTTATTGTGTTCTATTCATTCTGTCGTTATCAGCGATGTTGAAGAGAGGCAACAAGTGACCGTGTTATCTGTACAGGCCTGAGATAAAGTACCTGTTTTGGCCTCTTATCTCAGACTCAGATGTCCCTGGCTCCCCTTGTGGTGGCGACAGCAGCTACATGACCCGCAAGGGCCTGCTGTCGTCGTGAGGATCATGTTATTACGGAACCTGTGGCCATATTTGGCGGTGCTGAATAGCATACTAAGGTAAACNACCTGTTTTCGCATCTTATCTCGGACTCAGATGTCCCTGGCTCCCCTTGTGGTGGCGACAGCAGCTACATGACCCGCAAGGGCCTGCTGTCGTCGTGAGGATCATGTTATTACGGAACCTGTGGCCATATTTGGCGGTGCTTAATAGCATACTAAGGTAAGCGTGCACTTACCGCGCAGCGATATATTACCTACAGTCCGCCAAAAATAAAACTTTTAAATCTTAGTACATACACTGCCAGCTGCCAGTAAACGCGAGTGTTGCGCAGTGCTACTGCCCGAGGTGCCACCATTGAACTAATGCTAGTCATATTAAATCATTCGACAAAATATACGATAAGAATTTACCGTACGGTAACTGTGTCGTTAACCTATACATTCTTTTCAGGATTTTGCATTTTATCTTCAAAACTTCTCACAAATCTACCGGTATTGTGACCTTTACGAGACCCCGAGGAAGAGATGGTCTCTCGCTCAAATTTCGAAATGCCAAATCAAAATCAACTTGGTAGGAATAGCACTAACTGAATCGTGACTAAGAGGCGCATAAATAAGGTCAGGGTAATATAATTGATTCAAGAAACCCTTTTCTCCAAGAAACACGTGGGGTGCTCGATCCTTGGCCCTACTCAACCATGGATATGAGTAATATCTGAAGCATCGCCTGTACTACTCAAATTACATACATACATACTACTGGGAAGCACACCCATGAACGCGGTGCTTAACTATGATTACATAACACTAATACACCACGTTACAGCACACTTATGAGCCTAGTGCGTAACTGTGATTACATAAAAAAACACATCACTATGCAGTACACTTACTTATGAACACAATGTGCAGCCGTGGCAACATAGTAGCGGTTCACCAAGACTCCGCCGCACTGGTATCCGGCAATGCGGATGTGCGCCTGCCAAGGCAACTCCGCAAAATGCGCTTCGTTGCCTCCAATGATGCGCTTTGTGAGCTTGTTGCTGGATATCTTCTGCACACCGCACTCTGCAATGTTACGGTGCAGGGTTAGAGTTAAACGTATGGTTAAGGTCACTCTATTCTGAACGGAAGTGATCCAAAGAGAGGAGGAAGTACCTAACACATGTAACATGTCTAGCAGAAGTAGGAACCAGAGGCGTACCGAGAGGAGGAGTTGAAGGGACGGTGGACCAGCTAAGGCATTCAAGTGGAAGAGCCATCATGTGGAGAAAGGAGCGTAATTACGGTAATTCGGTTCTTTTCTGTTCAACCAAGATACATGAGGTATTTTATGTTTCGTTGGTGTTATTATGCATTTCAGTTCTGGACTTTATACTTTCATCATTGGCTTATCCAACCAAGGAGTTGGTCCCGGGAATAACGAGAGCTCTGCATCTCTGCTCGTTGGGAAAAACAAAGAAAAAAACTGTAGTAGAAAAACTAAAGAAGAGATTGAAAGTAGATAGGATAGGTGTAATTTGACTTCGAAAACCTAACTACCCGTTTAGGGGTGCGACCTGCCACTATATAGAATGGACAAATTCAACGACAGGCCTCTCTCACTATAGGTATATGGTGTATCCTATATGCCACTATCAAGTTTTCAATCTTTACTGGCACCATCGCACATAAAAAAAACAGCACCATGAGAAATGGATTACTTTGACTAACGTTGGCGTTATATCATCTCGCCACATTTTACATTACTTTGGTTTTTCAAATGTCTATAACAGGC
This sequence comes from Parhyale hawaiensis, assembly GCA_001587735.2. Lineage (NCBI taxonomy): Eukaryota > Metazoa > Arthropoda > Malacostraca > Amphipoda > Hyalidae > Parhyale > Parhyale hawaiensis. Next base: position 46,280,901 of record LQNS02278143.1, read on the forward strand.
TTAATGGTCGAAAAGTTCATATGAATGCCGTCAGCAGCAGAATTAAAGGTAAAGTCAACTTGACCGTACCCCAAAATGGGAAACCTGCATGCTCTGGTTTGTGCTGCAGATATAGACCAACAGGTCCCAGAGGAGTATACGGCTGCAGTCGACCAAAGATTGTTTAGAGCTATGGTGCCAGTTGCGGAAGACTCTATGCGACAATATCTGCGACCCCCCAACACTCCCAGTTGCTGGGGAAGGTCAGTAATCCCACAGCAGTATGCAGACCGGATGCTGACTGATCACATCAAACGCAGAGAGAAGATGCCCAGCTGGGAACGGGGCACGAACCAGCGGCTTCGAGAGTCAAAGTCAGACGCCTTAGTTTGCTGCTACTGCGGGCGTAACCAAGGAGTTGCTCAAACGTAAATACTTTTAATAGTTATTGTATGTTCCCCCATTTCTTTTCCAGTGTATATTAAGATTGTGAAGCCTCATGCATGCAGAATTAAGTTTAATAAAGCAATTTTGCAAAACTGACTATTAGTTTTTTTCAATTACTAAATTTTGTGCCAAATGGCCACCGCTGTGAGATAGTTTAATCTTCCCTAAATCGCAAAACTGTTCTAAGAGAGGAAAAAGAAGGGACATACAGTATGCCAAGATAAACATGGAAGCCATGCACGAGGGTGTTCTCCAAGGATCAAGGGGCATGGGCAACGCAGGTTGGGAAAGAACAGGAAGAACAAATAAAGTGCCATCAGTTTGAGTATGAAGAGGAGGAAAGTAAGGAGGGCACGAAAGACAGACGTCCCGAAGATGTGGCTAATGGCTAAGGTACCCTACACAATCCCCATAGGGTCGCTGCTCCCCATACAAAAAGACTGGTGAATTTTCTGTCAAATTTTCTCTAGCTTCCCATAAACTAATTTTCTCTATAAGAGTAACTGCTTCTAAGATATCGATAAACTGAATTTCATGCTTCACAAAGCTAAACTTCACTTGGGATAAAGTTAATTTATTAAAAATTGCGTGAACTTCAGCAGCATTATTTACTTTTTGCTTTTTTATTTGGTAAAATTATTATGGCAATTATTTTGACATACTTTGTTTCTCAACAGGAATTGCATAATTAATTATTGTTAAGATTCTTACAGCAACTAATATAAGCTTTATACCACTGAACAGGATCGCACTTGCGGGATGCTACCATATTGAATGCTGTGCTTGCACGTTGAAGGTTGCGTGTTCGCCTGCCCGGCAGGTAAATGATTTATTGCGATTTTTTTATTGCAGTGTTAGAGTTTCTGGTATTCATAATCCAATGCAGTGGCAATGACCAAACCCGCAGTGAGGATAATCAGAAGCCGCAGTTCTCGCAAGAGCCTTTTGTCTCTGACGCTATAGATTTGACAATGTGTGGTCGACTGCGGCCGTGACCGTTTCTGACAACCTGGTGGGCATCTGTATGTAGGGCAAACTACTACCTGTGGATTATTATTATTATTGAACATTTATGTCTCCACAGGTGGGAGGTGTTCTTGGAGTATTATATTACAGCTTACATTAAAAATTGTGTGTACATTACTTTGTTAGAAATATTACAGCTCTATATTCACAACCTAATCGACATGGCTCAGTGCAATCACATACCAAACGAGTTAACTGGACTGGCTCCGCAATAGAGCTACCCAAGAATCACCCTCGCGCGAGAAGCAAATAAGATATAATTGTTTCTACTAATATTAACATTACTGCTATTTCACTTAAAGTAAGGTAAATGGAAAATGCAGTAATTGCTTCCCGAGGAAAGATCTACACGGCTTAATACTATTTCACCTGATTGCCTAAATACTATTACATACAATGGATATCCTAATGATGGTGTGCGGTCTGGTTGGCTTTAGCTTTGCTACTCACCAGGTTCGTTGTAGTAAATTTCGTTTGTCTCTGACTCCTTGCGCGTGAGGGCCACCGCGTCCCAGACGCTCCTCTCGGACATCAACAAGAGCGACGACACGTCGGGTGGCTACAACAACGAGCTTATAAGAAGGAGTATCGGTCCCAACCCGCGGGACACGAGCAATGACTCGGTCCTGCCTGAAATAAACGAAGTTAATTTGAAAGGCAACTGATGTAAGTATAGCAACACAGCAATCACTCTACAGGCCACAGCGTTATCCCGACATCTATTAGGTTAGAAGTAACTTAGTAAACATCCTCTATATGCGTTAAATAGGCAGTAAACACGGAGGTTCTAATAGAGAGGAGCGCACCCTCTCTATTTATCCTATGAGAGCGTTGCGAGTAAACTTTTCCCTTAAACTGGCTGAGTGGCTTATCCAATCGGAGAGCGGTACTGCCTCACGCAGCTTATTAAGGAAGGAGTCCTGAGCTGAAATTTTTATAACCATTAACCATCGACGGAATTCTGAGTGAATGGAAGTATATAAAGGAAACTTGTATCATGTATACCATCTGATGCTGAAAGTAACAGGGTGAGCACTGGGATATAAATCTTTAGACACGATTGTCTTTGCAAAAATATTGAAGAACTGCCTGACTGTATCTTCCTCAATTATATGTGCTGACCACTGCTACTTCAGCCACTGCTACTTCAGCCACTGCCACTTCAGCCACTGCCACTTCAGCCACTTTAAGGAAACGCCAGCTTCGATTACGTGACAAAGCCATGTGTTTACTCGCCCAGAGAGTGCTTGGGCTTGCTCCTCCCATTAGAAGCTCCTTGGTAAACACTAACGCTCACACCTGACCAATTTATCAGTAGCTGGCTTCTGTTAAGCTTTGTAGGTTCTCTCTTACTAGATATTTTCCCGGTACTTTGCTTCGATATAGCTGTCTCATCTCCCAATTTCTTTGTAAGTGGGCAGCTAATAACCAACTACTGACACAGCCAGGCATTTTACTAGTATTTGCAAGTTAGTTGGCACGGTTTCGTTTTAATATACGTTCGTAGACAGGATACAGGCAGCTACTTTAAGTATAGCTTGGGCCGTAGAAAACATCGATGATTTTGTACGGCGAAGTTTAAAGACCTGGAAGAGAGCTATACATGGAGCTGAACGTGCGGAAATTCAACAGAATGAAAATATTGTTCTTCAATGATACCCTAGACCTTACCATGCATACTAAGCACGGTGAAAAGATGTGTGAAACAAGACCAACGTTTGACAGCAGATCTAACTATGACCCGTGAGCAATAGCAGATAATAAAAGAAAGCTTGGCTACGGTTCTTCCCTATTGAGATGGCAGCTAGAATACCGTAATTTTCTCCTATCTAATTGTGAAAGCGTAACGGCCGTACTAACTAACTAAGGAAGGTATGTAGGAAGGAACAATTAGGAACAATTCTCCTGTCCTGTAGAATTTCCACAGATTCCTTCCGTATAGACATTGGAAAATTAGGATGATGCGGGTGTGAGATATTACTGAAGAACTTCGCTTTTGCTTTGTGGAATTTTCACAGGTTCCTTCAGCATTAGATTTAGAAAACTAGGTTGATACGGGTATGAGACATCACTTAAAAACACAGCTTTATTCTGTGGAATATCCCTAGGCTGCAGAAAGTTATTATTACGTTGAACAATTTTAGCCTCCGTGTCGACAAAAAAAAAGACATTCTACTGAGGAAGAATGAAGGTGTAAACAGTATGCAAATAGCAACGTTGAATCCATACTCGAGGCTGTTCTCACACAGGATCAACGTGCATGGGAACCGCAAGTTAGGAAAGAAGAGGCAGACTGGAGAAAAGGGACATCAGTACGATTACGGTTGCCTACAGGAATAAGTTGAAATATTGGACACTCAGGATTCATATTTGCAAGGAGTATTAAGAATATCTTCTGAGCTGTACCTCTAGGGTCGCTGCTTTTTTTGACATAGGATGGTCGGACCTAATTAAGCTAATCCTATTGTCTATGGTCCGTTTTATCTCCACGAATGGGTCTGACATCAATATGGCATTCATCATATACTCCTGCGTGTCACTGTTCAACGATTCACTTCTATCACTGATGCTAGAACTTTTACAGTTAAGTGTACGAGTCGACTGCATTCGAACAAAGAGTGTTATTATTCTTATGACTGTTCAGAGACTACTTTATACGTTAGTTCATTTTTATCACAGTCTTTAGCATAAGGTCTGAACAGAAATACAAATATTTGAACAGTATTCGAAGCATATGGATTAACTACGATTACACCATATGTTTGCTCATAATTTTGAGTACTAGACGGTTCAAACAAAAAGGAAAATACAGGTAAATCCTTTAATTCCTTAGGAATTAGGATAATCGAACCAAATACGCGATTTGTGAAAATTATTAAAAAGTTTGCCATAAAAACTTACTAAAATTTCTCTCACACGCACACAGAAAGAAAATAACCTCTCATTTGATAACATTTTAGGGGTAGCCTACGACAATTCAATAAAGTATTGTGATATTCTACAACGCACCCTTTAGGTATCTTACAATTATGTATCAATTGTTGATATCTGTGAAGGATGAAGTGAAGAATTTGAGCAATAAATGAAATATTAAATTTCAGATGTGAATAAATCAATGCATTGAAGTTCAAATTAAAAGCTACGGTGTCAAAATTCTGAACGAATAAAAGTAATCAACAAATTAAAGTCAGACGAATTAGGGGAATTACTTGTATTTCAAGTAATGCCGCCAAGTATCGCACAGCATTTTCAATTTCGATCATGTGAGAGCTAATGAGTGGAATTTGTTTGGTACACTCAGGCTCTCAGTTTTTGAGACAGGTTTTATGACATTGACAGTTGAATGAATTAACTTCTTTAAATTTGTATGTGAAGTTCATCCCAGAAGTGAGGCCTAAGAATGTGTGAGAGTCACACAACCGTAGAATGGGCAGTGAATATTATTAAAATGATCTAAATAAACTATAGTTGATGTTCATTCGTAACGTTTTGTGAATGAGCATCAAATATGGCGCATCACAACTATGGAGAAAAGCTCAGAATGTTTTTAGGCTATCTTAGTGTTAGCATTTTGTGGGGCGTTATATCTCAGTTCATGGATTACACGTGCCCAGTGCCGAAAAATTTAACAGCGATGACTCGGCTGTGATTTGCTGCTGGGACCAGATGAAATTTTTCCATAATTTTAGTATCTGCTATAAAATATGTTAAATAGCGTTGCAATGAAAGAAATGGAAGTTACATGTATGTCGAGGCATACAGTAACTGGGAACCAAGCTACGAAGGAACACTGCGCATGGCAACGAGTCGGGAAGAAGAAGGAGAACGTAGACAGTTTTTTTAGTTTGTAGTCGGTATTAACACACCAAAAAGTTTCCTATGGCCTGAGTTAAAGTTAGGTAACCAGTGCGTATCCCAGCGGTGAGTGTATTTCGAGAAAAAACAAAGGGAGCTCAATAACCTTGCGGGAGCCATGGTAGACGCGAGGGCGACAGCACTTCCGTAGTCCGAAGATGGGGAGGAAGGATGAGGTTTGACGAACCTGAGACAAATTTTTATGTTGACTTCAGTACAAACGCACGCATGCATTGCTCTCGTCTCTGAAATTGTTGCTGATGTCGTTGGAAACTTGGCTAACGGTAACAGCAGGTGGGAGGAGATGGACTAACCGAATTTTTCACACAAATTTCAGAACAAGTATTGCGACTAGACGTTGCGACCCTCACTGTAAGGAGCAAGTTTTCCTCCTGTAGTACTGTAGTTGTGACTTCAAAATAACGTAATATAAGGTTTGAACTGTATAAAATTAAGCGTTGGTTTGTGCTTAATTAAATATGAAGTGCAAAGTACATACTGTTTCTGTAGAGCGACAAATGAATCTTTAAGCAATTGATATTGTCTATTACAAGTGTACTGTTTAAACATTTTGCTCCAGCTTAAACCACACCTGTACATCAATTAACCATTTCGTAAAATTACTTAAACAGTGCATAAGGCTTAAATTTGTGGTGGCTGCTTTAACCAATTAAAGCATTGGTAAAACGCAAACTGGAAAAACAGTACTCCAAATTGAGCACAGGCTTACGTAAAGCTCAATACTGTTAAACGAGAGCGATTACTGGCCATCCGTTGGATCAAGCTCTGCTTTAGTATTAAGAATTCACCCAAGAGACTTCTTCAGTGGGAAATATCGATGCTTTTTCACAAAAAAGAAAAAAATAATAACATGGGTGTGACTGATTCAATTTTGATAAAATTCTGCTTTTTGGAAGTTCAGCCTAGCAGCAAATATAATAGACCGACGAGTCTTCTACTTTTAACAAGAGGCTCGCTGATGAAGTATCTACAAAATTTTGGAGAGCTTACAGATGAGAGCTTCTTAAGGCCTGCCTCTTACTATCCTGGAAATATTTCAATATTCACTGCTGACGACGTGAAAGTTCAAACACATAAAGTATTTGTAAAAATAAGTCGTAGCCCAACCGATACTCGTGACTCACTAAGCTGTTCAAAGAATGGTAGGTGGAATACAGTAACAGCTACTTGAGCTAGTCAAACACCGTTTAGCGATGTCACCATCCAATCAGAAGTCCACTCTATATGAAACTTAAGGGCTAGCTAACGCTTGATACGTAAAAAAAAGACACCTCTGATGAGCAGGCACCTACATAAGACTGGCTTGGACTTCAATACAGTAAAGATGTAACTGCAGACTTGAATTCACAGACCCACCAGCTACTTTTAGGAGTAAGTAACTTTTCAGAATCTTGGAACTGGATACCGTCCGGCAAGATACAATCGCGTACACTACAGTGCTCACTAGCAATCAAAACCAACAACATAAAGAGTTTAAGGTCTGTAAACTTATCATGCAAAAATACCACCTCAATGGCAACAACTGATAAATACGTCCCGTAAACTAATCATGCAAAAAAATCAAATTCAACACAACGTCTAAAAAATCTAGCTTCATATTCATAATATTTTCTCTGTACTCAACGTCAAATGCTTCACTACATATTCCTATAAGCAATTTCAAGAGCACAACTACAAAAGCAGGCAAGCAAAACAATGGTTTTTCAAACTAGAAATCAAGCTTCCAAATTCAAAGCGATAACTGAGATACAAACTACAATAACAAGTTCTGTATGGTAAAACTTTCATAATCCTAAAAGATGCTGCAATCGTGAGACAACCGAAGAATTAGTTAACCCTATTAGTGTCAGGTGTGCAATCTCACTGTCAAGTTTTTTTTTTTCGTAGGAACAAAATAGGAGATAACACCTTGTATATATAGGGAAGTAACACTGCTAGTAGAAATAGGGTAAACAGAATTAACACATTATGCAACTCATAATCAGCGTCATGACAACTAGAGTTAGGATAGCAATGAACTATCCGAGTGAAGCTGATGCAAGTGTACGTATCTGTCGTAAATAAATGAGTCGTATATCAAAGATTACAAAAAATGAAAAAAACTGTCCAACTAAGCGACTACAGTGAGAGAGGAACGTGTAAAAGAAAAAAAAAACTAAAAAAAAAAAATTCTCCTGTAGCAGAGCTTTACCAAAGAAGGGCAGAACTAATCCAATAATTGGGAAGGTGAGAATATCTACTGAGAACATTTGGATGGGTCCAGGACAGTTCATAATAATGTAAACCGATAAAAAAAAAATTATTNAAGTGTACGTATCTGTCGTATATAAATGAGTCGTATATCAAAGATTACAAAAAATGAAAAACTGTGCAACCAAGCGAATACAGTGAGAGAGGAACGTGTAAAAGAAAAAAAAAACTAAAAAAAAAAAATTCTCCTGCAGCAGAGCTTTACCAAAGAAGGGCAGAACTAATCCAATAATTGGGAAGGTGAGAATATCTACTGAGCACATTTGGTTGGGTCCTGGACAGCTCATAATAATGTAAACCGATAAAAAAAAAATTATTTCGTCAGTTTTGAATGCAGATATCAAGAACTTGGTAGCATGTTAGCTTTGATATTCAAATTTGAGCGACCCAAAATAAGTGGTTGTTTGAAAATTTGAAAGTATTATCATAACTTGATATATATGAATAGAATACGTAGCATATGAGGAAACTAGAAAACATGATGTACATGGTGCGAATTACTATGTTGTACAGTTTCAGGTGCCCTTTTTCACGGCAAATGCGATCAAGGAGAGGAAGCCGAAAATAAGGTTCACATAGCATGTAAAAACATGGGAGCCCATGCACGAGGGTCTTCCCACGATAGATCAATGTGCACGGGAAGAGCAAGTTATTAAAGAAAAGGAAAAATGGAACAAAGCGTCATCACTAGGAGTGCGACAATGATTAACTGGAATATTTTGGTCTTAAGTGTTCCTATAGATATTCTCAGTCCTGACTCAAATTACATTCGTATGAAACTTTCTCATGATGAATTCAAGAACATTTGCAGGCTGGCTAAGACTCTTAACTGCAGAATAATTTGACTGAGATAGTACTAACGTGGGTAACAGAAGAGACGCCACGTTTATATGTGTGGGTAAGGCAACGAATTATGGTGCTGAAGTTTTATTCTTTTTAGATAATTCTTTTTATTCCTGAAGAAATATTATAATATTGACAAATGCTGACAGCAAAATATGACAAACTATGGTGCGTGAGGTAGATCCATAGATCAGAACCTACACAGCTATAAAAACAATAAAGACGGTATTGAAGACAACGCTAACATGGACTAAGAAATACTGAAATATATAAATAACTACTATAGTTTTCACTGGCCTTGTTACACTCTTTTTCGATAATAATTCTTAAACAAATTGTTGGATCACTGGTATTTCAACGCAAAGCCTTTTACACCCCTACCTAATTTATGGGCCACATAGCATATTGCTGTATGTGTTTACGGAGGAGTTTACTCCTGTATATTAGGCCTATATTAAGCTGAAGCCCGGAAGTCACTTTTACACGTTCGGACGATGATCCAGTGTTGCCAGCTTATCGAGGCGAAATATCTGTAGACCAGAGCCGAAATATCTGTATTTTGCCAGAAATATCTGCAGATCAAAATACTTTCACTAACGTGTCTTGTTTGTCATTTGTCTATAAATTATATTACAGACCGTTTCGAACTCCGTTAGTGATACAGCCTATGAAAAACTATACCCATCGATAGGTTATAGCTTGTAAAAAATAATCTGCGGTAGCCACATCCGACAAACACTAGGAACAATGGCGTAACTCTGTATACATATGTGTAATAGTTCATTAAGGAAGCCATCCCATTTAAAAAAATTGCTCATTTATCGATTATTCTGGCAAAATAATTTGACATTGGAGCTTAACCTTTCTTTATATGCAGGTTTATGACAAAGTATTGGGTGTAATTGCCCCAGATCCCCTGCCATGATAGCACCAAAAACTGCGAAAAATTGGCAAGGAGCACACCACAATCGACTGAATTTTCGGGTATCAGGTAGACCAGTGTTGTCCGAGCTGGGGTCCGAGCACTCCTGGAGGTACGCAACATAGTTCATGAGGATACGTGAACAAGCAAGGAACACCCACACACAACGGAAACAAAGTACTTCTCAAGCATTTTGTTAGTAAATAATATCTATTTGTGCAAAAAAATTTAAATTTAATGACCAGCATTCCTTCGACGCAGTCTTTCAATAATTAATATACTATTTTCAAGTCTAGTTGCATAATTATCCTAAATAAAACAAAGTTGAATTAGCCATGGTGGGCGCAGGGAGGGGGTACGTAACAGTAGAAGGTAATTAAGGGTGTGCAATAGGCGAAAATATTTGGACAACGTTACCGTTGACTATACATAAACGCTATCGGCTAGGAAGGGATACAATCGGCTAAAGTGGCAGCACTGGAACTCTTTGGTATTTTGTTAGAAAGTTGCCTGAGAGGAATTTTCGACGAGAAATAAATGAACGGACTTCACAAAGAAGAACAGGCAAAATGACAAAAGGTTTATATATCGCATTTATTAATAATATAAAAAATTGGCTGAATCCACGAGGAAATGTACATTTAAGGAATCTTTTGAAATTTCATGCATTTAGAACAATTCACTCCAAATATCTGTAGATCTTAGGAATTTTGAAAAAATTTGGACATCATTAAAATCGGTATATCTACAGATTTTAAAGCGAGAAAAATCGATGAATGAGCGATATCTTGAATGGGATGGATTCCTTAGACTACTATATACAGAGTTACGCCACTGTTCTTAGTGTTTGTTAGATATGACTACCGTAGATTGGTATTTTTCAAAAGCTATCATCGATCGATGGGTGTAGTTTGTTATAGGCTGCATCACTAGCAGAGTTCGAAACGGTATGTAATATAATTTATAGACAAATGACAGACATGACACGTTAGTGAAAGAGTTTAGATTTGCAGATATTTCTGACAAAATACAGATATTTCGTCTCCGGTTTACTGATATTACGCCTCGACAAGCTGGCAACACTGGGTCGTCGTCCGGACGTGTAGACGCGACTTCCGGGTTTCAGCTTAATATAGGACTAACATACTGGAGTGAACTCCTCTATAAAACATTTAGCAATATGCTATGTAGGCTATGAATTAGGTGTGGGTGTAAAAGGCATTGTGTTGAAATACCATAGTGATTCGACGATTCGTTTAAGAATTATTAGCGAAAAACAGTTGGTAACACGGCCAGTGAAAACTATAGTAGGCCTGTATCAGTTGTCGCGAGTGAAAACTCTATACTGTATAATCAACAGCGTTGCTAATTCTATGAGTATATCTGAGATTTTGTTCGGCCCATATCTTAGATAAGTCCACTAACTGCATATAGAGAAATCTAGGAAATATTTATAGGATTGGCCCCGCTTTAGAGTTGACCACGACCTAACAGCCTTCATAAAATGGTCAGACTGTAGTAGATATATGCTCAGCTTCCATAGAAATTATCACATGGAATAGCTCATGGGATACCTATTTTCAAGCAAAAAATATAACTGACGCAAAAAAGAATTCGGTACGGGCTGATGTTGTTAGTTGTTTATCAATCAACACTCTAGGCGTGAACTCAGAGGGTTACATGGTGAGGAGGTGGTGATATTGTTCGGTCTCACCAAGTGCTGCAGTGGCGGGCGCTTCTCTGAAGAGCCCCCCGATATGGCGGAGCGTGGGACCGGGCGACTGCAGGTCACTCCGCACACTCATCACTCCACGTGACGTCACACGGGACGGTACGCAACACGTGTAGATGTAACCACCTCCGCATTTGTTGACCGGAGTTCCTGGTGGTAGAGATTGGGTTAGAATTTAATTAAAGGACCTACACCATAGATAGAACGTTGTGTGCACGCAACGCTGTGCGTGTGCGTTAAGCAGAGTGGATGTAGTGTTCCTGATGTTATGGTCACGTGATACCGATCACTTGGTAGTGGTCTAGTTCTATGATTTTAGTGCAGGTTTAGCTCCTTTAACTGAGGTATGCCTAATCTGACATACGCTGCGATAAATATAACAAAGGTAAGTAATCTTGCAAGGATTAAGAGACATCTGCAATTAGTGCCCGAGAATAGAAACTGATACAATTTTCAAATGATTTTGGTCAAATAGTTTGGCCTAGTGGGATACCCAGCAGAAAACACGCGTGATTCGGGGCTCCAGTGCGTCGAGGGCTCGGCAAGAGCTGCTATGGACACATTGCATCCACCGATGCAACAGACTCAAAGAACATTCCCAAGTTATCTACAAGGCGATAGTTGTCGACTACCGTTATCCAGTGCTCTCATAAAACGCTACAACCACATTTGCTTTTCTAGAAAGTCTATAAAATATGTCGCGTCCCTCAGGGATAAGCTTAAGATATCAAAGCAGGCTCATCAACAGTAGTACCTACACAATGGGTAGTACGATGTGCAATATTAAGATTTTTTTTTACAGCCAATCCAGGCTTACTGACAGAAAATTCCTCAAATATCAGGTTGCGATGATCAAAGACAAGATATTACCTGATGTACATCGATCTACACTCAATTGAGGTCAGTTTCCTTTGGCTCGTTTTGCCGAACGTTGAGTCATTATAATTATGGATATAACAGCGGTGGTGAGGATGGTGTTACTTGACATATTAACCAGTATCTGCTCCAATGACGCTTCCTCATGAGCGTGGCACGCGTGTCAGTGTAAAAATTTGTCTCGTGTTCAGATACTATGGGTGAACTTCTAAAAATTAAGGGTTATAGCGTTTTTTGGAGTGACATACAGTGGCGAGTCATAACTATCGTAAAGCTCGAACACTAAACATATCTGGCGATGTACATATATAGTAGTAGTAGTAGAAGTTTTTAATAGCGCTTCAGTGGCACACTGCCTATATCGCACCGAACTATTCCTGTGTTTAACCACAGGCTCGTGCGCCGACTATGGCGCGTTTTAATTGTCAATGATTTTTGTCTCGGCTTTTCTGCCGGTAGGTCTCAGAGTGGTCAGTAGTAGTAGTAGTAGTAGTAGAAGTTTTACTAGCGCTTCAGTGGCACACTGCCTATATCGCGCCGAACAATTCCTGTGTTTAACCACAGGCTCGTGCGCCGGCTAGGGCGCGTTTTAAGTTGTCAATGATTTTTGTCTCGGCTTTTCTGCCGGTAGGTCTCAGGAGTGGTCAGTGCGCTACTGACAGGAAAGAGGCGCAAGTTTAGCATCTCCAACCCCCGGGCGCGGCCTAACGCTGTCGCTCAGCTACGCCGCACAGGGGAAGGAAACTAAATACAAGAAAGTAGAAGTCTAGCGGGAATAGGTCAGCCACCTCGATCGGCAGCACACCTCCCGAAACAGAAGGGGAAGTATTGAGAGCCTACCTAACTTTACAAAACTAACCTCGTCAGCAGGAACTGCGGCCAGATGCTACATCCCCTGCGGAGAAGGCACTCGGGACCCTTGGGTACGTGATGCCCAAACATATTCAGGCAGGGAAGATGTACATATATAGAAAGCCTTCGTCAGTACGCTGGCCCCGTTTACCCTTTAAAAAAAATGTTTGCAAAGCGTCCGACTCACCTCCCTGGATGAGGCACGTAAGCAGGAAGGTGCAGGGTGACAGCGAACCTTCGTTGTTGCACTCAGAAGGAAGACTCAGAAGGTTCCTCAGCAACCAGCCGCCGCTCTCAACTGCAGCAAAATTATTGCACATCTCCAAGCACAAGACTTCGACAACAACTCCCAGCATTAAAGGAAAATTCCCATTCTCGCACACAGTATATAATTATTATATCAACGAAGCAACAAGTCTACACTCAAAATTTAACACTACCTTGATTAACTCACAACTGAGATCTCGGATGCTCAAAGTATAGAATACAAAACGTGAACTACAAACACGCAACAATGTAAGGACAACACGCATTAAGAACTAAAGTTAGTCATGTAAAACGCGTCTCACTTTGGTAACAAATGCTGTTATGTAAATTATTAGCTACTCCAATTAGATAAACACTCTTTGAAACACAGGTTTCGTGTAGTTACCTTTATGTATAGAACGTTTTCTGTATTAAAGGTGAATGCTTATACAACGAAACTTAATACACTAAGAAGGCAATTCAATGTTTATACCACATCGACACATACCCTACTGTAAATACAGTATGTTACCTTTGACTATGCAAATACAATTTTTCTTACTTTATTTTTCAAAATAAGTGTAACTTTGAAATATCAATATCAACTAAATGTATGGTTATGCTAAAAATATTAACAGCACTTGCAAAGTAAATATTTAGCCATTTGCTAAGTTTATCATACAATTTGCTTGTTAATGAGTTTTTTACGGTTACCTCATTTATGCAACAAGTTAATAAAAATGTCATAAAGAGGAAATAAATACAAGCAAACAGGAATATTTTCATTAAACGTCCAAAACCAAGAAATTATATCCAAAACAATGCAATAAACACTGGAATGAGTTCCCAGTAGTGGTAAACATAAGTTAAGTTTGAACAAGACCAACTCCATTTTTTATGATTTTTATAAGGCAATTATCAACAGACTTTTTCAGCTTTGATGTTTCAGACGATGGTATAGAATCTGCAGCTATTTTTACTGCATTCCACAGGCTTACTTTGCTTGAAAACTGCCGACCACCTTCATAGACCTTCCTTGTGATCATTGCCCAGAGGTTCTCAATGGGATTCACATCGGGGCTATTCGCTGGCCAGGTCATAATCCCTTTTGATATAAATCCTCCATCCGCAAGCCAGTTGCTTGATGTGAGGGAGCGTTATCGTGCTGAAATTCCAATTTGGATCTGCGTGCGGTAGTCTGCTCTTCGAGCCATGGAATCAAGTTGGCCTTAAGAAACTGTTAGTACCTTTCTGCATTCACCTACTATCCCGGCCAAAAACATCATACTACCACCACCACCTTGTTGACGCTTAAGCCGTGTCTGTTGAGGTCGGTCATGGAGGATTCATCCAGACGACCATCCATCTGGACCAACAAGAGTGGCTCTGCATTCGTCAGTAAATATGACATCGGAGAAATCAACTTTCATGTTCTTTTCAGCCCATTTAACCCTATTTTCTTCATCAGTTTTAGTTAGAAGTGGTCGTTTAATTGCCTTTTCACTTTCCCTGGCTTCTGCAGAACCTCACATCTTGTTTTTCTGCTTCGTATTGGGGCTCCAGCGTCTTCAAATATCGCCCTACTTGTAGAAAGTGGTTTTCTAGCCATAGAAACCTTCAAATGTCGCATATCCTGAGCAGTCAATTTCCACGTGGAGGCTATATCCGGAATTTTCCGGTGGACCTTACCTTCAATTGCATAAGCCTTAATTGTTTGGTGGTCACGCTGTAATTCCTTGGAAATTTCGAGTGATGTCTTACCAAAAGCCAATAACGAGGTCACTTTGATCTTTTTTTCACTTTTCAAACCGCATTTCTTGCCCATGTTGACTAGAGAGTGATGTTGCATAATCTGGGGTAACAGCAGAACTCCGTCCGATAAGCACATGTTGCCAAAACGTGGGAAATGGTTATCTTTTATTTTTCTCTAATTGTTTTTATACTTACAATATACCTGTGCACTAACTTACCATTAACATTTTAAATGCTACACTTATCTTGAAAAATAAGTAAAAAAATTGTATTTGCATAATCAAAGGTAACATACTGTATATACTAAGAAAAAAATTACTTTCATTTCACTTCGTCTGTTGTGCGACGATAAAATGATCTCAGATGCCAATGAAGTAAATAACTAGTAATAGTTTTTCCAGTGACTGAAAATTGCACTTGAGCATGAAAATAAATTACTAAGAAAGAGGAAGTAATAGTGGGTATTGGTTTGTCAAGTAAGGCCGGCTGCCCACTGGTAACTTTCGTTGCTGTTAGCAGCTTAGAGGCAACTCAACTAATCCGTGTACGTAGCAGCGGCACGGCTTCAGCTTGCGCAAAGTTTTAGTTTATCTGAAATTTTCAAATATTTCAGTCGCTACTGCAACTTTTACGCTGTAGCGAAAGGCAATCTTGAACTTTCAACGACCGCACCTAATCCCTAATCAATAATCATGAGCGGATTAAGACCACAGAGATTGATATTTTAAGAATTACAGATCTACGTTCATAGACGTCATGCTGAAGTCACGGCCAGGTCTACGCAGTCGGATTAGTTGAGTTGCTTCTAGCGCTGCTAGCGGCAACGAAAGTTGTTAGTGGGCAGCCGGCCTAAAAGTCTCAACAGAAAGTGATAGAACATGTTTTATAGTCGCTAGTTTAAGTATTGTGCGAAAAACTTTGATTGTGTTTGCAACTGTTCTTCTGGTGGTGAGAAAGAAAAGATCGTTACACGTTTTCATGATCTGAAACAAACTGCAACAGGCTGCCAGTGAAAACCCAGTTTCAATAAGAGGTTTTACCAATTTCTTTGAACATACGCATCATGGTTCAACTAAGCTAAGCGTAGTTGAACCATGATATACTCTACTATACATTCAACAGAAAGCCCGTAGTTAAGTGTGCTAAAAAAAGCTGAATTGATCTAAATGTACAACAACAATCTACATTATGTGAGGCTATACACAACAAAACGCATTACATGCTGGTGCACCATTCATTCAGAAACTATACAATATTGCAAGGCAGAAACTCAACATGGACCGCCAAACCCAGTAAGAAGTTAAGGCGCAGCGCCCGTCAAGAGCTGACCAGTGTTGAGTAGAACCTTCTTTTAATAAATTATACTATTATAACACGTGAGCTTGAGCAAGGCCTCCTAGATACTACGAGGTGTTTCAAGAGATAAAAGGCCAGGGGCATGTTGCGTGCAAAAAAAA
Organism: Parhyale hawaiensis; assembly: GCA_001587735.2. Taxonomy (NCBI): domain Eukaryota; kingdom Metazoa; phylum Arthropoda; class Malacostraca; order Amphipoda; family Hyalidae; genus Parhyale; species Parhyale hawaiensis. The sequence continues at coordinate 46,297,159 of LQNS02278143.1, forward strand.
AAAAAAAAAAAAAAAAATGAACTGGGAACCGTGCAAGGGAAAAATAATTCAGAGCAAAAAGAAAAGCCAGGAAAAGAATCGTTAGTAGCAACAGGTACAACATGAAGGAAGGATAGAGATAGATTAGTAACATGGTTTGCTAGCGCAGCGATTCTAAGCCGCAAAGCGCCGAAGGCAGATATTTTGTCTCAGAAATTCTACCGGAAGGTCTCGACAAGACACTGAACGCACACTGGTGAGATCTGTGTCTCTAATTTTGTCAGGTGCACCACTTCTGACAAGAAATAAGGCGCGAGCGCCTCTAATCAACAGAAGCCAAACTAGTTCACTCAGCCATGCGGCACAGGGCAAGAAACGAAAAGCGAAGAAGACAGAAGAAAGAAACACCCATGCGGACGACCCCGTAAGTGGCCCTCCGCCCTCCTGGGTTCGTGAGGCCCATATATATTCTGATAGGGCCAGAAAGGGCCACCCAGAATATACCCCTGACGGACTGAAGGAAGGAAAGTAAGTGGGGCATTAAAGTAAGATACCGCAAAGACTTAACTACGGCCTAGATAAGAAATAGGGCCTATCTTTGGGCTCGACTCCGCATATTATTTTAATTAGGAAATTGAATAGCTTAGGCCTCCGTCTCCACAACAGAGGCGATCTGGTGAGAAGACCTGGAACCCCCACATGAGGGTGTTCCCATATAGGTTCAACTCGCGACAGCATGTCGGGAAAGAATAAGAAGAACAGAGCACAAAGTCATATGCAGGAGCATGAAAACGGAAGAAAGCAAAAGCCAACTAGGCACGAAGGAAATACGTTCCGAAAACCTAGCTGAGGCTAAGGTAACCTAAGGGGTACACGAAAGTACATGACACTCTAAGCCCTTGTACCCGAAGCGGCAACTGACTGACGTTGAGGAAGGCGTCAGTCAGGGTCAACTGCTGTAATTCAGCAGATAATTTCCGCTTCTAGTCCAAAGTTGCCGTGCCTTCGTAGGAAAGGAGGCTACAGTAGCCGGTGGTGTGGGCGTGCACATTACTGAAAATGGTTGGTCCTTGGTAAGTTTCTGCCCCTACTGCACTTTAAAATAACATGCATGCGGCTCTACGCGTGCACTAAAGCATACCGCTGGCATCTACTATTCTGCACGCCCGTTTACTCTACTGTGGCTACATTACTGCAACAGCAAAAGTAGAAGTAATTTTTACCTCACCGTGATCAAACTTTTTCTACTGTAGAAACCAGCCCCTGCAGAACAATGTATGCGGGAGAGCAAGCAGTGCAGAAATCAATAGATACTTCTAGACCAGATGGTAGCAGTGGTGGGTTGTGACTCAGATTTTTGCAGGTATATACTCGTTCATGCAGGTATATACTCGTTCATGATTTACAGTACCTGCAGCTTTGTCTCGAAGTAATTAATAAACCTAACTGAGAACGAAGAGTTAGGCAACGCTGCTGATATTTGGAAAGTAAACGCTAATTACGATTGAGGGAAGTCACCCGAACAAACTCATGTAAGCTTGATAAATCAGTTCGCCGTTTCGGCTACAGCTAGGATGATACCAGCAATCACTCACTCTTGACAAAGTTACTTCATACTAACACTAGTGTAGCTTTCTTTATTTTAGACACTTGAAGAGACGGCACTTCCTTCCGTGCCTTTTATTTACTTCGAAAACTGTGGCAAATTTTATCCTGAGCCTCCCCATATCTGACAGCTTGGCAAGTATCACAGCTTACTCGCAGTCACTCACCTGTTGCATAACCGATAACTTATCAAATTTACACAATGATCACTCAATTCTTATATTAGAAATTATGTGTGATATTCTCTTTCCGTAATACTGTGCATTGGGGGGCGCACATGGATCCACTGACCCCCACCCTGGTGGTTCACGTGCGGGTCCCAGACTGGGTCAGGACGTGCGATGGTTCTATGATATTTTATAGCTTCTACCTTATAGAGGTGATGCGAATTATTAAACTATTTAAAATTATGTGTGGAAATGTATATATAAGTGTAATAGAACTTTTACAACAATATTTGATGAAAATATTCGTTACAGAATAGTTCTCCATTCAATGTCGCTTTTGCATTACAGAAAATGTTAGATACTTTGCACTAACGATGGCTTAAACATAAAATTTTGTACAATTCATTGTAAGCAATCGCTCAGTGTATATCAAAAATAGATGCAAGAGAGTTAAATGTGAAAACTAACGGAATGTACTAGCCTTGGCAGTGATTGGTGTAATGCTTCTAATTCTATCTCTTAACCGTATGACGTCACGCTTGATGCTATAAAAATCTCAAATTATATACTGCAGCTAGTCAATGAGTACCTAATGGACTGAGTGGAGGCCATCTTTATAATAAAGAAGAGAGAGGGGGGGGGGTGTGTTCCAACCCTTTTAATGATAGGGGGGTGGGCGTGTGTTCCAAGTTGTTTTCATGGGTGCTTATGCTGGGGCCACACTATGGCGTTCATACGAGTAACGCGCAACTCTCTCAGGCATCTAAGGTATCTTTTTGAGGCCACGCTCGGGATCAGAATCACCGTGATCATGCTCATCGTGATTACTGTAAAGCACAAGAACGGCCAATAATTTTGTAAACAACCCAGAGACACCATGTAAATTTTCGAACAATATATTTTATTGTATTTTTACGGAAAATGGTAGGGAATGGTTTTATTATGAGCCTTTATTCATTTTGAAGCCAATGCATAATTAAACTGGCAGTATTGAAAGCATTTTGAACATTCACAGGCATAAAGCTAAGGAAACTACAATTCTGGAAGTCAATATTACAACCAATCATAACATTATCTAATTTATCCCTAAATATAAGAAAACATCGCGACCTTGCATTTCAACTTTTGAATTTTTACTTGTCTAACGGCTGGAATCACTCTTTGATCACGCATGATTAGCCTGCGGAAGAAATCACGCTGCGATCAATTCTCACCCCTGATCACGGTCGATTGCTATCAGAATCACTTCAAAAGGCGGTCACAAAAACGCGGAGATCATGCGCAATCAGGCACAATCACTCGCAAAGTGGTCACAAAAAGACGCCTCTAGTTGTGTATTAAAACGGCTGTAGGTGACTCACTAGCGACGGGCAGCCGCTCATCCACCGTACCAAGCCCCGTCAAGGCTACCGCTTATAAGTACAAGAACGTCTGTGCAATTTCGCAGAACGCAGCTAAAATTTCACAGCAGCGTCCGCACTGTCGTGGGGTGCATTGTTGCGACGCTTGACAATTTATTAACGTTGTTCACGCTTCTTGATCTAGAAAGCTGCAGTTTTTGTCGCTAGTGGTAACTTACTTTACTCCTAGTATCGAACACAACTATGGATACGCAATCATTGTCAAAGCAGATACTACTTAGCGTTCTTCAGCCTATTGCCAAATGAGATTGGGTTATCATTTTTACATTTTTGTTTACCACGCTCCCGTGTTTTTGAGAGCATATATAGCAACACATTCAAACAGCTGGCTCGGAAGCAACTCCAAAAATGGTCAAATAGAGGTGACTATATAGATAATATTCTTTGCCCCATACGTAATGCAAAGGGTTCGAACATTTATTTGACCTCTTACACAACTGTGTCAACAAAATGTCGATAAAATGCTTGCCGTCAACTCAGTATTGTTCTCAAGTGTCACTGCTCTAGTGAAGTTTTATATTTCTCATCAAATTTCAAGTGAATTAGAACTCAAGAGAGGCTTAAGAGCTTTTAAAATGTCTATAAAGAAGCATGAAAGCGGAAAGCCTCATGGAACGAACGCATAGTTTATTCGCTTGGCGGGTGAACCTCTTTTGTTCACAGCCTAAATCGCCCGAAAATATCCAGCAAAATCGCCGCCCGCGAAAACGCACAAAGCTGCGATTTGACGAGGAAAATTCGCAGCAATCAGCGAAAACGCCACAGTGTGGACAGATTTTTGAGTTCATCTCAGTTCGTAGGTTAAGTACATATATAACTCAACAATAGTTTACCAATAATAGAAAAGGGGGTTTTAAATAATCTCTCAGAATCACTCTGTAAATACAAATTCGATTTCCGCGGCTGTTCGGCCAACTGGTTGCCCGTATAAAACCTGAAGCGACGTTTCGCCGCGTAGGCGCAACTTGTCTGTTATTAGCAACAATTTTTCTGCTCAAAGCTGTACGAGCTGCGCATCTTGACGTCCAGTTGCGAGGATGAATGCCTAGTGTGGCCCCTGCATAAGGAAACTGAAGGTAGAACATCACTGCGCTAACAGGATGAGATAGCATTGAAGTTATGTGTTTGTTCACACACGTCTCTTTTGTCACTCCTCACTACACAGTGCTGTGCGAGGTGATGTGCAAGTGATGAATTCCGTCCGGGTAAAGGCAGGGGGGGGGGGGGGATCTACGTACGGTGAGCCACCGTGCATGGAAGTAGAAAATTGGAAAAAGAGGAAGGATAGAACAACCGTCCATAACAGGGCATAGAGAGGAGGGAACGAGGAAGTTCGGGAGTGACTAAGTATAGTAGCATAGCTGGCGAGCCTATAGGTAATATAGTTACCTAGTTACCTATATAACCTAATGGTCCATCCCCACCACGAGCAAGTCTCGTGACGAAATATCCGTCATGTGTAGTAACAAGAACACGGCTCACTTTTCCCATTTTTGCAAGTCCAACGTGATGGCATCCGTGCTTATGTGCAAAATGAACTTAAAAATATATAGATAATAAGCCACTGTTACCTGTTGTCACGACGCTCTGCCTGCCGTTGCTGCCGTTTTCTGTGAAGGAAAAATCAACTATGTACAAACTTACCACTTGCTATACGCATATTTTAAGTGCGGAGAGAGTGATTATAGAAATATTCTCTAATATGCAAAGTGCAACAAAGGTAAAACATACTATTATTCATAAAATTAACATTCCTCAAGGCCTGTCTACACGATAGTCTCTTCAACGAACTCACTCATTCACTCGTCCTAATGTTTTATGGCATCGTTGTCAACACAACTTTGTGTACGCCAAGGAAGGTTATTAAAATGTTAACTGTCGATTCAGTTTACTCAGGTTACGGATAGCTCTTCAAATTTAGAGTGAAATCAAGCTCACAGAACGGTGCAGTTTTCTGCCGTATCTACGGCACGGGAATATCTTCGCACTAGTGAATGAGCCAACACCTTGAAAAGACTAACTTGTAGATTACCCATTAGGAGAACAAGCAATTACACTACTATTGGTTACTATGCTATAGCGTGAGGGTACAGTTAAACATTTGTACATGATTTAGTTAGTTACTGGGATACGGGATAAGCTAGGGTACAGATTTACAGTCGTATCTGCCAGAAGATCAAGATTTGATGGGGAGTTCACTTGAGTTCAGTATCTTAAAATTTGACTAGTTCAATACTACTGGTCGGGAAACAGGGCACAAAGCATCACAAAGAGAAGAAATAAGAAAAGAAACGAAAACAGGATATAGACACACGTGCGGAAAGTCTCTTCCGTTGCTCCCACGCAGATAATGGCGGAAGCAGATAATGGCATACCACCAATGGCGGCATACTTTAGGGAGCAAAGACGGAAAGTGTGGAAGTCCTATCTAATTTTACAAATTAAATTTATCCGCAGACACTGCTGCTGGATGCCGCAAACCCTGTGGTATGGCACTCGAGTTTGGAGGCGTGATAACCCCCGACATAACGTCCCTATAAGCAATGCATAGGATATGGCAATTGAAGAGCTTAGCTATAGTCCGTGGACTTCATCATTCTAAAAAGCAAAATGGATTCATATTCATAAAAAACTGGTTTCATGAAAAATTATTCAGTAACTCGCTACCACAAAAAAAAGTACAAAGGAATAGTGAATTTAGTGTCGTAAACGACTGCAATCTGTTGAGATTTTGAGTATAAAAATTCCCCACAAAAAATATCAGTTCAAGGGGCGAAGTTTTACTGACTCATTTCTCGTTAGATGAAGTAATACCAAACCATTTCCTTCAGAGATAATTTGATTGTTTTGTCTGTGTGGCGATACGGTATATTGGTGGATGGATGCAGTTGATTTTAATTTCTATATTGAACAAAGAAAACGTTGAAAATTATTGCTGGTATTTAATGAACAGGGCAAACAACATGCACAAGAAAGACTAACGTTAGGACACTAAAAAAAAAAAAAGAATACAAGTAAAACTAACCACCAATCGATACTTCTTATCTTACTGTGCACTTTTAAAAGCTTTGTACAGTTCGATTATTTACTGTAAAATAATTAAGTTATAACTATCAATAGCTATTTATGTACATGTCTAATTCAAGCAGTAGCTACAAGTTGCGTGCGGGAGGGTAATCTTCCTAGGAGAGAAGCCAAGAACGAACTTTATTTTAAAAATCTATTGTAACTTATTCTGTAAGTCGTAGTTTCGTATACTTACGCTGAGCGTACGAAGATCCGATGGTGCAGCACATAAGTAAAGAAAGAGTGAGGAACATCTTGAAAAAGTGACCATAAGTGCTGGCTAGTGTGTACGGTCTTTGAGATTTGTGGGAGTTTTGTTTCTGCAGCCTGGAAGCACTGGCGGATGAGTTTGCTGTTGTAGTGGACGTGGGTATAGAATTTCGTTTACACAAAACGGACGTATCATCTCTTCCTGGATAGCAATGGGTAAAAATTTGTTCATGTTTGTAAGACCGAAGCGACTGCGGCCTAAAGAGTGGAAGTTGGTGGCAAACTGCTTGCCCACAGGAAAAATCCGAATCTTTTATGTGTTGTAAACGTAATTGACATGAATTAGAGGAATTAGAGTTGGTATATAAATCGTCTGTCAACAAATCGGGAGAAGAGGATGGCGATATATTCGAAAAATCAGCGTCGTTCCAAAGAATGGACTGCGCATTCCCGCTATCATATGAAAGACAAAGCTGCGCGAGATTCCCAGTGTGCTCAGTTGGGTTTGTTTCTTCGACCATTCCAGACACTGCAGAGCGAGTGTGCCACGGATGCATGCTGCTATCAAATGCATTTTCTAGACAACTGCTCTGACAAAACCAAACCGAATCTTGACAATCATCTGAATCAACCGCAACAAGACCTATTGGTCGAGGCGAGCGTAAAGTAACTTCAACTAATTCAAAGTTATGCGACTTAACGTCGTCCGTATGTGTATGTATATCAGTAGTTACTTGTAAGCTCGGTTCTACTTTCAAGTTCTGTCTATGACTACAGGCACAAAAGTTATTGCCAGAGCTCCTGTGATTTCTACGCGTTATCGCTTTTGGATCTTCATTTACCAAGGCATCAAGAGAAAATAAGGAGTATCCCCTAAAATGTGGTCTGTTTTCGTTAAGAGGCACAGAGTCGTTTTCTTTGACATTGTATTCTAGGGGCAACTGGTCCATACTGACTAGATTCATTTCACAGAGTTACTCAAGGCATTACACTACAACTAAAACTATTTACAAGTGTAGAGCATAATCTTTGCTAAGACAAACTCATTGCAATAGTAAAACTTGCTTGATTTTCAATCAATAGCTCTGTACATTCGCAAAGCATAAATCCATACCGGAATAAATCAACAAACCCTGAGAGTGAATATGCTTTACAGTGTCAGAAATATTTTCGGCTACACCGCATTTGCTTCCTTTCCTAGTCACTGAATATTTGAACCAACCATATTCATCGGACTTGAACTATATTCACAAATTTTGGGTAGGAAATGCAAGGAATAGCGTTTTACGTTATAAGGCAAGATAAATTTTTCGTTTACTATTGTGATAGTGTGTTCGCGTATGATCTGAGAAATGTTTTTCTAAACAAATATTATTTGACCAATTGCAAAGCTTCTTGCTGGCGTTGGAGAATGTGTATGTGTGGGGAAAGTTTTGACCCTCGCGTTGTATTCGTGCCCGTAGAATACTAGCATTTGTTAAAGGTAGTATCATTCACTGGACAAAACTCACTCATCGCATACTAATCGAAAGATGATCTGCTTATAGATCTTTTTGTAAGTAAATTTTTTGCCTAAATGTGAATCGTGAAGCACGAGGAGTATATTTAAAAAAAAAGGTTGTGTCGTGCAGTGAAGATTGTGTGATGTATTTGAGCAGAAGGTAAGAATTGTTAAAGAAGAAATGAAGACGCAGCCGCTGCAATCAGTTCATGCTGCACCGGAGGCGCGGCAACGGTCCCACAGCTCCCAGCGATGCGCTCAGCCTGGAAAAGATGGAAAATTATTATACAGATGCTCTACGTCAAAGCAATGCCGTTCACTACTGACATTGCAATTTTCAAAATAACGGTAAAATAGTCTACTGTCAAAATGTAGGAAAAAATACTTTCATTCATTGCTGGCATAGGTCAGTGGTCGTAATAATTCTTGTGAAGTTGTTCAGCCATGCTCCGATCTGCAGCTAAAATGCTAGTCAGTAAGAAACGTCAGGCACCTGTCGTACCGTACCTAACCTATCCTATCCTCACCCAACTCGAACTATAAAGTAAACCACAAAGTATTATATCCGGAAGGGATATACATTGTAACTATCTGCTTGATCTCCTATTGAAATTATCAGACGAGATGAGATGGCCCGTTCCAGTTCCTTATAGCATAGATTCCTAAAAATTTCAGTCGTGTAGACTGCATGGAATATTCAAAATGTTTCGAGTATATATAACGTCTCCAGAATATAGGTTGCTATTTTTAGTGGTATAAAAACATGTTGTTCAGTGCAAGCCACATGAAATCTCACTCAACAATGAATTATTTGCATATTGAAAATAAATTGTACATTGTACAATATCGGAGAGCTAGACCAACGTAGTGTATAGTAATAGTACTTAGAAGAAGATGCGCTATGAAGTTATCGGGAAACACGATTCGTAAGTAATAATGAACGAAGTCAGAACGCTCCTAGTGATTGAGGATCACGAACGTGATCGCATATCATCGAGAAGCGTTCAGCTCAGTTTATTGCAGTAAATTTTTCATTCGCAAACTTTTTTTTCTAGAAATTTTAATCATTTGATTGGGTACGTAACTTACGCCTGCCTATAGCCAGTTTGATGACCACTTGGGGTTTCGTATTTGAAATACTGGGCAGAAAATATACTTATAACGGCGGGTTCACGCGGTAGTCAAATGAAAGAGTTTCCTCAAGGCCGAGCCTGAATGAGTTGCTGCACGTGTCTGTTCGTACAGCACTGATGGGTAACGCTTTCTGTCCATCCAAAACTGTACTATGTGACACTTGCTGAGCAAATTGACTGGTCCTCTAACGGTCTCAGTTATTACTACAATTGAGTAGTTTAGGCCTCCTGTTCTACGACATATCTGGTAACTGTTCGGTATATATGAACACAACTGTGTTACGACAGCTCAACAGAACAGTCGCTAGATTAGCTGAGGGAACTGTTCATCCGACTGCCATATGAATTCGATTAAGGTTGTTGAGTAATTAATTAATTCTAGGGTGTTCTAAACAAATTGCCGTAAAACGAAAAATAGGCCAATGTCGAATTTTCTCTTCATGTTGAAATAAATTACTAAGGCTTAGCAAGTCGTCAAATTGGCGAACGTTCTACAGTAAATGTGCGATATTATTGACGAAGTGCGTACGTAGCTACAACATCATGCAATCGCTTTTACGTTGCTTTCACACCGATAAAAAAAAAAACTTATCACTGTTGTGCCCCATAAACGAAAAATTATCCATAGGTTAACCATGCAATCAGCGTACCAAGAGTTATCGAATAAGTCGGAAAAGCAGAGGAGGAACACGAAGAATGGAGAGAAGCATTAGCAGGAGGAGTTTGATTCCCGAAGGAAGCAAAATGGGAATGAAAGCCCAGCTGAGACATGTTGACTTTAGGGATCCCGCGGGGCGTTGTTTTCCTTAATAAAATACGAGTAAACATGACAAACCGAAAGCTATGATCCACCCCATGTTTCCTGAGGGGAAGTATGCCGATAGAACAGCGCAGCCCATGCATGTATGAGGGCATTCCCACGCTTTGTCCAAACTCGTTGGCACAGCTAAAAGGGAAAGGAAAAAAAGACCAAACTAAAACTTAGGAGTAGAAATATAGGAATGGCATGAGGAGGCACAGAATACAGATGCAGAGAACGCTTAGAGAAGGCTAAGATGGTAGCCTATAGGTTCTCCCTTAGTTACTAACTTCCATAACAGAGATGGGCGAACGTACTAACTTCACCTCTTGGTCCATCTGGTCTCCTACATGGATTCATATGCACTATGGAGAATACTTCTGCATATCACTGTACAGACCTAACGGGGGCCCATGGCAAAAATCAGTAATTGTGGTTTGCCTTGTTCTACGGTCGAGAGAAATCATTGACTTACTGTACATCCTGACACTCGGCACCGCCACCCGCCTGATATGCCGCACTATACTTTTCAATATGAACGAAAATTATTATATTGTATTATGGACCAAGCTTAGCAGTTTGCCACATAACGTCCATTTTCTGGACGGTATTAATGGTATTATTCTGATGAGAATTAAAGTGCAGTTAATGCGTTGACCATGGCTTACTGAGACTGGGCAGTTCCGCTACACGGGCTCTATCTCCTTCTTTATTCATATGAGGTATAGTTATGTTGAACAGTTTAAGCCTCAGTTTCCCTTACCAATGTGATTGGACAGTGAAAGAAGGAAGGGACATATAGTACACCGATAGAAACTCGGATACATTCCCGAAGCTGTTCCCACCCACTGGAGCAGGAGTACGGTAGCCGAAGGAAGCAAAGTGGACACCAAAGAAAGACGTCCCGAAGGCCTAGAATGGCTAAGGTAAGCTATGATATGAGTTTTTCTGGGGGCCCCATTCCCCATAACATAGGGTATACGCGAGCCTAACTATCCAAACCCTAGGTATGTCGTATGGCCAATACTATGCCCGTAAAGGGAGTAAAGCGCTAGGAACATCGAACCCGTGCACTGGGGTGTCCCGGCACTGGATTAACCCCATGTGAACAGAGAGTCGGAAAGAATCAACAAACGCAAGTTTCGTCGGTGACAGGATGAAAGTTAAAGGAAGCAAAGTGGGTACGAAAGAAAGATGGTGTGAAAGCCTATAGTATACGTGAAAAAAATATGTCAAGCCCAACTCTGACATGCATTTCATAATAGTTTAACCTTTTAATTCCTGGATGAGCATCACTTTTCCTAGGGAGCCGCACTAGTTGTAACGTCTCCAATTGTATAGAGTGAGGTACTAGTGGGTGAAGAGCCTTGGCTCTTCAATAATGTAACTGACGTGCAGGCATCCATTACGCCACACTTCATCACGGAAGCACCCCGAACAGCCCATACCTGCTGTAACTCTCGTGTCACTTACGCCCCGCCAGGTGGAGCGGCGCTCATATCCAGCAAAAAAAGACACGGACGAAGCCGTAATTGAAGTTTGTTTTAGTCAACACTGGGCCGGAGCTATTACTGCTTTAAACGAGCGCTTCGTTATTAAATTTCTTCACCGTCACGCCAGTGCAGTTGGGTTTAAAAACGTCCGTGACGCGGTAGTAGAAGACCCGAGGTTATCCCCGTAATTAGGTGCAGTACCGCTTCAGCGCGAGTGAAAAACTATTGAACTGAGGAGGTCGTACTTCTTGCAAGCAAACCAGGAACTGCAGGACCCGTTCGTGCAGCGGTAGATATTCATTTAATTGTCCTGGATCGCTGGTACGTCAACAGAGCGATAAAAACTGCCTGGTGCGCAAATCTCGTGGATAGAATTAACAACCCTTGTTGCGATGGACAAGGTTGCCGTCCCTAAAGACATCATGGGTGCTATTATATATATGGCTCTAAGCGGTGAGATGGAGGGCCACTGACATTCACGGAGCAGTAAATACATACACATATTGCTTACTGTAATAAAGGAGGCCCATGCAAGAAAGCAGAAACGCCAGGAGCCTAAGGCGCAACACAGTTTCTGTGCAGAGCCTGCAAGCAAAACAGAATATATCTTTATAAAACTTGAGTTGCATCCCAAAAGGCGCAGACCTCTGCCTGGAAGCAATGCTAAAAGATTGACTTGTAGACGGACGGACTAACGAAACCCCACACAAATATAATCATCTGTATCTCGAGACATTCAACACAGTTCCTGTAAAATTCTTGAAGATCCGTCCATGACTTTTTGATACGAGAAATCCCAGCAATGGCATAGCCTTTCTACGGAAGGAATGAATGGTGTTAATTCATGCCAGCTATAGTTTACGGGCCAGATTACATTTGTAACTTTTAAAGTGTCTAGAGAGATTCATAACGAATCAAGCAGCAAAGGCCCTAATTCACAGCCATATTCTAAACAATTCAAAGACATAGCCAGTTAATTCATCTCGGAATAAGGCGTTACCATCGAATATTCTTCCAAAAACATTGCAGCTGCACCAAAGACAATTTATTGCTATCTCTGGACAGGGCAATTGGTGCCAAACGGCCGATGAAAAAGGCATTTACAATGTTTATATTCAACGAGGCGATAGTATAACGACTCATAACGCAGGTTGTCGGTTTCAGAAGCACCAACGATCACGGTACCGACCTTCCCACAGGAGAAAAACAATTCCCACTGCTGTTCTTGCATCGGTGACATTGACCTTCGCGCGGCGTCAGGACGAGGAAGAGCCAATTTCTTTGTTGGCGGCCTCAGCAGAGGCTGTTACCCCCACTGGCGGTTGTCAGTTGCTAAGTTACCCCATTAAACAAGTAATTCCCTAACTTCAGTTTTTGCGCTCTCTAAGCGTCACTGACTAGAAGCATAGGGACCCTCTGACGCTAAAATGGTACAACTACGTAAATTATACACTGGATGACTTCAGTTTATTTCTCTAGAGGTTTCTGGGGTCAAGTGCAATGCCGTTTAGTTGATAGGGTAAAATCGAAGCATAACACCACACGCCAAACATAACCTACTGTAATTATAACCATTCAAATGATCTCCCTGCCAGTCTCATTCAGTTAATCTTCAAATTTAACTCATGAATCTATNTTTCGTTTTCGAACTTTAAATAAGTTATTAATCCGAGTCACCAAGGGGATAAAAACATTAAAATATGGTTGTAGAAGCTTCAAATGTCATGGACCAGTGGGGGCCGCGGGTTCATATGAAGGCTACCTCCCGTTGGGAGACACTGCAGTAAATTTAACAGTTCCAGCACCCATGTACGGCGATTTCCACTGTACTATTTACATAGAAGCATTCTTCTGCCTTCAGGCAAAGGGTTAACGTCCATCAGAATATCAAAGTAGCCTCCGATTTCAAGATAATGAAAGAATTTCTAAGTAGCGCCCCATTATTAACCAGTTTCCGGCTCCATTGTCAGCATTAAGGACAAAGTACGGACGGAGCGCCGACGTAGAGACGTCATTGTTTATGGCCAAGGGGTGGAACAGAGGGAGGTGGTCCAGGAAGGAAATGAACTATTGTTCTTACGCGTGTTATAAACGTACGGACTTTCCCTGCACCGTACGCAACGTGTTATATCTGCCTGCTGGACACAGGCAATAATAAGCGCCGTCGCCGAAAGAAACTTAATGAAGTGTAATAATTTGAACAAGCTTGAGTTAGGGTCGCTGAGCCAAGCAGCGTCGCACTCAGGCGGAAATACAGTAATGTCGTACAGTTCGCATTCGACAATAGAATATTATTATAAGGCAAAAATGCTCGATAAAAATATTTAGCCAGCGAATACGCCACTATGTTACATGACGAACATTCGGATGTAATATTACATGGAGAAAGCACATGCGTATTAAAATATTGACGTTCATGGTTTGGCTTTCCAATCAGTAAGGAAGAACGAGAAATGCTGTTACAGCCACTAATCGCTAGAAATGCTTTAGACTTCACTTCCCACATTCCCCCGAAAGAGAGCTCCATTGATCGGAAAAATATTAAATAAGATCATGCATTACAGAGAGCGGTAAATGCCCCCTGCTTAGTTTTAACGTAAAGTCAATATGAGATTGAATCGCCTGTATAACTTTCCACGGAAACAGGCTATGACCTCATTATTGTTATAAAATTTAAGGAAATGAATGAAGGTCGAACCACAATTCACCTTCATTTCGTGGGAGCGAGGATCGAAGTGAAATAATAATAAAATTTTGTTGATGATTATTAAGCCTTCTTTTCGACAACATACACTGTGAACTAATGCATGTGCTCGAGAAGTACGGGAGAAGTTCATAGCGATCAATGAAAAACTGACCAAACAAATTGATATCAGAAAACTATATACGAAGATAATAAACAAAACAAATCCCCGATCTCCAGAAACGAAATCGATCCGACAGATATCGGCTTCTTCGGAACTCTCTGAAAGGTGCACACGAGGACGAAGGACTTTTTTTTAGATGAAAATCCATCCTCGATCAGAGAAAGTGAAAAGCAATGCTCAAAATGAAATGCGCTGAGAAAGCAACCTGCAAAAAACCGAGACAGTACGGGCAATGCTCATCGTCTTCAAAAGCCGGTTTCCATTATGGTTTGGATGGCTGTCTCCAAAACATTGAAATTATTCTCAAAGAAGGTAGGAAAATCAAATCAGATGATAAAATTTCAATCTCTTCTATTCGTGAAATGAAGAAACACTTCACGAATGACTACTGCGCCGTTCTGCAGGACGGTGCAGTCAAATGGACGTCCAAAAACTCAAGAGTGGAGTAAAGCCAAGGTTCTAAAGTTTTGCAGTAGAGAAATATGACCTCCATCTCCCACCAATATGAATCCCTTGGATTTCTGAGTTCAGTCCAGTAATCCGGGCAAAGGAAAGGTTAGATGAAACATACATCCAGGCAATATTTAATACGACAGTTATATGTATATTTTTACTCATCTTATAATTGTTTACTGTCGATAAAGTAATAATTGATTACTCCAGGAACGTTCTTTTCAACTTTTTTTAATAGAGAAATGGAAACCTATAGGCACAAAGGTGTTCCGAAGATGTTAACGTCACCAACACATGCAGAAAAACTTAATGAAGACTAATTAAGGTGACAGATAGTAACTAAGTTGAGGTAAAAAATGAATAACACACATTAGGGATAAAAAAGGCGCCCTCTTTTACAGTTGGTTATATTTCAGTTTACCACCGTAGCCGCAACTCAGGCGATTCAACGGTGAATTTCATATTTTATTATTATGTCATCAGTAGGAATATTTTATCTCTGCATTCCTGCCAGAAGAACTCAATTTGGCTCAGTGCGCTACTACTGGCGAGAAAAAAGCGCAAAGAATAGTAAACGACACTAGTAGACGGCTTCTTTTGTGGCCTTCCACTTGAGAGAGACTAGAGATGTCCCGCGTACTAGGTCGGATATCTCGTTCGACAGCCCACCTCACGAAACTGAAAGGGAAAAGTAGAGAACCTGCCTTGCTTTACAAAACTAATTTTGTCAGCAGGAATTGCGGCAAGCTGCAACATCTCGTGCGGAAAAGGCACTCGGGGGCCCATGGATGCGTGAAGCCCAAATACAGCATACTGTGGTAGGGATAGGGCCCGCCAGAATATACCCATGGGGGCTTCTAACATTTAGTTGCTAGTAACTGCACAAATAGCATCGATAAAAGCAACACTTCCTCACAGAGGCACAAGCAGAATTCAACGAGTCTCAATAACGTTACCAATTGTGCCCCTGCTCTGCCAATACGAGGCTCAATTTACTCGCTAACAGAACAGGCAGATCCAAATAAGGCGTCACATTACAGCAGAGATTGAAACAGAGTGTAAGTGGGTCACAAGCAGTCTATGGCTTGTTCCCTGTTATGTGATTAGCAGCATCGATAATAACAGCCCTCGTCCTGCTGGTGCCGGCAGTCTTAATCAGAACTGGGGCACGCAGGAGAGTCAGAGAGGGAAGGATGCTACTCCTCAGCTAGTGGTGTATCGTGTAGGAGGAAACTTTGATAGTCCTCAAGCTTTTTTCCGAGGGTACTCTAAAGTCCCTGAAAAACAGTTGTGAGCCAATGAACACAGAATTTCTAGAAGTATCATTCTTAAGTGAACTTTATTAAACAAGTGATGTCATTAAATGATAGAAAATGCTACATCTGTTCATTCTTTTCAAAGGAAGAGTTATTACATAATACATGACCGCGACATATTTATCCGCGTTATTTCGTTATCGCGCATGTATTTTGTGACCGCGCTTTCTCCACAGCGCCAAATATCTTCAGAACGACATTGCAGAAAAAGATCTTTTGTCGTGTTTTGAAAGCTGCCGGCCACAGCATAACAGCAGCTCACTACAAATTTCCAATATTTGGCCCTTATTAAGAAATGGATCAACGGAAATGCATCAGAAAACACTGTGAAAGTTGAAGAAAGTTTTAGTAATTGATAGTGCAATGAGCCACTGTAAAACCTTATGTGATGCAATTAGACCTCATTAACTTGTATGCGAAGGTTCTGTTTTCATTACGAAATTGCCGTATACGTATTTGTGTGTATTTCTTTTCATCTGTTTGTTTTGAAACATGTAAATAACTCTGTATGTATATATGTAAGTGAATTACACACCTTTGGATTTTGGAACAAAATGAACATGGGCTACCAGTCTTTTAACTTATATACCTTTTTAACATTCTATTAGTTACCCCATAAAAAAATATTTTCTCTTAAACAATATTCAGCAAAGAAATCAGGACACTTTTAGCTAGAACTTATAATCTTACTCGTGATTTGGAGAATGTGCGCTTTGGCGACGGCGGTTAATTTTGGAACGTAGAGTGCGCGGTCGTTGAGGAATACCTGTATAGTATTGATTTCGAGGACAAAAAACCTCATATTCGCATTAAAATGATATGTGCTACCAAGCTGAAGCTGTACTCCGAGCGAGCAGACCACCAAGCAACACAATTCTAACGAAAAATTTAAAATGGTCCAGAATCTATGATTTCTCCAGGATCATCGCCAAAAATTTCAACATTTGTTCGTAGTGACATTCAAAGAGGTTTTTATAAATTTCCCAAAGATTTTATTTACATATGTTGCTACAAGACGGCGGGTAGATAGACAAAGAGACGAAAGGATCATCACCAAACTTTAAATCATCTGTACGAAGCGACATTTCTTATACCCGTCAAGATATTTCTGATTTATGTTTTTAACAAACAGACCCAACCTGGCAGAAAAAAAGTAACCTCTTTAGCGGCGGAGGTATCGATATCTAGCCCCATATACGTTATTATCTCTGGGACACTACACGACGTACCGAAGTAACACTCAATGATCACCAGAGCGCCAAAGCCATTTAGAACTATGACGATAAATATGCTAATTACAGGCAGATAATCGTTTCACTAAGAAATAAATGGTTTTTGTAAATTAAACTAGTTTGTATATAAACTTGGTGTCTATATAAACCAGCGGCATAAATAATTGGTAAGAGTCCAATTTCGATAAGTTAAATTCAACTAACGGGAAATCGCAGGTTTGCTGATAGAGTTCAATAACTACAAATAGTGACTTAAAATCATTGCAGCAAACTAACTCTCATTTTGTGAAGCATCGCTAGTTCACTGCATTTTGAAGTGCCCTAGTGGTTTCGAGACTCAACTGGCTAGAAATTTCCTGTAAAAACGCAAAGTGAATTATTAGTCTTGATTGCTACGTCACAACACTGACGATTGTTTTGAGGGAGAGGGAAATAAATATAGGTAGACCAACAAAAATCAAATAAAAGCACGGCAACTAATCATGGGCAGAAAAGCACAAACGGTGAGCAAAAAAGGGAGTATATGAACTAAGCCCAGCGAAAAAAAACATGTAGCAGCGTGGGCATTACAGAAATGTAATCTGAAGATCTGACTAAAACAAAGGTAAGCATGAGGTATTCCTGAGCCACAAACCCCATAACACAGGATAAAAAACTATAACGAAATGGCCACTGAGATGCCACATATGTACCGCCCGATATGAGGAGTTCAGAAGTGGTTGCCATGACCGTAGCTTTGACCATCTGGCAATATATCCACTGCATAATACCGAAGCTAAAATCAGGGTGTGGTTTGAAATTGAGAATCTAGAACTCCAGTCCAGCATCATACTTCGCTCCCAATCTCACACCCACACATGAACCAAAATTTAGTTGAGATAACTAAACTTGTTTGGCTATCATTTTTTGTTGATATTTTTTTGTTAATATTACAAATTGATTTGGTTACATATTTTAGTTATATTAGCAAATTTTATGTTAAAATTTACTAAAAAAAAGTTTGGTACCTGACTGGATTTGTTTATTCTTACAAACTACAATATAGCATTTGGTAACTGATACTAATATAGGGTCATTATTACCAAATGCATAAAGTAACAGTAAATAAATAAAAATGCACTATTATCAAAACATTTTATCGATTTTTGTATAATAAATGAAATAGTTAGTTATTCTCAGCATCACATTTATACTAAAAGATTTTAGTTAATGATACTTCACCGGTCTCTGAGTGCAATTCTCAGTAGCTACCATTAAAAGCTGCTTCACATACAGCTCTGAGCCAACCGATACCTCCTATCTCTGCGTAACGAAGCAATGGCCCGTTAGGTGCGAAGGGAGATGGTTCTAATGGGCACCCACAAGCCAACGAACAAATTCGCTGCAGGTGCACCAGGAGATCCAAGAGATTTCTCTTCAAGTCCAAGCGTGCCTCCCGACCGACAGCTCTCCTGGTTATGGCCGTCCAGTTAAAAAATATAACTGAGAGATCCCACGGCTGCAGCCTGAGCAATGCGGCATAAAACAAAATAGGGAAGTTTGATGGGCAGCTACTACTGTTCGGAGCCTCTTCACGCACAAATTGCTAATAAAGCTGTCAAGCAGCGCTGAAGTACAAGTTGAGCGTGCAGCTAGAGAGTCCAAGTTCTTCAAAGGAAATACTTTCACTCACATATACAAACAAGCTTATGCCGCAACATGAGCAGTGAACTAATGTTAAAAAAGATGAGTACACATGAGTGACCACTCCAAGAATGGTGTCAATGACTGAGGAAGTACGATAGTGACTAGATTGCATCCTCAGAATTCCTCAGAATTCCTCAGAATAATTCATAGGTAAGATAATTTTTTAATGTACATAAAATTACAAAGGGAACCCATTGTGATATGAATAGATTGTTTCTATCGTGTCAAGCATGCTATGCAAATTAGCAAAGTTTTTACCGTATATTTTCATTGTTATGTTTATCTGTATGTAAATAAAACCTGTCAAAACCCATTAATTGAATAACAGTGTGAAACTGTCAGTGAAAGGAGATATATATGGCATTTTTACGGAATAAGTTTTCCATTGAGCGCTCTTTATGAGCACACAATCAAGAACTAACTACCGTTACTGTACAAATGAGTTGCTTAAGCGATTGACAAATAAATCTGCTCATTGTAAGTCTCCCAAGGTCCCAACTCGGTTGGCTTCGAATGCGTCCAAGAAACCACCTAGTGCTGAAGTAGAAAGCTCTGAATGAGCGCCTGGAGCTGCAGACTCCTGGCTAATCTACCCAGCTGCGAGGGGCTCCGCTAGCTAATACTTAGGAGGAAAGTCTGAGGACGAGCTCCTAAAGGAAAGTTAGGCGGTGAAGACCAAGAAGCAGAGCAAGTTTTTGCCCTCTCGTGTTGCGATGATGTCCTACAGAATCCCACCTGAGCTGCCTTACATATCCCTCGGCTTTCCTTTTCTCTGGAGGTATTCGAAAGATCGCCGCACACCGATGAGCACAGAAGTGAGAGTTAGGGTTTTTCTTTTCAAATGAGAGTGACTGATTATAGAAAACAATACGCGTGTCTATTACGGAGGGAGAGCATTCATCTCCGCAATGTTTACGAACCCGCTGTATACTTCCAAATAAGATCACTATCTAAGGTGCGTTGAAGTCTCCCAATAATTTTTCGCAGGACAGCTTCCCAGCCGCATCACATTGTGGTCATCCGTCAAGTAACTAGATGTTGTCGGGACAATGAAAACTTTTTGCAGATTATTATGAAATGGAGTATTGTATTCTTGCTACAATATCGATTGAGATAAGGTACAGCTGTGGGGATGCATCATCAAAAGAAAACGTACCGGCCATCGAGGATCGAAGTGGTTTACAGACTCCGAAAAATTCCCAGCAATATTAAAGGGTTTTATCATTAGAATCGCAAAACCGTGACTCCAAAAATGGTGCAGTTAAATGCGATTCAGAACAAAAGATATAATACTTCAAAATTAAAAGAAAATGGTGAAATACGATTTATTCAGACACCGACAGCTACAGTAACAAGGAACATCAGTAAAATTATTCAAAGAGAATGCTAAAATGCATCCCCTCACCAATGGTGAACTTATAACGGAGGAGAGATCCATATCATCATTCGTCTGCTAGCGGAGTTCGATTGAACTATATATGTTAACTTATACTTAAACCATCCGTACCTAGACAAAGTACCATTCAAGTTGAGAGTGGACGGTGTTTTGGTGGAGAGGGGTCAAAATGAATTAAAATAAAATAATTAACATTCATCATATTCAACAATTTAAGCCTCCGTTTCCATTACATGGGTGATCTAGCATAGGGAGAAACGAGGGAAATGCAGTAAGTCGATAGAAAAATGGAACCCAAGCACGGTGTTTTCGCACAGGATCAATGTGAATTGGAACAGCAAGTTGGGAAAGAAGAGGAAAAACAGAGGTCAGTAGGACTATGGAATGGAAAGGAAACAAATGGATCCGAAAGACGCCATCCCGAAGGCCTAGCTAATGGCGGAGGGTTCTCTTCTATTGGGGTCGCTGGGCGAAACATCTAATCTAACGATATTGCCGATTTTATGCTCTCTGGAAGGAAAATATTTATAATTGATTAAATGCTACAAGAGAATTAAAATTGAATTAGAATGAATTTAAAATGAATTATAATGTACTATAGTTGGAGCCTGTGGATACTCCATTGAACAAAAGCTATGTTTTTTTTCGTGATGTCTCAGAACAGTATCAACTTAATTTTCCCCTATCAAATATTGAAGGAACCTGTGGGAAATTCTACAAAACAAATGTTCTTCAATACGATGGCTTTAGACCAGTATCGTGCATACGAAAGTTGAAAAATGTTCCAATTAAGGCACTGAATTTTG
Organism: Parhyale hawaiensis; assembly: GCA_001587735.2. Lineage (NCBI taxonomy): Eukaryota > Metazoa > Arthropoda > Malacostraca > Amphipoda > Hyalidae > Parhyale > Parhyale hawaiensis. The sequence goes on from LQNS02278143.1 coordinate 46,318,289, forward strand.
TACATGAGACCTGAGAGCAGTAGCAGCCTAAATTTGAACTCGACTCTTTCTCCTATTGATCCCATTCCAGTTTGGATCAATAACTGAAGCATACCGTATTCCACTACCCACTTATATAATAATACACAGCTGTTTCTTGCTCCGCGCTTGCTCGCTCGCTGTTTTGGTTGGTCCTTCCCTCCGTTACGCTGTTAAGGATTTAGAAAGGAGAAAATTCATCTACTAAAATAAGTTGAGATACCACAAGCTTTCAGCCCGTGGAGTTACAGTGACAAATATAGCTTCTAAAATATATAGTCAAAAGTGGAAGTACTTCATTTTCTGAATTTCAGATCCTGTCGGGCATCAGCTATATCGCATATCTATTAGCCAAATTTCTTCGTAGCCGTGAGAGAGGCTCAGTGTTCATTGGAGTTTTAGTTTCTTTTGTGCATACTCCATTTGGCTTAAGCTTTCTTTAGCAGAATCTTTGCGTGACAATTGCAACTTTACGCTGAACAGATACCGCATTATATTCAGTTGGCATTACAGCTAAAGTGCGACGCTTGAGGTTCAGCTATTGGTTGGATCCACGTTACGGTAAACCCTGAACATTTCCGGTGAATTCTTTTGATTGAACTATATTTTCTTATTGCACCTCAAGATTTTGCCGATTCTAAAGTGATATTCGCGCTTAATCTTGCAGGGGGATATTTTGCTGTCACAAAACTTATTGCGGTACAACACGAGATTCTTTAATGGAAAATCACGCTTGCAGGTATGAGGCTAATCTTACAGCAGAACCTAATCTGGAAGCAGGAACAATGAAGCCTAATTACAAATTCTTGCCGTCGGCTGCGTCCTCTAGTTTCCCTTTATCTAATACTAATGAATGTGTCACGGTCGCACCAACTAAGTAACTAAAGGATGGACCAGCAAAATTATAATAATTATGATGATAATATAGATTATATGACTAAAACTAATTAATACCTAGTATAATACTGACTATCAAGTTACATTGTCAGAGCTACTTTGGTAATGATTACATTCCAAGTTTAAGCCACTGTGACCCAAAAAGAGTACCGTAACGAACAAAGAACAAAGAATGTCGAAAGAAATGTGGAAGCAAGTACGAGTCTACGCGCATGAGAACGAACAACAAGCAAGGAAAGGAGAGGAAGATCAGATGAAAACATCATCGGCAGGAGTATGAAATAGAAATTAAATGGACACAAAATGTAGACGTCTAGAAGGTTTAGCTAAGGCTAAGCTAACCCGTGCGTTTCCCTTCGGGCTGTTGCTCTTACGTAACATAGGATGGACGGTAGTATTTTTCTATAAGTAGATAAGGTTCAGGAAATAATTTCCAGTGGATAATGGGTGTAAACGTTAGGTTCGTCGAAAGGAACCACTGGCAGATCAAGCCCCCTGTTGGCGCCAGGCCCTTCCCCCCCACGGCCCATATTGAGCCAAGTTACCCCATATTCGGCCAAGCCCCCCCCCCCCCATCCATGAGACACGCTGGCGTCATTTGGCCTCCAATATTGTTACCATTTAGCCATCATACATATTTGCATATTTTGTGAAGCCCCTCCATATTCATTGTACTGCAGTCGTCTTACAGCCCTCCCCCTAACAAAAAAAGGACATGGCGCTTACACTGACGGTTTAGGGGGAAGTCTCTTTAAAACACTATAAGTTTTAAAGAAAATCAACTCGGCCTATCTTCACTTAATTTCATATCAATGAATAATTCTTGACAGAGTTTGATCCAGTGAGGAATGTAGGTATTCCTCACGATGAAAAAACCACCATTATGGCCACAATTATTGTTAATCAAAAAAGCTTCGGAAAATACAAAAATCATAGTAAGGGTTTCCTGAAAATACTGAGAGTAAGGATGAAAAACTTCTTTGGAATAAAAGAAAGTAAATTTAACAAGGGTAACCGCTAAAACAATAAGTAAATGATCTACAGCATGTGAGAACGTATACCTACCTCCGCCTATCAAAGCAGTGGTAACAAAAAAATTAAATATTTCCTGAATCAAGGATTTTCATTCTATCACCACCAAAATTTCATAATTTGTGCCTCTTGACAGTGATAACAGCTTCATAAAGTTTCTTGATTGTCCATCGGTAACTTAGAGTTATGTTCCAAAAAATACAAGACAAACAGTCAAATACACCAACAAATGGACCAATGGACTATTCTTCTGTAAATATTTGCTCCTTAAACGAACAAATATGAAGAGAAGAATTTTTGAAGAATTCTTGTGAGTGGGCTCCAATCAGCAAAAACAGAACCATTTGCATTATGGAGGCAAAAGTACGTAGGGTAGTAGGCTGACAATTCAGTGCAAGTGTAATATTGTGGAGCGGTTACATGGGACGCGTCAAAGCATTTTGTCCACGAAACGTGAGACGGAGTGTCATAAAAATTGCAGTCATCGTCTAGTACCGTTATTGCTATTGAAAAAATAAAAATGACAGTTTCTCATTCACTGCATTCACTCGATCTGGCTCTATGTAACTTTTCCTTACGCCTCAAATTGAAAATCAACTTAAAGAGACATGAACAGACGCAAGCTGAATCGTAATCATTACTGAACAACATTATGAAAAATAGGTCAATTTTACTACAACCCCTCACTCGAAACTAGACATTTTGAACCACTATTCTAATAGATATTGATGCACTGAGCACAAATGTGTAGGTCAGAGATGTCGGCAATGAATAGTTTTGGTGATATTGATATTGATTTGTTAAATTTAGCATTAAATCAGTATTGGTACTCACAACTGCGGGCCATTTGTCTGTAAAATGTTTGCCTAAGCTGCGACGTCATTTGCAGCACCAGTCCTACACTCCTAACCATAAAAGGTAAACCATGATTGGATACAAAAGTTATCGATTCCTCGATAACGTTTAATTGAACGAATCGTAGAAAACTGCGCTCGACTGTTGATAATATAATTCTGAGTATAATAAATCAATATCTCAAAAATCTAATCATTTCGTAGGCTAAGACTAATAAACTCACATTCAGTTCATCAATATCTACCAGAATAGGGGTCTAAAATTCTTGGGTTCGAGTGGCGAGTGGGTCATAGCAAAAAATACAAAATAAAACCGAGCACCTTCATTTACGTAAAACCGCTGAGTAATTTTTTCTAGAAAAATCCCTACACGATTTTGAGAATTTTTATTACATATTTAGGTAGAATGAAGCATTCTAGGACATATTTTGTGAATAACGTTTCCGTCGCATATGAAGTCCTCTTTTGTCGGTTGGCTTTACTATTTGAGAAATATGACTTTGAAATTCCCATTGCTCTCCTATGGGAGAAAATACCAGGCAAAGGCACAGTTTACTGTGAAAACCTTTTAAAATAACTTTTTAACCTAACCTAGGTTAGGCCAGGTTATTTAGGGTAGATTCTCTTAGTCTTTTCAAAATCCTCACTTTGTCAGACCTGAAAATCGACGGGTTATGCACATACATTTCTAAAAAAATCTAAAATCTACTTGTTAACACAGTTTTCTCGACTGATAAACTGAGCTGGCCTGTTTTTAGTGTACCACCGACCATCACCCTAGTACTGCCGGCCTTCAATTATAGCCTGTTTTACCCAGCAAACCAACAATGAGCTTTCGAAGTTAGGCCAGGAACTTTGAAGGTTAGGAGGCAAGGCCTGGTTATGCGTGAGTATAAACTTCCAATCAGGAGTTTATACGCTGCGTATGTTATTCCTGTTGTTCCTACGGAAAGTGTATTTTATATTATTTTGCATAAAAGCATCATGGCCCCCAGCTAATTCACTACTAGATATCAATGGTAGTCTATTAAAGAAGTGCAGTGATACTCATATGCACCAGTCGGAAATTAATAGTTTAAGATATTTGACTGGGAAGTCCCTATACAGGGTAAAGGAAAAGCTCTTTTCAGAGTTTTTTTTTGGGTTAGGTTGGGTTAGGTGAGGTTGGGTTAGGTGAGGTTGGGTTAGGTGAGGTTGGGTTGGGTTAGGTTTGGGTTAGAATAGGTTGGGTTAGAATAGGTTAGGTTGGGTTAGAATAGGTTAGGTTGGGTTAGAATAGGTTAGGTTGGGTTAGAATAGGTTAGGTTGGGTTAGAATAGGTTAGGTTGGGTTAGAATTGGTTAATTTAGGTTAGAATAGGTTAGGTTGGGTTATGCTCGGTTAGGTTGGGTTCGGCTATGTTGGGTTGGGGTAGGCTATGAATAATATATTTGCAAGTGTTTAACATTTACATTGTAGCTAGGCCTATATTCACGAAAACATCTTTCAAAATAAATGAGCAGAATTTTGAAATGGGCCGAGATATGGGCCGATATCACCGACGAAGTGGCCGACTTCATTGGGCCGAGGTCACCGAGTGCCGAGATCACCTGTATCCGGGTAAACCTAACTAACATTTCACCCTGAGGAAATTTATACCTGCTGAGCAAGGTTACGTTAGTAACCCAGTGTGCCAGCGCCGGTTGTTTTCTCCCATAGAAAAACAATGGGAACTTCAAAGTCATATCTCAAAAAGTAGAGCCGACCGACAAAAAAGTACTTCATTTTTGGAATCTGCATCGAAAAATGAGTAGATTAAAATGAAAAACAAGTAAAAAATGATACCTTACTAAAGTAAAAATTTACCCCAAAATACCTAGGCAGAAACCCTGCCCAATACACCAAGGCAACGCATGAAAGTGGTTCTGAGTGAGCAGAAGAAATGCGGCGAAGGGGACAATTTGACCGGGACAGACACTTCACTATGTAGGCTATGAGTTCTGAACGGGCAGACCCGGACGGACGGATGCACACAGAAACAATGTGAAAACTATGCATGCTTGTGCATTCTGCTCGTCGCGTCGGTAAATATTGCCGTTAATGATTGAATTAAATCGATAATTTAATATTGGGCCTAATATCAAACAGCATCTGGGTAATGCAGCCTTACTGCGAAACACCTGCTGGATACTGCCTAGGATATCACTGTGCTAGATTCAAATATTTTGAAAGCTATTTGGTAACGGAAGATATTTGCGTACTTACTTGAGCTCGATATGAAACACGATACACAGTCAGATTTCTCGCTATATCAACTTCCGTCGACACTGTCACGATCACGGGCAGCAGCAATGGCGAACGTCGTACGCGGGCTCACCATAGCTGTCTTGTTCTCACGCGCCATTTGAGTAATTGAGTATTCTTAGTAATTCCCGCTCGTGACTTTTGTAAGTTTTAATTTGCTGGCTGAAACTCGGCTTTGGAGATAATTTTACACGTTTTTTCAATGGAAATACATCACAGAACTAGTCAAGTTAACTGCTCAATGTACTGATATAAATGATCTAAATCTATATTATTGAGGAAACTTTTGGACTCGCTGCAAGACATATTGCAAATGAAAGACCGTGAACGTTTTTTTAGGAATGAACGCCAAAATGTGCTGAGCAAGTAACGATCTAACTATTTTGCGAATATCCGTTATAAGGCACAAAATCGTACATGATGCAGATAGACATAGCCTTCCAGTCAACAATATTACCGAATAGTACGAAGCAATAAATGTTATTACTGTATTTGGTTCGGAAAATTATTGTAACTTCGAAAGAAAGGCATGTGAAGTAAAGAAGCATACAATCCTTAATTAATCTTACAGAATTAGCGTGATATCATGCAGTCAGTTGAACATAAATGCAGTGAGCAATAAATTATAATATTCCATTTGCAAAATAAACATTATTTTATCAGATATTACTACACAGGGTAGTAGGCTATAGTTTTTTAACTTATATAGCTAATAAGTGCTATATTATCACTAGAACTGATTGAAACAGGTAGAAAAGCCCCTTGCTTTATGCAATTATTACTACTAAGGTTCACAGTTATTGTATGTCGGTAGGTACTCGATGTACAGAATATACTTATAATTGAAGAGCATATGCATTGAGTACAAGAAAATAGAATGTTGAAGCTAAATAAGACAAGAGGATTAGCTACATCATGTAAACACTCGCGATATAGCCTCTCAACTACAAAGTCACTGTAACGCTAATTATGCCTGTGAACAGTATGCGCGAAAGCAAATGTTTAGCCTCGAATGATATGAAATATGTATGTGATTCATTAGGAAAAAATAAAATAACTAGAGCACTCTGAGAGTGCATACCTCCGGCAAGCAATGCAGCGGTAGTGAAAAATTTCAAATCGGCTCTGAAACCATGATTTTCTTTCTATGAACACCAAAACCTAATCACTTGTGCCTTTTGATGATATTAAGAGTGTTTGTAATTTTCTTGGAGATCAGTACATAACTTTTTGAGTTATGCTGCTAACAAACATTTTAACAAACAAGTCAAACACACAAACGGACAAGCCGATCACCACCAAAATTTAATCTATTATATATGTCTTTCAACATTACCATTAATTCTTGAACATTTCCTCAAGATCCATCTAAAATTTTTGAGTTACTGCGCTAACAAAAATGAAACCAAACACAGAGACGAACAAACGACTGAAAAAAGAGATCATCATAAAAATTTGATCATTTACTCTCTGTAATAAACCCAACAACTCATGCAAATTTCACGAAAATCCGTCCTTTGCTTTTCAAGTTATAGCACTAACAAATAATAGGCAGACAAACAAACAAGCGGATTGATAAATCTTCACCAACAGTTGATCATCTGTTCCTCCTAACATACCTAACAACGAATGTAAGTTTCGTCAAAATCTGTCCCTAACTTTTTGAGTTATCTTGCTGACAGACAGAATAACAGATAGACACCCCCGGCGAAAACATAACCTCCTTGGCTGAGGTAAAAGCACAGAAATAGATCAGAAGCAATCGAAAACACATCAAAACTCGAAAAAGAAGACCTGATCCTGACGCTCTGGGATACGGAGAAATAATAGAACATTTGAGAGGTTGGCATCTACCGCATAACCACTAGTAAGTAATCTTAAGGGCTGAGATTTTCAGTCACTCTTTACTCTCGTAGCTGGGCAACAGGGGGCCCCCTGGAGCTCTCAGCGTCATTTTGGATTACAGTTAGTTCTTCTTATAAATCATACTCGTTTTAAGCAGTATTTTGATTTAGGTTGACAATACTGCTCAACACGAGTTCCTGTAGTTCGAATGAAGGGGGAATCAGATTTTTTCTTGATATTGAAAGCTAACACCGTTCGGAGGTCTTTACAAGCAAAGGCAGATTTTTATCACTCCTTTTGGGAACTTTTTTCAGAAACAAAACAAGTTAAGAGGGTGAGTCGGGTCCCTCGAACCAAACTGGAGCTGCCCAGCCATGTCAAGTTAGACCGTGCAAGTAAATTCTCTACTGACAATATCTAATATTAAAGTACTTGGGGTCACTATGCAGACTAGAGACATTTTTACAGCTATACTCTGTCCAATGTCCATGTTATCAAGGCAGTCTGGGCATGCTCATATTCCTCTACAGCGTTGCCAATTAATTCTATGGGCATTTCTGAGATTTTTCTATATGAAGATAGTGAGCTGGGCTAAGATATGGGCTGAACAAAATCTCAGAATGTTCATAGAATTCGCAACGCTGGAGAGGAATTTGACCACTTCCAAACTTCCTTGAGAAAATGGACAGAGTATAACTGCAGTAAATTAGATAAATATGTGCACTGTGTTTATTGCTTAAGCCATCATATCCATTGCAAATACACGTAATGAAAAATATGGAGCATGTCATAGAACTAGACGAATTCACGTAAATACAGTCACTGATCATGGGAAGTCCAGTCTTTATAAAAAATAGACTGGCATTGTGAGTAGTAAAATAAGAGCCGTTAAAAAAATGGATCGAACTCCCGACAAAAGCGTTAAAAACTGCGAAGCGCTGCTCATAGGTAATTACTGCTGCTGCACCGTACACGCAGAGAATCTCTAGTATACATAACCAAATGCCTAAAAAACAGTTTTGGTTGTGAGGACCAGAGAAGATATATATATGTATTTACACTCCATGCAGATCACCGAGGCCTCAAAATCAAATTTCTTCTTGTAGATTTGCTGGATAGATCGACTAGAGATTTCTGGGCATGTAAGGCCCCGCGTGTCAGCAGCTGTTTACAGACTGGTGCCTTCCAAGAAATGGTGGGCCATGGATTGCACTTCATGAACTGCCAAATAAATTCATAAAATATTGCTGTGTACCAGCCAAAGCAGAACACTGCAGCATTTACCGTCTTAATATGGCTAATGTTTGGATAAAGTGTGTTCAACACATGTAACTACTTGCGACGTCGATGCTTCTGCAACTGAGTGCCATGGACAAAGAATCCAAACCGAGTAGACTACTGAGCCAAGGGACTACTTCAGGTAGCACCTGATAGTCGTTGCAGCTTAGCAATGGTTAGCTGTTCTCACATTGCCGAATTTGCGAGTCGTCCATTTATACTCTCTACCAGTTTTATTACCGAAAGCCACGTTCAGTTATCATCAGTATCCTGGCTGCTGGCCAACAGCTCTTTGCAGAAGGCACCTGACGTTTAGCAACAAAACGAAGCAGGGGCGTTGATAGCAAAGTGTTCTGCATCGTGTGTATTGTGCATGTAAGGTATTCTTTTAAGGAATTTTTTTAGTATTAGAATGTATTTCTACTAAAGAAAACTGTTTAAACATTTAAAAGAAAGGATGCCTTCTATATAGCCAGGGGCTGAGTTAAGGGGTGGCTACTGGGATCAAGCCCCTGATATTTTCTGGCAAGCCTAAAATATGAAGTTTTATTGAAATTATACCGCTTTTAGCGATGAATTCGCTCTGAACTCCCTATGGAATTCAGGACGCACGGAATGCATTTACGACGTGCGCAGAGATTCTCTTGCACGTCATAGGTCGCATCTTAAGCCAGTTAGTCATGAAGTGAAGAGAATAATTCACCGTAAGCCAACTCCCATGACCCTGATATAATTATCTTGGTTAATTTTTGGTTCACTAATTTGTGCCTCATTTTGCTAGCTGAAATGGAAGAACTCTGCTCACTCTGGGAGCTGAAATCTGCTGCGCTGCAGGGAAAGGAGCCCAGCCTTGTGTGTCTGTCATGCAGCTCTTGGCAGGGGAAAGTTCGGGGAGCAAACTTACATTGCACTTCTTTTTTCACTGATGAACTTTATCCGATGCACAGTAAGTGCGCATACGAACGAAGCACTCTTGCATATGAATGAGATACTGTATATACGCGCCTGCTTGTCGGAACTAAATAGTTGACCAAGTAGGTAGTGAACTACCTGTTCATATGAACCAAGTATATACTGGTGAATATATGGAGAAGGTGCGCAGGCATATGAATTAATGAGGCACTTTCGTATCTATAAACGAGACACGTATGGATATCAACGAGACGTCTGTGCCTATGGATTAGGTACTTACACATATGAACAGTTGTCCGTATATCTGGAGAAAGCACCTGCGTAGATTAATTAGTAAACTGTCTAATGAACATGATATCTGTTCAATGCGTAATGCACGCAGGCAATGTGCTTACACAATTATTGCATTCTATACCTCTTGGTACAATGTACTACTGCTGCCCTGAGTACTGTAATGGTACAAGCGACAAACGAGTTTATGACAAATGTATTTACTGAACAGACAAGTTACACAGGGCTATGATGTCAAATTCAAAACAAGTGACCATAACAAATGAGGCTTAAAAAGAAAGAAACTTCATAAGTCGTATACAAACGAGCATAGTGCCAGGTAGATAGTAAGTCTAAATAAAAAGCAGTCGAGTGACGTGCAAATCCAGCGCAGAAGTTCCATGCACAGCATGAGAACAGCACAGTCTGATATCCTCACTGACACATTTTCCTGTTATGAGATCAGTGGTGCATCGCAACCGGTTGTGTAACACCGTTCCTGTCGGATCAATATTATTTATTCCAGTTAAGCACTGGTATATCTTTTAATAACATGCTCAATGCTTAAGCTGCGTCATTTTTTTTGTGGTTCCAGGCGGATCTGCCGTTAGTAATTTAAAAGTTTTGCCAACCTGAGAAGGAGCATTGGGGCACCGCAATGAAGAATTCGAGGCTTGATTTGTCCGAAAGTTCAGGCAGGTGCGCTGGCTTCGGCTTTGTTGAATTGAGTTTTAGGCACTGACCAGAGCTCACCATCATCAATTAGGTCACCTAGCGCTGCTTGGTAATAAATGCATTAACTGCGACACAAGAAGTGCTATTTTTTATGATCCAGGTACATATGTTCCTTGGAAATATTTTTTCCAAAATTTACTGCATACGCCTTGTGACTTATTTGCCAGTAGTGCGCTAACAAGTAGCTATGTTCTGGCTTGTGGATTATCAAAAACTATACTTTCTGTATGACAGTGTTGGACAACTTGCGTAAGAGGTACGTTTCAGCAAATAAAAGTGGGAGCCTCATCTAGAAAATGAAGTCATGGCATTCAGAGTCAAACATATGCTCCCGAGGCCCCGATGTGTCAAGCTCGATTCGTTAAACTGTAAAAAAAGGCACAATAATTCAAAAGTCTACGTGTTTTTCTTAAAATTTCGTTCCAAGTTAAACTGGAAATACGCAGTACATTGCACATAAGGGTTAGGAAGAAGTATCAAGTTCTCACCTCTATATATAACCTCATTCTATCTGACTTCATTTTATTGTGATCGATCACTGTAGACGTCCTGTGTTAATGTTTGCTCTCGTGATGAACTGTTGAGTACAAGAAATGGAGAGCTTATACAAGTGTAACAATTCAAATAATCAAAACTTATGGTGAAACTTACAGATTATTGTATTTGTCAAATTACATAATTATTGCGAAGCAGTTGTCTCTGCGTGTTTCGTGTATAGAAAAACATGCAAAGGATTTTCTACTATGGACACTTGAAGCTAACTCGCAAGAAGGCGTAGAAGCCTAAGCACAGGAATGGAAATGTGACAGCGGTGGTTGTTGTCGGCGGCGTTTTTGTGGTCGAAGGAAAAACTGGCGCCGCTCGAACCTGACCTTGTTTTTTAGAGCTGCCTGGGACGGGGGAGCTTTTGTGTCCGATGTTATCCTGCGGGCGTCGATTTGTTAGGACAATATCGAGCGTCAGCTGAGTACAAATGCCTGGAATTACCCAGAAAAGAGCGTTTGTTTTTCAGAGAGGCAGTTAAAATGAAGAAGTTACCGGTAAGATTTCAACTGCATACGCATAACAACGTTCTTTGACTACCCGGAAAAATACGGCTTTTATTTACGGCCTGCATAGAATTTGATCGATATAAATAACTGCAACCAATGCTTGAGTTGGCAAATTGGGATTATGTAACCACACGAAGTTTGCTGTTGAGCGGGATAAAGTTCCCCTCGAACTTGGTGCCGATATTTATAGAAACAGAATTTTGTAGAAGCTTTTATTGGAACATAATATATTCTTTGGTAATAATTATGCAATTAACCTTGAGCTCAATCTTCAGCACGTAATCACTTAGTTACCTCTGAATAGATGTTTGTTCAGGTTACATCTAAGACAAAAAGTATAAAGGTAGATAAATAATTTAGGAGCGACCCTTGCTTAAGAGTAAAGCATTAATCTTTGATCCCCACATCGGCATGAGTTCGGTGCCCAGCAAAACAAAAATTCAATCTTCTACCGAAGATTTGTGTTTATCTAGAATATTAAACGGTTAAGTACTGCTACAATGGCCAAGCTTGGCAGCATAGTAAATCCTACAGTATAAAAATTTTGAACGAAAGGTCAAGTAGACAAGCTAAATTTTACTGACATATTTCATAGAACGAGGCACGGGCAAAACATTTTATAACACTGAAAAACTACTTTGGGAAGTTTGTTTTTAATTAAAGGAAAATAAAGTTTTCAGTGGAACGGACGGATATTTAAAATATATTGTATCAAGTATTTTTAAAATTATGCTCGAAAATTCCGTAGATTCTCTGGTTGCATGGTATACACTTTCAAAACATCGAGTAAGGCTAGCCTTTTCTTATTATACTAACCCTGCAATGCAGCCTGTTAATTAAATAAGTTAGTTTCTGCCATAAATCTACAGTATACCACTTTGGTCGTCAAAGTTTTTTGTGTATTTTTCCAATGTTTATTGGACTAAAATGATTAATGCGACCTCCGTACATTCCTCTAATTCTGCTGAACCTTCACCACATAACATCGGCCAACGGCCAACGAGGCCACAGCTTCTGCCCAGACTCTCTCGCGGCCCCACTCGAAGCTTCTGCAGGGTTTCGGTCCCGTTAAATCAACAGCAAAAATGTTCCTCGACCTGAGTCTTGCAATGAATTAACACATTTCCTGTAATTTAAAGGGACTTACTGGCGCGTACCTCCACATGCTAAAGCTACGGTTGAAGGAAGCCAATCACAGGAAATATATTCCGGAAAATGATTTTGGTGCCTAATGGCGATTGGGCAACATTTAATTTGTCAGCATCTTTATAAAGCTCAGCGTTTTTATCAGGCAGTGACGCATATGGAAACTATAGTTATAAATATGGTGCTTATGTGGATGCACTAGGATGTGAAACAACGGTTAAAATTAACATGAACATCACGAATGTAGGAACCATGGCTTCTGTGCTCTCCCGATGTATGTTAATTAGTTGAAATATCACAAGCAAAGCACACGGAATTTATGTGTGACAGTCTTTTTAGTGACACATGAGCAGGTTTCTATAGTGATTATAATCTGTAGTCTTTCATCCTCATTAAATCTTCGAATAACTAACCACATAGATGGTATCAGATGCAGAGACTGCGTGTTGTGAAAATATACAAATAAAAATGCATAGGTATAAACAACACAGGTGAAGAGAGCATCCTGTGTATGATGCAAATGTTGGCTAATCCGTCCAGTATATGCTCTGTCTTTTCTCTTCGATTTTCCAGTAATTTCATGCCAACCTAATATTTTATTTACTCCAGCTACATTATGTAAAATTATGGTTAGAAATGCACGTGATGCGCGTTCTGCTCAATTTTGTCACCGATGTATTCGTGGACTCAAGCAATTAATTGTGTCGCCTAAGCCGACAGCGAAAAATTTTGTTGAAAGATTAGATTAAATACTGGAAATCGACTGACAAAGAGACTCATTACCAGAACAGAGTCAGTGCAAAGATTCAGTGAGTCTTTTGTTTATGTAGAGATAAATAGTCACGGGCATCAAGCAGAAAATTTGTAGCAGATGGGACCAGTGTGGAAGCTCACATGTTCGATCTAGTGTTATGACTTTTTCTAAATTTCCTTATCAATTGTGTCAGCATCACAACCTGAAGTATGTTCGAGAATATGTGAACAAGCTCATTCATTAATCTAGCAGTCTTAGTTATGCAGTTCATCTTCTAGAAATTATGTAAGAGTGGTAAATATTTACACCTAGAATAAATCATGAAAAACTTAAATTTGTTAAAAAAACATTTAGACTAACCTTCCTTAAAGAAATACAAGTAAGTCGTAAAACTCCGAGTTTTATTATTGGAGAAAAACTCACATAGTATTGCTGATGTTGCTTATGTGCTGAATGACTACAATAATGAAGACACCAACCTCGCCCCCTATCTCTCTATTCCAGCTATGACTACGCAGATCTAAAACAAGCTCCTGTTGAGAAATATCAATGGTAATGATCTGACCTCAATGTGTCGAGACTTCTGTTGTGATTCGCGAAGTTTGGAAAACAGGAAGAAATGATCACTTTCTCGGCCAGACAGAGATGCTGCCGCTGCCACGGCAGATGATGCGGCAAGAAAGTTGTGGCGCCGTAGAAAGTTGCCATGACAAGTGTTTACTGAAGGAATAATATACCATGAAGTGCGGGCGGAAGCCTTAACTCATGTTTGTAAATTTAGCAAATCGAAGGCGCTCATTAAAGGGAAATTCGCTATGAACAACTCAGCAAGTTGTGGCAAAACATTTAAATTTTGTATTCAATGATTTTCAATGACTTTCAGGTGGTAATGAAATCCAGATTTCACTGCTTCACAGGGCTAGACGCACCAATCTCGGTAGTATGCATGACACGTTCTCCATTAAATTTGTCGCTTCCCCAAGTTTTGTCACCTTATTGTTTGGCCATCAGCAACAATTAGGCTTACACTCATTAGATGCCGCCTTTGTGAAGGCTGGGTACTCAAGTTTGAAATAACATCATCGAATGAATGGTAGTAGGAAAATCGTCAGTCTACCACTTATAAACTGTGGAAAATCTGTTTTAATTCAGATTTTTAAAACGTGTCTTACTTTTAGGTCTAAATAAGGCTAAGAAACCATAATTATGGCGGAAACATTATGGAAACAAATATCAGACGTTCAAGAAATAGGACGGATAATTGCGATTTGTTACGAAGGTAACGCAGGGAGGCCGAACCAATATTAATTCACTCCAAAGGAGAGTGGGGTCACTTTTGACCCTAGAGCAAGCACCCGATGCTTCATATAAGAATTTCACCCTGATAAAGTTTTTGACAAGCCTTTCTGTTATAGCGATCATAATCACTTTTTGGCTAAGTAAGTACTTTATCTCTCTGTCATACTTATTTATCTAGATTTTCTAACCACGATAATTTTATCCACCGCTAATGTTCAAGTCAAGGCGTCAAACAACACTTATTTATTGTGCCATTACGGAATGGAATGATTAGCCGGATCATTACAGTGCTGCGCCTCCGGAGGAGAAATTAAAAAAAAAACGGACTGAAATGTCACTTGATACTTTATTCGACTTGTGCGAGGTGGCTTCTGCCTACTACCTGTGAGAGGGCTGCTTAGAGTGCACACACTGGGTCACACTGTGCTTATGCACTCGTATATGCACTGTTTTTTAGTTATTTATGCCTAATCTCTTATTGTGATGGGATCTACTTAATCGCCTGGTTGTAGTCTCCGTTCTGTGTGTGACTTTGCTGTTTCGTGACTAGTCGCCCTAGGGGAGGGTGGTATACCACTCCTTCATATTAGGCCTATAGTTACATAAATTCTATTAATGCAGTGTACTCCACCATCAAAAAAGAAAACTTCACAAAAATAATGAATACAAAGTAACTGGAAGTGAATTTTCAGAGTACACTTTCGGTTATTCTTAGAGAATGTAAAGTTTCCGCATCAACTGCAAGTTGATTGATGTTTAGGTCTAGATTAGTATTTAATTTACAAAAAAAAAAAGCAGTTTTGCAGCGACAGAAAACTGAAGGCAGAAGTAATTACGAGCGTTATGAGGCATAATCACTTCCTGATGCATCGTACAAAGGCCACTTCAAACAAAACCGAAAGAACTAGAGCACTCTGAGAGCGCATACCTCAGCCAAGTGAGCCAACGGTAGCAAAAATTCAAATTGGCTCTGAAACCATAATTTTTTTTTGCATCAATTCCAAAATCTGCTCATTTGTGCCTTTTTACATCAAAAACAGCTTGTTCAATTTTTTTTAAGATCCGTTCATAACTTTTTGAGTTATACTGTTAACAAACGTTAAGACAAATATGAGTCAAGCATACAAACGAACAAACCGATCTGCATCACAATTTGATCATTTATGTTTTTTACCATTACTAACAACTCCTATAAATTTCATAAAGATCCATTCATTATTTTGTGAGTTATTGGGCTAACAAGCATAAATTTAAAAACAGTGACAAACCAACGAACGAACAAACAGTTCATTACCAAAATTTGATCATCTACTCTTTGTTATATACCTAACAACTCATGTTAATTTCATCAAAATCCACCCATAACTTTTTGAGTTATGGCATCGAGAAAAATGAAGCAAACAAACAAAGAAACGGATGAACATATCTTCACCAAAAGGTAATCATCTGTTTCTCCTGACATACCTAACAATCCCTGTAAATTTTATTGAAATCGGTTCATAACTTTTTGAGTTATCTTGGTGACAGACAGACAAACACACAAACAGACAAAGAGACAGACAAACACGACGAAAACATAACCTCCTTGGCGGAGGTAATTATACAATTTATACAAATGTTATTTCTTAACTGTCTATCACAGCTTCATTATACGGTATAACACTAAGTAGAGTATTCCAATAAACAAGAAATCGAAAAAAAAATATTTCGGAAAGAGCAGCAGCAAATAGAAACTAAGCGTTATCGCTTGTAGCTAAATCGTGATCAATGATCGCCATTCACAGTTATTCGATTTAATTTACCAGAAGCAGTAAACATCTTTACACTGAAAAAAAACTGGCTTCAAGCATTTGTGATCAATCGCGCCATACTTTTTTTCTTGTGTAAAGAACGTTGTCTATGACTCTTCTCTTAGTTGGATTCCACTAGTCAGCTGTTCTACACGTGAACTGTGGGGATAACTCGCTGTTATCCACCCCGCTGGTCACGGACTGCGGCATCACCTCTGCATAGGATGGGCGGCGTGGATAACATCACCTGGTCCTTATCCAAGAAATGAACTAGGTATCAAGGAAGCCGATAGTAAGAACAATGTAGAACAATTTTCGACAAATGGAAGTACAATTTTTTCGATTTTTCCTGTCCATGATTTCTCTCTTTATCTCTTGTTTTGCTTCAGCTTTTCTCTTTGGCGTGTATTTAGCTTGGTTCCCTCGGTGAGCAAGTCTGCACTCACAAGGAAGCCGATAACAACAATATTACGTAACTAGCAAATGCTGCCTCAGACGCTTCTGTTACTTCCTACATCGTGCTCGCTATCATAGATTCGCAGCGTCTTCACATGGCAGTGATACTGCCACACCAGCCGCGGCTTGCAGTGAGATCCTCAAGTGCAGTATCTGCCACCTGATACCAAGCGTGGGAANTACTTCCTACATCGTGCTCGCTATCATAGATTCGCAGCGTCTTCACATGGCAGTGATACTGCCACACCAGCCGCGGCTTGCAGTGAGATCCTCAAGTGCAGTATCTGCCACCTGATACCAAGCGTGGGAACTGCTCCGTCTGCAATACTTGCACACCTATCCGGAAAAACTCCTAATCTTCATATCTCCCATGAAAGTCGTACCTTCTCCGGCGCCTCTTTGACAGTAGCATGGGAACGCCCTGCACGGATATGACGAAATCGTAAACTGTATGCAATTCAATTATTTTCTTTACTATTAGCCCTATTTAAAACGAGTCAAATTCACTCTGGGAGACACAGATCCAGTTCTGCGTCAGGCCAAGTGAAACGCCACCTATTGACATAATAGTTATATATATATGCAAGCTCATCCACTGTTGGTTTCAAAGTTAAGAAATTGAACCCCTTTCCCTCTATATCATTTGTTTAAAATTTTTTAGGCCTCTTCGAAAGTGAAACAACACGTGTAGCACAGAGTAAATACGAAACCACCAAAATCTAAGTTTTTCTGAGGAGCTTCCAAGGTATCATGAGCATTCACTTCCATGAAGCTCAATTCAAGTTCAGCTGAGAGGTCGCAGAGATGCCACTTCTCAAGGTATGAAATGCGCTAATGTTTAAATCGGTAGTCTATAGTTTTTGATGGCAAACTAATCAGACACGCCCTAGCTTGTATCTATTGGCGTATCTGTATCCAAATCTGCGTCATTAATGTTTCCCTAAACATTGGACTGCTTAAAGGCTATAACAATGCATCGCAGTCTCAACACGTTGTTATGTCAGTTGTCTCTTATCATCATACAACATGCCTACCCAGACAGAAATTTTGGCTGCATAAACGCTGTATTACAATCGTAGCTTCTAGAATGGCGAAGAGTTTAGTTAGGGTACAACTTCCCGGACCATCGTTCAGCTAAGGGAAAAACGACGAAGGTTCAGAGCAGATATTTCCCTACAGAAAGAGTAAGTTACATTAGAAAGCCTGACGCGGTTGCGTGCGTGGATACCGCACTGATATTTTCCATAGCTTTCTATAATAAAAAACGAACAAGACATAAATGTCTCTGGCTGGGACCAGTTTCCAGGCTTCTGTGAAGTGTGGCTTACTCAGCTGTAATTGTGGCGTGCGTGTGCCCTGGAAGACCCACGTCGGTCCAGTGAAGCACGTCGGCAGTAACAATATGTCAGTCCTAAAAGACTTACTTCAGTTTAGCGAAGCAAAGTATTAAAAAACCTAAGAGCAGTAAAATTTTTTTGTTTACTTGGGCAAGAGCTATCGGTAATAAAATGCTAGCCTTTTAACGCTATTAGTTGCTAGATTTTACGAAATGATCGAACATCAACTTTTATCGGACAGTATCTTCAATTTTTCATCGGGTTCCTTTTTAAAATCCACATCAAGCAGCAGTTAACGTAATCTCAAGTACCGAATTTGAATGCAGTAATTAAAAAAAAAGGAGAACTAAAGCACTTTGAGAGCGCATAACTCCGCCAAGCAAGGTTACATTAAAAAAAAAATGGAATTAGTTCTGAAACTATGACTTCATTTCTACGAGCACCAAAATTTGGTTATATGTGCCCTATGACAGTAATAACAGCTTCTATAATTTCTTGAAGATACGTTCACAACTTTTCAGGTTATGCTGCTGACCAACGTTCTGAGAAGCATATACCAAACACACAAACAGATGAATCGATAATCATTTAAATTTGATCATTTATGTTTTGTAACGTTTCCAACCGTTTTTGTAAATTTCATGAAGATCCGTTCATAACTTTTTCAATCATTTTGCTAATAAAAACAAAATCACACACAGAGACAAGCGAACTCATAGTTTGCCACAAAAATTTGGTCGTCTAGTTTTCCTGACACACCTAACAATTCATGTGAATTTCGTAAAAATCCCTCCATAACTTTTTGAGCTATGACATTAAAAGAAAAGAGGATGAGAAACAAATAAAATGTAGAACGAATCTTCATCAAAAGTTAATCATATATTACTCATAACATGCCTAACGATCCTTGTAAATTTTCCGTCCATAACTTGTTGAGTTATCTGGTGACAGACACAAAAACAGGCAGGTTAACTCGACAAAAACATAACCTCCCAGGGGCAGGTAATAAACCTAAATGAATGACAGAGCTAGGATACAAGCGAAGTTATAAACATATTTAAAATGCGGTATTTCTAACACCATTTTGCTGCTCAGGCGGACCCTATGGTTTGGTAACGATAATGGTTAAGGCTTGGGTAAGGTGTCAGGCATATAAAACTCTAACAATAATTATTGTTGGCTGAAAGGTTGTTAACGCATTAATAGAAGCCAAATTTCTTATTTCTCTCCGATGACACATACAAGCGGATCGGCGACAAAGCAAGAGGGAAAATATACCGGGTTTCTTCAATTTATTGTTACGTTATACCTATAGACACGATGTCAAAGAAGTACCGATAATATGTAGCAAGTTCATTTTGATCAATAAAGCCGGTAATCGAAACGCAATTACGTTGACAATATGATATAATTAATCTTTTCATAGTTCTGCATTACATAATTAACTTGTACCAGCCCCTTCCCCCCTCCTGCAAAAAAGGTGTATGTTCGAAATGGATTATATCCCCGCACTATACGAGAAAACGAATAATGCCCTTGCGGGATATTCTTGAGCAAATAGTTGCGTGAACAACACCATCTTGCAAGAAAAACAGACCCCTGCCTCATGAAAAAAATTCGCTTTCGCTTCGACGAAATTAAAGACGGATAGAGATCGCCTGGAAAATATTGGTGAAAAATAGTTGTGAAAATAGAATTAATGTGATGAACTGCTACTAAGAGTGTGGTGAAGTGACTGCGTGAGGTTAATATTATACTGCAACAGTGAATGAAATTGTGAGGAACGGACTACTGCAAGAGAGATTGAATATGCAATGGCTTTTAAAAAAAAAAGAGTTGGAAATTTAATATGACCTCCTGTTTTCATCTTGTGCCATGGATGGAAAATCTTTGATACTGTTATGTTGCAACGCAGCAAAACCAATCTTGAAAACAAGTAAAATGTGTTAATGAGATATTGCTGAAGGCTAAGTAATCTTGCATCAGTAAAACACGGTGACGTTATCATTACACAAACTATGCAAAAGTGTAAGGCAACAAATAAAAATTCTTTGAAATTGATCGAAACCATAAAATTTGACAATAGTTTAGGAAATAGGGGAAAATTCAATTTGTGTAGCATTAAAGGAAGAAAATATGCTCGTACAATCCTAGGGCTATATTCACGAGTGTATATTTGATGGGAATTTAATGCATGTAAATCTATAATTGAGTGTATGGTTTGCAACGAAGCAGTATAACAACATGAGAGGAATAGAAGTTGGCCATTACGCTGAATGTCACGGGCACTACACACGGATAAGTATTTGCTGGGGGAATAAACCGAGAATATTTTTGTTTTTCTTTTGAAAAATTATTGAAAATGAAGCACATTTGTAATTAGTTTACGATTTTCAGTGAGACTTTTTTGGTCTAATATACAGTGTATTTGATTTTATTTAAATTTCATTACTTTTTATTTATTTTCAGATCATTAATACGGAATATCACGTGAACAAACTGAGAAAATTCCCGCCAGTTGTTGCTTGCATTTAATAGAGGTTTTAAGGCACTGAAGCTGCTCATATGATTTATGACGCGGATGGAGCAGGAGCAATGCATTGAAGTACCGCCTCGCCATTGGCTTTCGCGCGCTCTAAATATGAGACGTTTTGTTTGCTTAAGCACGAGTCATGCTCAGGTAAATCAGGTAATTTAACCAGGGGTGATTAGATAAATTTCTTCCAAAAATTCACTTCAGACGGCCAGAGAATTAGCGGAACAGACGAAAAGTGATAAAAAAAAAACTATCACGAACATCTTCGCTTAACGTGCAAGGTTAACAAACTTTACTCGTGGATGTAATATGGTAGCAGGTATATTCATCGACGGTATTTTCATGGCGGTAATTTCATCAAATAGGAAATTCATCAAAAGATAACTTCATTAAACGGTAATTCATTGAAAAATGATTATAATGCTTGCATATTTTTGCATTTAGTAATAAAGATTATTACTCTTCTACTCATTCACCATTCGTTGATTTTACCAGCGGATACTTCTACCCTTCCATGAATTTATCAATCGATGAAAATACGCGATGAATATGCCGTCGATGAATTTAACCGTAGTGAATTTGAGCCAAAACAACGAAACTCAGCACTCTGCAATTTCTGCCACTTTGCTCGCTTGACATTGCAGAGCATACTGCAACGAGCAGCGCTCTCTGCTCTGTTTTGTCATTGGCGAAGACATATTGTGTTTTAATACTATCTTGGAATTTTATCATATTCAAGGCTATTGCACGGTGTATCGCTCAACAATGATGCGGAATTGAGCGCTTGGTTGGGCAATGCCTTCATTAAAAACAGGAGATTTTTACCCCAATGCATTGCGAAACGTTTTGGAAATTATAAACAAGGGAATTATCACGCTGATTATTTTTTATGCAACTTTACATTGTGAAACTATGCAATAAGAGATTGTTATTCCTCAACCCATTATGAAAATGAAAAAGGCACGGAAGCTGATCAACGCTCTGCGTCTCGCAAGCAAAAGCCAATAAAACAATAATGAAAGGCGCGGGGGCTGACCAATGCTTTGCATCTGACAAGCACGAGTCGATAATATAACAATGAGAGAGGCACGAGAGCTGACCACTGCTCTGCACCGCACAAGCACGAGTCGATCTTTCTCGATCAGGCATTTATTTTTCTTTCACCTGGCGCGGGGAGCTCAGTTTCAGGGTCCTCTTCTTGCACAAAACTTTCCCACCGATTTTGTGCTGGGCCTGTTGCGACGTGCATGTGAGACGACGGCACAAATTCGGTGTGCCGGCGACGAGTTAGGCAGCGGTGGAACAAAGTCCAAAGTAGTCCACAAACCAGTGGATGCCTCAGCAGAACTTTCGCCTCGCTTTCTACGGCGTAGGTTTTGCGTCTGAGGCGAGGCAGGTTCTTGTTGAGGCAAAAAATTACTGGAGCCAAATTAGCTGCAGCGCCCGATACAAAATGTTTGTCGTGCCGAACCCGGTCTGATAAGTAAGACTATAAACACGCCTAACGTTAGAGTCAAAGTGCTTAGGACAACACCATCATTAAAACAAAGTAAAAAAAAAAATTATACCAGCAAGTTGATACAATAGTAACAGGGATACAAGTTGTACATTAGTAAATTTGGTTAAGGATTATAACTCTTTGTAACGTGAGACGTGAAGGAAACTTAGCATGGTATCGCTACATACGTCTATAAAATAAAGCATACCATGTGAGATGTTTTTTACCTGTCCTCTTGTGGTAAATTCGCACCGACACCTGGCAGGAGATTTATACATGCAAGACTGAGCGCAAAGAAAAACTTGTTTTGTTGAAATTCATCGCATTAGAGAACTGACACGAACATCACTCGTGTATTAGATAAGCAGTGAAACTGCAGAGTGCAAGAGACACCTATGATAATATTCATGTGGGTTTCAATAAAAAGAAGTTAGAATGTTTGTGATGTGGGAAGTAAAATTCCTGCTGCAAGTGGATTTAAATGCCATTAAAAGAATTAGGCTCTCTTCATTTCATTGAATAAAGGATTTTGCTATAACATACAGGGCGCGTTCGATAGGGCGTTGAAATTAAGCCTTCGAGGCCTGACTTATCCGAGACCTTCAGACAGCAGCTTTGGCTCTACCATTTGAATTGTGTTGTAAATGTTAAAAGCAACGCAATCAAGTTGAGCAAATTAAGCCTCTGGTGCTTGACTTATCAGTATCTGCAGACAGGTGCCCTGGCTTTCAGCAAGCTGAAAATTCCATTTCGTGCAGCAAATTGAATTTCTGAAGTCTCACGAGTTAGCGATTTCGTCAGTGTCTGAAACTCAACTGAGTGGGTGGAAGCCAGGGCACCTGTCTGCAGATACTGATAAGTCAAGCACGAGAGGCTTAATTTTGCATCCCAATCGAACGTGGCCAAAGTACTTAAAAACATATATATATATATATATCAGGCGATACTTGGATTTGTACAAGTCAATTAACTAAAAGGTGGTGATGGTTACAACTTAAAATGCTGGTGAATTCTTGCTTGAGCCAATTTCATTTCAGTCTTGAAACACTGACTCAAAATTAACAAGCTTACGAAAAATTAAAATGAAGCGTTTACCGTTTACGACAGCATCTGAAATAGAAAAGAAATGTAACCCTGACAAACTGAAACTGAGAAACTCATATAAAGAGAAATAAGAGTTAAAATTATTAGGCGAAAGTGGCATTCAGGCAGCTATAGATCAACGACGCACATTTAGGTCAAAGAAACTAGTGAAACCGTTTCGATGGCGCAGAAGTTTTGTGAACTGCAAACTAGTTTTTTATATTAATTGGCAAAAAAAACATAAAATGCATGAAGAAATGAATGGAAATAACTTGATGAAAAACTGAACTAAGAAGTGAAGCTGGAAAAGGGGAACTTATTTGAAAGTTGGAAAATTTTTAATCCCTGAGTGATTAATGGTCTTGAATAATTCGATTTAAAATTTAGTTTTGGAATAGTATTATGCTAGCAAGTGATGGGGTTCAGTTTGCTGCTTAAGGCGGCTTCGATCGATTCACACATACCGCAATCGAGATATCTATTCACTCCTAACTTGTACGGCACTGCAATCGTGGAATTTTGTATCTTTACTTTGTCTCGGGTACCAGGCCTAACCGGGGGCACATTACGACTGAGTTATGATTAACGCTCAATACTGACCCCAGATGGAAGAACTGGAATATCGAGATTGAAGCTCCGGATATTTTAGAGCTAAACGGAGTAGGCAGTTAGTCAATCAAAGATATCTTTATATGTTTCCACAAATAAACCACTTAATTTATTTGTCGTGATGAGATTGCACGAGAGATTTTATTTTGCGGATACGTCCATGTATTGCGCTCAACGACTATGTATTCTAGTAGCTACCGCCGTCATAAATTCCCATCAAAAAGTGACAGTTTAATCGAAAAAAATTGTTGCTCCACTCATGTGCGTCACTCTACTCTTGCAATATTTTCCCTTTTATTTCGTTGAGCTGCAACTGAATTTTCACGTCCTGAACTCAGAAAAATATTAACTGTGAGCAGGAAGAGTTACCTTATGGCAATGCGCATATGCATGTAATCCTTCGGAATAAAGATAATGGCTAGGAAAGGACGGTATCTTCGCGTTCTGCAGCTGAATCTCTCCTATTAAATCTTTCACACGGAGAAATGGAGCAAAGGCAAGCAACCAATAAACTGTATTGTATTATATGGTGGGATTGTTTGACTAAGGCGCAATACTCACAGTGCTCCGCCTAGGAGTAACTTCTTATGTAGCCCTCACGTACAATCGCCAAGAACATCTACGAGCAGCTACTGCCAACTAGTACCTCATTTTTATGATGTATCCTATTTGCGATGTTCTAAATAGCGCTATTCCTAGCAGAAGGCCTTGAATGAATCAGGATATAAAGGGTAAAGGACGTTTGGTGCTGGCGCGGGCATTGTTTGATAAACCCGTATCGAATATTTTTCGCATTCCAGTATTATTTGATTCCGTTTAAAATGTTAAAGTAGTCGTCTCTATTACTGATAAATTAAAATAATGATAGTGATTTGCTGTTGCCTCAGCCAAGAAGGTTATGTTTTTGCTGGAGGATATCATTCTGTCTGTTTGTTTGGCTATCTGTTTGTTATAAAGATAACTCAATAAGTTATGGACGATCATTATTGACTACACGGATTGTTAGAAATGTTGGGAGAAACAGATGGTTAACCTTTGGTGAAGATCCGTTCTACCGTTTGATTGTATGTCTACCTATTTTTCCTTGGCAATATTATAATTTAAAAAGCTACGAACAGATTTAAAATTTCGAGAAACCGTTAGGATTGTTACGCGCAGCGAATGGCTAAATTTTTGTGTAGATCTGGTTGTTCGTTTGTTTGTCCCTACGGTTTGCACGGATCTTCATAAAATTTGCAAGAATTGGTAGAAATGCTCAGAGACACATATGACCAAATAATTGTGATGATCTACAGGGTGTCTAAAAAATAAAATAAAAAGGAACCCAATTTAGAGGAGCTAACATGGCCAAGCAATGTAATTCCCATCCATTATCATACGTCAGTCAGAAGCAGAGATTATGAGCTTTAAAATGACACCGAGATTAATAGTCCAGACCCTTGCATGATTGAGTACCATGACCCAGAGGTTGGGATGCGAAAGCGATATTGGTTCAGTTCGAATATAAAAAGGCATTACGTTTATTTTTTGCTTTAGCACACATTCAACATCATGTTTTACAAAACATGATACGAAGATGGTAAAGAAACATGTTTTTATCTCCGAACCAAAGGCTGCAAATCTGCAGCATCTTCTAAGCGGCAACCGATTCGACATGGCCATCTCCTCTATCCAAAGTCCACATCGCCGGCGCATGTCACCAACTCCTTTCCTGATGACGTCAAGATTGTTCATTAGGATATCCACTTCTCTGAGAATGCAATCCCGCAATTTTTCCAGGTTTTGTAGGGGCGTGGTGTACACTCGGTTTAAAAGATAACGATACATGAAGTAATCGCAGGGGGTGAGGTCAGGTGACCAAAGGGACCATTCAATGGGATGACCCACAGCTACCACACGGTCATGGAAAAGATCTTTCATACGATTTCGAATATCGATTAGACGGTGAGCAGGGGTCCCGTCTTGTGCCCACCAAACCCAGCAAAACAGTCCATTTCACTGGCGCTGGAAGAGCATCTCCATCTGGGGAACAACCTGCTTCTGGATCATCTGCAGATATGCCTGGCCGGTCACGATCGCCTCGAAGAAAACAGGTCGAATGAGTGCTCGTTGTTTGGATAAAGGAGGTGGCCATGTGGAATCGGTTGCCGCTTAGAGGATGTTGATTAGCAGCCTTTGGTTAAGGGATAAAAACATGTTTCTTTACCTTCTTTGTATCATGTTTTGTAAATCATGCTGTTGAAGGTGTGAAAAGGAATAAAAAATGTCATGCTTTCTTCCACATTCGAAGAGAACTAACCACATTTTCACACCCCAACCTCTGAGTTATGGTATTCAATCATGCAAGGGTCTGGACAATTAATATTGTGTCATTTTTAGAGCTCGTAATCTCTGCTTCAGACTGACATCTTGATACTGGATGGGGATTGTATAGTTTGATCATGTTAGCTCTTTTAATTTGGGTTACTTTTTTTAGACACCCGGTATTACTTGCGTCAGTGTGTTTGTCAGAGAATCACTCAAAAAACTTTTGAATAGATGCTTAAGATTTCTAGAAATTATGAAGAACGTTAAGTGGCTCAGTTTGCCAAATTTTCGTGGTGATATGTTCGTCCGTTTCTGTGTTTGTTTATTATTTTGTCTGTTTGTTTATTAGATAACTAGTGGACCCGTGCGTGAAAAAATTCCGGCAATAATCGATATGTTTGACTAATACCAATAGGCCGGTGCGGAATCTTCTCTGACTTTCTTCTTCGTTTTCTTCGTTGATATTTCGTCGTGCTCTCATCCTTAAATATTCTATATCGATAGCCAGAAGTAAAATCTTGAGTAAAACCCGCCAATAAACTTGAATGTAACGCCAGTAAGGTTAGCTTATATACAATGTTGGCTCTCCGTAGCAATGTTACCGTTGATACCATCTTTCCAACTCAAATATCTGCTTCATTTGAAGTTCTGAAAACTTTGGCCTTTGAAGAGAAAACCTCTTCATCAAATAAGAAAAACAGTAAGCTGGAAGAAATAATTGTCTACTTCCCATGAAAATTCGTCACCTTCAGAGCGCTTCGTTGACCATCTGCCGAATTTATACGTCGTGACCTGCGAGGAAAAAAATTATAAAATCGGACTCCCGAAGCTGCATACATATTGTTCCGATTTCAAGAAGTGTTTCAAGCGAGAAGTGTCTTCAGACAAAGGGATAAGAACCATCCTTCACCATCACTATTAACTACGCTAAGAGAAGCTTCAATCGATCCCCATGAAAATGAAACTTCGCTATAAAATCTGCAACCCAGTCTTTTTTTCGCCTATATATTTCGGTAGAAGTGTGACACGAAAGATAGCTACATATAACTATATAAACAAATAAACAAACGACAGTGTTTTTATTATGTAGTTTGATAACTCAATAAGTCATCGATGGATCTTCAAGAAACATGCATGAAGGGCCAGGAACGTCACGAGGAACGGTAAAGCCAATTTTAGTGATGATAAAAATGAAATTCTGAATGGAGGACCAATTTCAATTCCATATTAACATTGCGCTGGGTGGCTGAGATATGCGCTTTCAGAGTGCTTCTCCAGTTCCACAGGCAATGAATTCATCAAGGAGGTTCCCGTTTTATATTAGATCTAATACGCGATAAATTTAATGGTATCATACGCAGAAAGTGAAAATTGCCAGTTTCGAGAGCTAATTTGACAATCTATCCTTGCACAGACATTTCTTTGCCTCACGACTTCTGTGAGAACTAGTTTGGTCAGAGGAGGAGGTGTTACTCGTATTTTTTAGAGAACACCGATGCAGTGTATTTGCATGAAGTATTTCACGGTCTCAAGGGCAATCGTTTTGCAATTTATACATGAGAATATTAAACTATTAACCTGTGAATCCAACACGTGGATTTGAAGTTCTAAGGAGGTTAAGCCTAAACTAACTAGATCTTGTCGCGGGTGCATCTAACAAATCACTAGCACGAGTGACCCACCTAACCTGGATAGATTGACTAAGCTTCGGGAGACAGAAAGTTCATTGGGCAACCACTCTGACCAATAGCGGCCAGCATGCCAATGAGCCGAGACACCACAACGTCTTCTGTTAAATGAAAGTCTTACGGCAATGCAAGCGGAGGAATCTCCACTGCATCGTGCAATTTAAGCAGTGTAGTGTTGGTCTTTAGCTAATGTTACAGATTCAGGTGCAATTCATACGTCACTTCAAAATTCGACAAACGAAAAATATGACCCTGACCGTTTCATTAATATTAATTTTTTTTAATATTATTACCATTCAGAGCATTCAAAAAGCGCTTATTCACATATGTAAAGTAAGGTTTGAAAGAAATATAGCAGGGTAAACGTTCATAACTTTCTAAGAGGAAATAGAACTGCCTACGCCACTATCAATAACAGTGAAACAGGTACACACAGTAAAAGCAAATAAATATGAATTTTTTAAAGGAAGTTTCGCCCAATTTCATTTTGTTGAGCTGTTAATCCTACAATAAACAATTTGCACCAACAAAACTTCCAGCCTATTAGAACCTTTACTTCTTATGCACAGTAAATATTATTATCACTATATTCCTGCTTCAGGCAAACGGCGTCGCAAATGCTCTGATCTATCAATGACGTGAATTTAATTATATCTACGTGTAGTTCGATCTCTTATTTAGTCTTAGCGCCTATTTGGGCATTGTAGCAAAGTAGTTAGTGTCTAGCCTGAAATAATTTTAAAGCGGTAGAGATATAGAAGAGAATATAGCAATATGCATTAGCCTCTATATTTTGAAAAAAAAAAAAAAAAAAGATGGAGGTATTAGTGGAGCGTCAAGAGAAATAAGCTATTGTTCTGATGTTATTAAATCAATGATGGTAGCTTTTAACTTGGGACATAACCCTGTTGAAACTGACCAAAAATCTGAGAGTTTTCTACTAGGAGGCAGCTTTTTGCAATGAAATAAAAACTAATAGCCAGTTCCCATGAACAGGTCACGCTTCTGCAGACAAGAAGGCTATGCAGCGTCCGCAGATTCTTGCCTCTAGGGGGAAATTTGATGGAGTCCAATTTGATGAATACGCCTGGTAGCTCGACACTGGCTAGAAAGTTGCTAACGTCAAATACGGTGTGCAAAGGGTTGAGGAGATGAAATAGTACAAAATATTTATTAGTCTTCTAGAAAGGCCTAAAGATGGATGTCAGCTAGCAATAGGGACGAATTACTGAAGATAATTTACTAAGCACAGCGGAAACAGAGCAATGGCGACAAGCTGAAAGAGCCAACCAAATATAAAGATCTATGATTGGCTGATACTGGTTAACTAAACCAAACGCACTGTAAGCACAGTTGCATGATACATTATAGTGTAGCTAAGATATTGGACACCATAATTGATGCTGTACGTAAACTGCTTTTACTCGAAGAGAGACGACGAGGACTAGAATGCGAAGAATAATCCAAATGACCTAGAAGAAAGTTATAACAACCTTTGCTGAATCATTATACCTATTAAGTGCAATACTTTCTAGTAAAACGTATGCTAACTTCGAATTTGGAGCACAAATGCCGAGAGAAATGCGTCCTATTTTGCAAACGAATAGAATTTCCAACGAGTTTTTGAGGAAAATGATTTAGATGTTTGGGGTACTAAAGTAGAAGATGACAAACCTTATTAAAATTACGTAAGAAAGTATAAAATATAATGACCAAACAGAAGTAAGTTGTAAAAAGTGAACTGAACGACATAGAGAAAAATAACTGTCATATCTATCTCCATTATTATGTCTACACGGTGTTGAATGATTATCGTTACAAACTTTTGATTTCTGCTTTCTTTTATTTGATATTTCTTCATCTCCAGGCCATATTCCCCTTGACCAAAAATGTGGTGATTTTGTTCCATAGCAAGGTCTTAGCTTTCTATCACAAAAATGCGGAGGCTTTGAAGGCAACACTTTCGAAGGAATGGGCAAAAATTTCCCAAGTTAATTTTACGTGACTTCTTCAGAGGTTCTCCAAGCGTATGCAGCTTATTATTGATGACGAGGGATAGCATATAGAATGCATTATCCATATTCAGAAAAATAGTTAAACAACATGTTTATTTTGGTTTGACTTGTATATTTCGATCTATTTAATAAATGCTTGCTAAAAAATGTTGGGATAAATTTTGTATGCCCTGTATAGTTTAAGCCGGAGAGTCATCAACTTGTGTTCTACAAGAGTTTTACCCGAACACATTGCCGACTGCATGATGCCTTTTCTTTTTTCAATTTAATTTAATGTGTACTAAATAATATAGTTTTAGGAGCCTGTAGTGTGCTTGGGTGGTGGTGGTGCTACAACCCCTAACACCTACTGCGTGTTTCGTTTTCGGGGAGACTTCGATGCAGAAGAGCAAGTGATCTAGCTTGCAAACTCTGTACGTACGCAAGGCCGTGCTGTAATTATGATAGTGAAGTAGTTCTACAAGTACACATAGCGCTCTAGAAAAAGTTTATTTTTAGCAAATACGTTATCTATAGGGTATCGAAACGCGATGATACGGTGAAGCACAATGTGTATGTAGCGTTTTAGAGAAGAAATGCGCTTTCCTATAGGAATTTCAGAATGTAACTAAGCATCAAAGTAAGACGTGTGCTTTGCGTTCTAGCAAAATTACATTTCAAGAATTACATTACTGTTAGGAATATCGTAATGAAGAACATGTTTCAGCAAAATGCGTATTTGATAATCTATAAAAAGTGTACCTACGTATTTGAAAAAAAGCAGCAACCTAAGGAGTAATAAAACGAAACAGAACGTTGCAGTGACTTGTAGAATAGACACTCTGAATAGTTTAATCTTGTCTCGCCTAGTGTCAACTATTCACGCTATTTGACCCAAACATACTCTCTTTCTCCATGGTGTTACGGTTGCTTCTTTCACCCAATGCATAAGTGTATCCAGCAGCGCGGCATACTATATAAAGTTCACATTCTCTTACAAGCACAAAAGCCCACGTGTTAAGTTGCAATCATGTCTGATATTCGCTTCAGTTGCTTTCATCTTGTCAAATGACGAGTTACTTGAGCAGTTTTACCAGAATCCTAATTTTTGTTCTGAAATAATTTGAAATAGGTTTTTGGCGAGCAGTTTACGCTGCAAATTCTTTCTAAAATGTTGGTACGCGTTTTCGATTAACTACTGACCTAGCTAGCACAAAATCCAATTTTTATTAAATAAGACGTCACATCAATAAAGGCAAATTGGAAGCACTTGGATATAATCTGAAGCAAATTAAATCACAGTTTAGACAGAGAGAAACAAATTGACTACGGCTGGCGAGTTGCGACTATTTTTACATGAACGTTGTGATCAGTATTTTGTAGTTCGTTTCCGCCAGTGAGGAAAGTTCTCTGAGAAAATACTATGGGGCTAAAATTAAAGTTGGAGCCTTTCCATGACCATGGCAATGATAGCAAACCGTGCTTGGTCATAACTATGATTCGAAAAAAAAAATCGTTTTAGCATTACAAGCAATACGCACGTTAATTGTAATAATAATATAATTGACATTATTAAATAATTGGGATAACTATACCATAGATATTAAAGCCTCAAATCAAATTACAGTAGTATTGCAATATAAATAAAATTGGTAAAATAATGTAAGGCAAACAACTATTATTTTTACGTTAGTGAAATGCTGCAGAGAATTCATCATATGTGGTCATTGCTTTACTGTACAAGCCGACTACACAAGGATGACAAAAACTGCTAAGCTGCCACCTCGAGCGGCTCCAAACTGGGTCTCGTTTCAGGAAAACGATGCATCGAGGCTGAAGCACCGAATTGGTTCCTGCTCTGGAAGCTTTGGCCGCATCTTCAGCGTAAAGGTTATGTTTAAACTTTACCTGCAATAACAGCTTGTCATTAATGATAAGATAGAATTTTTTCAGCAGTGAACTAGTGGAGCATTCGCTCATTAAAAATAATGTACATAGCCATTACTTACCTAACGACGTGGTAGTCTTGCAGTAATCATCGGTGTCACGCCGCCTCCTGAAAAAAATAAAAATAAAAAATCAATTCCAGCCGACAATGTGCTAGCAGAGTTCGACAACAATGAGCATTTTTAAGCGGGATAAAAAATGGTGGGAGACAAATGACTTGACAATTTTTTACATACTACGTATTACATGAACCTCTGCGAAAACGCAAGCAATAGTTGTGACACTGCAGTAACTGTAAAGTGTCTGAAGCGGTGCAGGAGATCAACGAACTTTGTCTTGTTTTGATGACACTTTAAAAGTTCGTCCTATAATAACAATGCTGTGTTTTTGGCAAGAAGGGAAACAGGAACCAAATTTGAGTTTCATTTTGTGATTTGAGTTACAGGGAGGTGAGTGTCGATAGCCTTTGAGTCTTGGTAACTGAACAGGTAATTCAAATATACCAAGTAGTACAAAGACGATTGGAGCAATTCTGCAAAAAAAAAAAAAGATCACGCAGAATCCAAGAGTTGAGTTACGCTATTTTTAGAGATAATCAAAGCACCGGGGTAAGCAATTTAAAAAAAAGTAGGTAGGAAAGTGAGCAATTCATCAAGGAATGTGTATTTATTGTATGGTAATGGGAACTCTGGCATTTGGATAACTGGTTCTGCACAATATAAGAATGGGAAAGACTATGGTTTCTCTCATTTTTCTATAATCTAAAGATAAGTTGATCCGCTGAGAAACAAAACTTTTTCATCCATGTTGGTTGTTCTTATCCTAGTTTGTTTTCTATCATTGGTCAAGAGAAAAAGTCCATCACTTATGGTATAGTAGCAAATAATAATAAAAAAGTGCTTACTACTGTCCAGGTGCTGACGAAGAAAGAAAACACCCAGAAAAACTGTTGTTAGCTTTGAACAACCGACTGAAAAAGCTATGAAATTCAATTTGGAGGGGAAAACATTTTTTGTCGTGACGATAAATGATATTCGTGAATGAAATTGGTCGAACCAATTTACATTAACGAAAATATTAGAGAACGAAGTGGAAAATAGTAACTTTAGATTATTGCTTCACAATTTCTGTTGAAATATGATCTGCATGTAGCTCTTGTTATTTTTGTTTTCTTTATAATTTGCATGTAGTTTAAATAATTTTGTAATTCACGCAATTCTGATAAGAAACGCTTGTAAATAAAGAAGTTTCGGCAATTTCAAAATATATTTTGAACTTTTGATTGCACATTAAACTACGGCGGATGAAATGCCGATAGAATGAGTAATTCTGTTGTTCATATGGCAACATATATTGTAATAATTGTTATCTAGATAGCTAGCATTCTTCGAACGTTGCACCTCTGTAGAATCTCTTGAAACTAGAAAGTTAACAAGCGTGATAAAGGACCGTCCCATTATGCAGTCTCTAGAGATATGGAAGGTTAAAAAGCGTAGTTTCAAGAATTCTCACGTTATTTCACTGAATGATGGTGCATCAAAATCAATGAAATTTGGAGGAGGTGCTATGATGCTGTGAGGGACATGTTCACTATGAGGTTCGTCCCTCTGATAAAACATAAAATTAATTGAGGTTGATTACAAAAACGTCATACTGAAAGTCTAAAACACTTCATGCGCTCAATTTGAAATTGTGAAGGTCCCCAGTCTACATTTATCCAGGAGAATTCTCCGTGTTACACAGCTAAGCTAGTGAAGCAAACTTTTAAATTTGAAAATTAAAGTGTTAAGCTTTAGCCCCTTTGACCTAAAAGAAGCCCCGATCTACAGTATATCCCATTGAAAATCTGAAAAAAGAATTGTAGAAGTAAGACAACACTAGATGTGAAATACAGTTGTGTTATTGGAAAAAAAAAACTTCGGAAGAGTGGAACAAAAATTGCTTCTGAGAAATGAAGAAAACGAATAACGTCATATGGGGGTCGGTCGCTACGAGGAAGTCAAGAGAAGCAATGAGAATTACATTTTGTATTAGAGGAATCCCTTTCGGGATTTTTCTATTCATTCTACTCTGTTGATTTTTACGTTGTATTGACGATTTTGTTCTTTATTCTCTAATTTCGTGAACTCAAAAATTCAAAATAAACTTTAAGATTGTCAAAACTTTGTTATTCTCAAACATGTCCAATGCAATCGTGCATGGATGGGGGAGATCATAAAAAACTACAAACACATCAACCCTAAACTCGATCATTGAAGCTAAAACCCAAAACTGGAGATTTTTCATTGCGTTCTCTGATTCTCTTTAATATCACAGACATTTTGGAACGTTCTGTAAGTATTGCAGTTTGGTCAGTTACCGTAGATAGGTAAGGTAACGTTGCGTTAGGTGAAGATAAGGATATTTTAGATTAGGCCTAATTGATGTAGGTTGATACATGTTTGGTTACATTGCGTTAGGTTGGTTAAGATCAGACTAGGTCAGGTCCAATTGTGCAAAGTTTAAAATGAGTTAGTTGAGGTGTCTAGATTGGTTTGGATGGTTGAAAGCTTACTCAATTATGTGATGTTAGGTCAGGCTAGGTTGAGCCAGGTTGGGTGAAGTTAAAACAAGTCTCATGACATTGACACTAGCCTTGCCTGCCCATTGATATGTTGTTGGATTTACTCCATGCTCTGCTTACAGTAATATGAGCGCGATGCGAGTACAGGTTAAGAATGTGCTTACTCTTCCTTCTTATATAACATAGAAAAGGCATATTTTAGCACCTTCACACAGGCTGTAAATCTAATATAAAGTTATGCAAACAACAGCTGAAAGGCATTGTACAACTTAATTCTATAGCTCATACTAGAAAATAAGCAACAAAACTGCTTTGTTTGCTATCAGGAAGTGAAACTCTTGGGTGAAAAAAAAAAGAAACACAAGAAATGTCGTTCCACGCAACCTGCGTCTTCTAAATACAACATATATAAAGATCAGCGAGTGCGTCTCAGCCAACCAGGAATCACGAATTTCTGAAGAGAAACAGAAATTCTTTAGAGTAAAAGTGACACGTTCAAGAGTTTGAGCGAGGCGGAAGTGAAACTACTGCGTGTTTTTAACCAAGAAAAAGTTCGATCTGGTAACTTGGTGAATTTTGAGCTCAGTTTACTCAAGTACGTTTATCCGTTAGAGTGCGTTCAAGGGGCAACAAAATTATGCCATCAAAGCTTCACTTGCAAGGGACTTCATACGGGGTCACTGGCTTCAGTTTATTGAATTGAGCGTCAAATGTTGATCCTTAATCCCTTACGATTGAGACTTTTCAAAACTCAATACTTCTCCGTGAAATGAAGTTTTCAATCAGCTTATCCTGCTCGTTTTTTTTACTACTCGTAACGAGATTGAAAAAGGCAATGTTATGGTTTTGTCTGAAGTGCCGGATAGGTCAAGCCATACACTACACGATACATAATTGTCCACTCAAATTCGCGGGTGACACTGATGGTAAATTGATTAAACTTCGATGAAATCTTTTCTAGACAACAGAGCGATCTCAAACAAAAATAAGCCGTTCTCGGTCATGTAAGAAATGTGTTCATCAGCAAGAAACACAAATTCCTAGTTATACTGTAGATATCAACCGTGGAAGACGACACTTCAAGCTTAAGCGCGAAAGTGATTTAGCATTAGCTATGTAAAATAAAGTTTACAATTAACCAATGGCCAGTGCTCATGTATGCGTACCTCATTTTAATGCACATATTCCTTTCATCTCCAAGATTTTTTATTTCCGGTCGTTATGCTGATTGGAAAAGCTTTTATTAAGACTTAGTCAATTTGCCATCAGCCGCACTTGCGAGGAAGAGGCCGTCATGTATAATGTTGGTTGTGGTCAAGCTTTCAAGAAATATGAATTTTGCCAGGATATGGAGCGAACCCACAGAATGCTACATGCACCACAGAAAGTCTGGTTGACAATAGAGCTGTTGATATAAATGGGCTGTGGCCCATCGGAGGTCACCCGCGTGACCCATAAGGGCATAATTTGTGCCATAAATTTAATGATAAGCATAATAACTTTCGCTAAGAACACAAGCATAATGACTTCCGTAAGAACGCAATAGGTTCACAAACACTCTAACAACTACATAGTAAACAACATTATAACACTAGCTATGGGCCCTGTAGCATAAAGAAGGGGCTCAGTACAGGCCTACAGGGAAAATACATACATGACTACACCCAGCCTGTGGCTGCAGACATCGCAAGCACTAAGCAGTTTGTACTCAACCCACAAAAGCAAAATTAACGAAAAGAATGAAAGCAAACTTTGCTGCGANGGAAAATACATACATGACTACACCCAGCCTGTGGCTGCAGACATCGCAAGCACTAAGCAGTTTGTACTCAACCCACAAAAGCAAAATTAACGAAAAGAATGAAAGCAAACTTTGCTGCGATTTTCCAGAAAATTGATAGCGAAACTTGCTACCTCATTTCCGTGTTGCAAAAAATACAAAATATTTTTTCATGAATGTCAGTATGAAGGGAGTATCCTCCCTTCCTCTTGACCTCTTGTAAATTATCCAACACTATAATAAAGATCAATATGTGCTTCTATGCGTATTTTCCTTTTTATCTACCTATTTGTCTGTATATTGTGAATGTGCAAACTCTGTCATGAGATTTCATGGAATTCACAAGATAATGAGCGTAGCAATAGTTCAGGTAACGTTTTAAATTATTAATGGAAGTTTTTGGCCAACTTGAAAAGTTCGTTGTATTAATTTTTGTAGCCCTGTCCCAGGATGATAATTTATACTGCATGCGTTGTCGCCTGTCTCGACATTTTATATCTAAAATCATCTAGGTACGTGCGACATGCATTCTGGATCACAGCACAAGCACTAGAACGAGCATGAAACTCAATCCCATGCATAAAGTTTTATTTTATTGGATTTAAATTTCCGCACGTATTACTTACAATATTCTGTATGATATTTTGCACTTCTAGCTGAGGTACTATAAACATAACCTATGGTAAATTACGAGAGGGTGAAAATACCATTATTTTCTACGATAGAAGTTTCTAGTCAAACATTTTGATCGGAGACCCAAGAAAACAACCTGTTCACAAATACCCCTAAACAAGTTTTCAACCGCTACAGTTTTTACGATAAGCGAGGAGGAACTGAAGCATGACAATGAGGCATTACGTCGCTACGAAGTGTGGCAGTGTACGTGCTGTGGGACATTTGTTTATAGAAGTCAAGAACCCGACAGAACACAAAAATTTAAATATTTATACTCATTTTGTATTGCATTATATAGTTAACACTCTATTAAATTCGGGTAGTTACAGAGAATAGGATAATGCATAAGCTGTATGATCAGTATTCAACGCTATTAGGCTTAAACTTCAAAGTCTGTTTAAACGATATAGCTCGTATGAGCATTTAATTATGTTTCTTTTAAAAAATAACCATGTTATCTCTGGTACGCTTTCGAAAATATCGTACAATTACTGGTATATTATTTCTGCCTTACGCTTCTATACTCTCACTTCAGAAACTGTGAGCTTTCAACTTTTTTTTGCTCATTAATGATACTTCCTGCTGATCATAGCTTGTCCACGTTTTCAACTTCTGAATGTTATTATTATTTAAGGATAATTTTGGGAGAAATGTATAAAAGTTTATAGCAAGGAGACAATACGCTGGTTCTGAAATTCAGAAATTGATCCTGGTAGCTAACGTGTTATACCGTCAATAGCGAATGAGTCTAGTTAATAGTAAAGTAGTGGCTATGAAGTCCCAAACAGAACCTTGAAGCACAAATTTTGATTTTTTGAAACTACTAAGTACTCTGATAGCCCACAGCAGGTGATATAACCGTTAAAGATAATATGTAAGAATGACCGCCCTCATGACCGACGCTGCTTCAACACACAAATAAATATATGTAAAGCAGGGGCTCTCGTGCAGGGGCGTTCGCACCTGGTAGGCAGTGAGAGACCTTGTAGGGGGTGCAAAATCTTGTTATATTTCTGTATCATTAAAAAATAAACTTAAATCCGTTCCACAAAATCGGTATCAATTTCATACATCATCATCATGTGTGCCATGATATTTGCAGGGGAGTGGGGGGGGGGGGCGGGAGAGAACAAATTAGCATTTCTTCACTGGGTCCAGGCACAGAAATAATTGGAGCCCACTGATCTGCAACTTCTCGAACTTCACCAAATTAATTGCCGCAAATTTACCTAATGAATTTAGGAGACGCCGCTGACACGGTCACTTGTGAGAGAGAGAGAAAGGTTGAGACTTTCGGTTAGCGTGCGGGCCGAGTTACGTGGCTCGCGTGACGCATTATGGGAGCGTGAGCGTGTGATCGCCACTCACGCATATAACATTCGCCACTCAGACACCCGTGACGTGAGCGTAAAACCTCATTCACACGCTAGTCTTCGGCTGCAGCGCGTCTCCATTATGGTCTGAATTGCAATGTTAGAGTACGAGACTCGTAATGTGATGAAGCTGTCAGCGAGGGCAGCATGGAACGTGATCCTGGTGTCAATGATGTTGGTGCTTCGTTGTATAAAGCACCAATTCTGGTACTTTCTGGATATTGCTTATTTAAACGGCTGGCCTTCTTCATTCCCAGCAAAAATAAAAAGCAGAAAAGAGTACCTAAATATGAATGCAGAACATACACAGATTATCATAATTTGCTTTTAAAAGTTGATACCGTACTTATTTGCACTAAAAGACAATATTGAGCTATTCATTTAGTTTTCAGAAGCAATATTTCAAAACCGAATTTTATAACTATAATTAATGATCGCTAACTGCATTATTGTCAGCTATCCTGGACTTGGTCCTTTTTAACTTGGTCGCCGCGTCCAGTTCAAACATAAAGATTTAATGTCTCGGCGCGTTGACATTGAAGTCACGCATGCCTCTAATCATCCATCTTTTCAAAGTGAGTCTGGGGCCAGGCACATCACAAGACTGGACACTTGGGTTCATTATCGCAAGCGTGACTGACAGACATACCGACCGACAGCTACACAGTACACATGTATCAAAGATAGGCAGCTAAGGTGTCCGACATATAGGATGTTATAGGAATGACTAATATAGAGATAGACAATAGCCAGAGGCCTGCCCGTGCCATGCTGTCAATGTTTTGATGATAGGGTTGACGCCTAAGACCAATATTTGCATACTTACTAATGTCTGAATGTGAGAGTCTTGGTACAGCAGGAGAATTACAACCTGCATAATTACTATCACTCGTATGCATCGTGAAGCAGTGTTCAGTGATAACGTTATTCGAACTTTTGTAACTCATATTCAAAATCAGCTGTAAATTTACAAGAGTATTATAATGAGCTAAGGAAGTTTACTGGAAGTTTTCTAGAGCATTGTAATAGAGAGTATTGCTGTAATAGAGAGTATTGTTGCACATTTAATACTGTAGAAGCCTAATCTTAGTACAATTGCATTGCTTATGGCGTCCTGGCCGAGCGCTCCTGGAGTTAGAGCTAAGAATGTCTAAATGAAAAGCAGAAACAAAATACTGTATGCATTAGCACTTTTCAGCATATACGTCTTTTTTAGCAAATAGTTGTTTTGTCTCATTAGTAAACGTAACAGCTCTAGTCATTCAAGACTTGCGTATCCATGAACTTTTAAGCCTTCGTGAAGCGTTCTAAGAAAATTCAGGCTGAGGCGAGTGAGACGAGATGGTTGCCGAAGAGATCACTCGAGGTGAGATACATGGCCACGCTTGACAAATATTCCAAATCATCCGTCATTCTGCGCAGCGAAGCGATGGGAAATCTTACATAACTTTATGTTGAGGAGATATGGGAACAAATGACTTAGCCGTGACTTGAAAGAGATGCGCAATAGGAACACCTTGAAGACCTTGAGCACCTCAGAAACAACGCTGAAGCCCCAAGATAATACAGAAGATCCATCGATAATACTGTTAGCTTAGTAACTATCAATATCAGGTCTTGCAGCGATATGCATAGCACAAAAATACATAGAAAGATCTCTTAAAGCTTTTAGGCAAGATATAGGCTTCATACTACTTAATTCCAAAATTAGCAAATTTAGGGTTTTTTCAACAGCAAATTTTCGAGATAGTTTCTGACCGAAAGCATAAAGCGATAGTAAGCTGCAACACGATCTGCATCATTTGGCGATTGCAGCTTCCCAAATTTAAATCTACTTCCAAAGTTATAATGATTAGTGTAAAATATATTATTGCCCACTTAGAAATGGCTAAAAAGAAATATTGTAAGGCTATGATGGGCTCATGAAATTTAGGAATGCGGTCCGTGCAATAGTAATTTTTATTTTTTATCAGAAGAGAGCGCCACTGTCTCACTTTTTTCATGATTAGGCTTATAAAAACTTTTTTTAGTAAATAACAACTCTCTAATATATTTGAAAATAGTATTCAGGCATGAAAAGGTATAAGAGTATTTTTTTAATAAGGCATACTTCCTGTAATCTGGAAACACTGGGGTGGTGTAACAGTCACACAATAGGAAATTCCAGAAGTGTCAAGACTATTGGGTTTGTAGGATTCAATGGTAAAGAATCGAGTCAGCAACTAATGCTCTAGCTGCAACAGGTCTGAACACAAGGACTGATCTTCGTTGAAGGATGAAATTCTGCGGTTTCTGTAGCGCTTGTTGGGAATGCATCTTTTAGAATAACCTGCTTTCTAAAGACACCTGAGCCAAGAAGACATAGAGGTTCACATTGGACACTAGTATAGGAAAACCATACCACAATACCTACTGGCCAGTCAACCTCTGCATCAGAACGCTACTACCGGCCTCATTAGTGACGTCATTGCCCGTGCGACTTTACATTACAGGACACATATAACTTTTATAATACAAACGTTGAAATACGCCAAACGTACTGGTTGAGACCTTAATATTGATCATGTGGATGATGTTCATCTGTTGTCTCCTACAATTATGGGAATCAGTGGATTCCCTTATCAAAGACTGTAGTCACGCAATTATTCGACCAAGGATTTTTTGGACTACTTCTGAACTGTTGCCAAATTCAAGGCAGCAACCAAATTAAGCGTTGCTTCGAGCATCAGGGACTTTGTTTTTAATTGTCAAAGTTGCTGAAATGAAACTCTTAATTGCCAGATTTTGGTGAGCATCTTACCAAAATACCAACTGACACTTCTCATTTTCAAATACATTCACCCTTATCAGATTTGAGTGAATTTAATAGTGAAAACTACCTGACTACCTGACCTTCCTGGCACAGCTGGGCTTAGTTGCTAAGGCCTGCGAGAAACTGGCGCTTTATGTAACGACAAAAGAGGCGCAACCTGCAGGAGCAGCTCCAGGCTCCCACACTTTCTGTTCCTTTCACTTTTAGGAGCCTCACGAAAAGTTTTCTCGTCACCTAAGGTCTCAAGCACGCGCGTCCTCAGGCACTTTACATTCTAC
>LQNS02278143.1:46377342-46387957 GCA_001587735.2 Parhyale hawaiensis
AATATACCAAAAGTGAAAAGCAATACGCGCCACGCCGCCATGATGGAAAAGCACCTGCCGCTAGTTCGCGCGACACGGCCGTAATGGTGGATCGTTATGGGAACTTCAAAGTCCAATATCTCGGAAAGTATGCATTTGCGGCAGAGACGTCATTCGTGGAAAACTTCTTAAAATGGGTCCTTCTATCTTTATATGACTTCAAAATGTTGAAAATGCGTGATGGTCATAAAAGCGAATTTTACCTTAGATTGAGTTAGAATAGGTTGGGTTAGAATAGGTTAGGTTGGGTTAGAATAGGTTAGGTTGGGTTAGAATAGGTTAGGTTGGGTTAGAGTAGGTTAGGTTGGGTTAGAATTGGTTAATTTAGGTTAGAATAGGTTAGGTTGGGTTATGCTCGGTTAGGTTGGGTTCGGCTATGTTGGGTTGGGGTAGGCTATGAATGATATATTTGCAAGTGTTTAACATTTACATTGTAGCTAGGTATATTCACGAAAACATCTTTCTAAATAAATAAGCAGAATTTTGAAGTGGGCCGAGATATGGGCCGATATTACCGACGAAGTGGCCGACTTCATTGGGCCGAGGTCACCGAGTGCCGAGATCACCTGTAGCTGGGTAAACCTAACTAACATTTCACCCTGAGAAAATTTATACCTGCTTAGCAAGGTTACGTTAGTAACCCAGTGTGCCAGCGCCGGTTGTTTTCTCCCATAGAAAAACAATGGGAACTTCAAAGTCATATCTGAAAAAGTAGAGCCGACCGACAAAAAAGTACTTCATTTATGGAATCTGCATCGAAAAATGAGTAGATTAAAATGAAAAACAAGTAAAAAATTATACCTCACTAAAGTAAAAATTTACCCCAAAATACCTAGGCAGAAACCCTGCCCAATATACCAAGGCAACGCATGAAAGTGGTTCTGAGTGAGTAGAAGAAATGCGGCGAAGGGGACAATTTGACCGGGACAGACACTTCACTATGTAGGCTATGAGTTCTGGACGGGCAGACCTGGACGGACGGATGCACACAGAAACAATGTCAAAACTATACATAGGCTACTAGTGCATTCTCCACGGCGAGTCGGTAAATATTGCCGTCAATGATCGAATTAAATCGATAAATTAATATCATTGACAGCATCTGGGTAACGCAGCCTTACTACGAAACACCTGCTGGATACTGCCTAGGATTTCACTGTGCTAAATTCAAATATGTTGAAAGCTATTTGGTAACTTAAGATATTTGCGTACTTACTTGAGCCTTATAATAAACAAGATACCCTGTCAGATTTC
Source organism: Parhyale hawaiensis (assembly GCA_001587735.2). Lineage (NCBI taxonomy): Eukaryota > Metazoa > Arthropoda > Malacostraca > Amphipoda > Hyalidae > Parhyale > Parhyale hawaiensis. The sequence continues at coordinate 46,378,636 of LQNS02278143.1, forward strand.
TCGCTAGGCCTATATCAACTTTCGTCGACAGTGTCACGATCACGGGCAGCAGCAATGGCGAACGTCGTACGTGGGCTCAACATAACTGTCTTGTTCTCACGTGCCATTTGAGTAATTGAGTATTTTTAGTCATTCCCGCATCCGACTTTTTTGTAAGTTAATTTGCTGGCTTAAACTCGATTTTGGCGATAATTTTATTTATTTTTTGGTGATAGTGAAGAATTTACACTTCTGAATTTTTGTTATTTCTGGAAAATTTTCTGGTTTAATTAGTATTTAGGAATACTGAAGTGAACATTTTAGGTGGGGGAAAGATTTTTATAGCAACAATGGGGCTTTTACATATAAGGTTAGGTAGGCAAGGGCTGGTTCAGCTAATATCCATGTAGCGGTAGTTTTGTTTACAAATGTGAAGTTATAGCTGCTCTACACTTGTTTATATATATTTCTCATAGGATATTACCTGAACCAGTCCTTGCCTTCCTAACCTTATGGGTAAGAGCCCCGTTGTAGACAAACAAATGCTTTCCCTACCCAGAATGTTCAATTCAGTATTCCTTAATACTAATTAAACTGCAAAATTTGCCAGAAATAATAAAAATCTAGAAGTGTTATTTTTTCATCATGACTGCTAATACCTATCCTATGAGATTTATATGTAACTAGTGTAGAGGAGCCCCGTTGTAGTTGAAAAAATCTTTCACCCACCCAGAATGTTCATTCCAGTATTCCTAAATACTAATTCAAGTTTCAACAGCAAAATTTGTCAGAAATAACATGAATCCAGAAGTGTAAATTCTTCACTATGGCCTATTTGGTCAATGGAAATGCATCACAGAACTATTCAAGTTAACTCCTGAATGTACTAATACAAACGATTTAAATCTATATTATTGAGGATTCTTTTGGACTCGCTACAAGAGATTTTGCATAAGAAAGACCGGTAATTAAGTGGTCGTTTTTCAGGAATGAATGCCAAAAGGTGCTGAGCAAGTAACGCTCTAATTATATTGCGAATATCCGTTATAAGGACAAAAGTCGTGCATGATGCAGATAGACACACCTTTCCAGTCAACAATGTTACCGAATAGTACAAGGAGCGATAAATGTTATTATTGTATTTGGTTCAGAAAATTATTGTAACTTCGAAAGAAAGGCATGCGAAGTAAAGAAGCATACATTCCTTAATTAATCTTACAGAATTAGCGAGATATCATGCCGTCAGTTGAACATAAATGCAGAGAGCAATAAATTATAACTTCCATTTGCAAAGTCAACATTAGCTTACAGGGTAGTAAGCTATAGTTTTTTAACTTATATAGCTAGTAAGTGCAATATTATCAGTAGAACTTATTGAAACAGGTAGAAAAGACTCTTTGCGTTACGTATGCAGTATTATTACTAAGGTTCACAGTTATTACATATCGGTAGGTACTCGATGTACAGAATATACTTTTAATTGAAGAGCGCATGTATTGAGTACAAGAAAATAAAATGCTGAAGCCAAACAATAAAAGGGAATTAGCTATATAATGTAAAAACTCGCGATGTAGCCTCTCAAGTACTAAATCACTGTAACGGTAATTATGCCTGTGACCAGTATGCGCTAAAGCGAATGTTAAGCCTTAAATGATATAAAATATGTATATGATTTGATAAGAAAAATAAGTTAACTAGAGCACTGTGAGAGTGCACACCTCCGCCAAGCAATGCAGCGGGAACGAAAAATTCAAATCGGCTCTGAAACCATGATTTTCTTTCTATCAACACCAAAATCTGATCACTTGTGCCTTTTGATAATATTAAGAGTGTTTGTAATTTTCTTGGAGACCCTTCATAACTTTTTGAGTTATGCTGCTAACAAACATTTCAACAAATATAAGTCAAACACACAAACGGACAAGCCGATCACCACCAAAATTTAATCAGTTATGTCTTTTAACATTACTAACAATTCCTGAAATTTCAAAAAGATCCATCCATAATTTTTGAGTTATTGCGCAAATATACATTTGAACAAACATAAATCAACACACAAACACACCTACCGATCACCAAAATTAACTGAATTAGGTCTTTTAACATGACTAAGAATTCCTAAAAATTTCATTAAGATTCATTCCTAATTTTTTAAGTTATTGTGCAAGCAAACATAAAATCAAACACAGCGACAAACAAACGAACAAAGAGATCGTCACAAAAATTTGATCAATACTCTCTGTAATAAACCCAACAACTCATGTAAATTTCACGAAAATCCGTCTATTACTTTTTAAGTTATAGCACTAACAAAAAATAGGCAGACAAACAAACAAACGGATGGACAAATCTTCACCAAAAGTTAATCATCTATTCCTCCAATCATACCTAACAACCCATGTAAGTTTCGTCAAAATCTGTTCCCATCTTTTTGAGTTAGCTTGGTGACAGACAGAATAACAGATAGATAGACCAACCCGACGAAAACACAACCTCCATGGCTGAGGAAAAACACAGAAAGAGATCAGAACCAATCGAAAACACATCGAAACCCAAGAAAGAAGACCTGATCCTGACGCTCTGGGATACTGAGAAATTACAGAACATTTGAGAGGTCGGCATCTGCGGCATAACCACTAGTAAGAAAACTTAAGGGCTGAGATTTTCAGTCACTCTTTACTCTCGTAGCTGGGCAGCAGGTGGCCCCCCTGGAGCTCTTAGCGTCACTTGATTTAGGTTGAAAATACTGCTCAACACGAGTTCCTGTAGTTCGAACGAATGAGGAATCAGATTTTTTCTTGATATTGAAAGCTAACACAGTTCGGAGGTCTTTACAAGCAAAGGCAGATTTTTAACACTCCTTTTGGGAACTTTTTTCAGAAACATGACAAGTTGAGAGGGTGAGTCGGGTCCCTCGAACCAAACTGGAGCGGCCCAGCCACCGTAAGGTTGACCGTTCAAGTAAATTCTCTACTGACAATAGCTAAGATTAAAGTACGGGGTCGCTATCCAGACTGGAGACATTCTTACAGCTATACTCTATCCAATGTCCATTTTATCAAGGCAGTTTGGGCATTGTCATATTCGTCAACAGCGTTGCCAATTTTATGGGTATTTCTCAGATTTTTCCATATGAAGGTGGTGGGCTGGGCTAAGATATGGGCAGAACAAAATCTCAGAAATGGTCATAGAATTGGCAACGCTCTAGTCTAGAGGAATTTGACCATGCCCAAATTTTCTTAATAAAATGGACAGAGTATAACTACATTAACTTACATAAAAATATGCATTGTGTTTATTGCTTAAGCCATCATATCCATTGCAACGGCACTTAATGAAAAAAAAAATGGAGCATGTCATAGAACTAGACGAATGCGCGTAAATACAATCACTGATCATGGGAAGTCCAGTTTTTATAAAAATAGACTGGCATTGTTGGCAGTAAAATAACAGCAGTTGCAAAAATGGATCGCACTCCCAACAAAAGCATAGAAAACAATGAAGTGTTGCTCATAGGTAATTGCTGCTGCTGTCACGTACACGCAGAGATGTCTCTAGTAAATATAATCCAATGCTTAAAAAAGGTTTGGTTGTGAGGACCAGAGAAGATATATTTATTTACTCTCTATGCTGTGCATTTAACCATATCACTGAGGCCTCAGAATCGAATTTCTTCTGGTAGATTTGCTTGGCAGCTCGACTACAGATTTCTGCGCATGTTAGGGCCCGCGTGTCAGCAGCTGTTTACAGATGGATCCCTTCCAAGAAATGGTGGGCCATGAATAGCACTTCAATTCTGCTCGGGTCACTGCATATCAGAATTAATTGCAGAAATCTTCGTGAACTGCCAAATAAATTCCTAAAATATTACTGGGTACTAGCCAAAACAGAACACTGCTGCATGTTCCGTTTCAATATGGTTACTGTTTGGATAACGGGTACTGAACACATGCGACTACTTGCGATGCCGATGCTTCAGCAACTGAGTGCGATGGACAAAGAATCGAAACCGAGTAGACTACTGAGCCAATGGACTACTTTAAGTTGCACCAGATAGTCGCTGCAGCTTAGCAATGGTTAGCTGTTTTCAAACTGTCGAAATTGTGAGGTGTCTATTTATATTTTCTACCAATTTTATTACCGAGCGCCATGTTCGGTTATCATCAGTATCCTGGCTGCTGGCCAACAGCTATTTGCAGGAGGAACCTGACGGTTTAGCAAAATAAGGAAGCAGGGGCGCTGATAGCAAAGTGTTCTGAATCGTATGTATTGTGCATGTAAAGTATTCCCATAAAAAATACTTTTAGTATTAGAATGTATTCTTGCTAATGAAAACTGTTTGAACATTTAAAAGGATGCCTCCTATATAGCCAGGGGCTGAGTTAAGGGGTGGCTACTGGGCTCAAGCCCCTGATATTTTTTGGCAAGCCTCGAATATGAAGTTTTATTGAAATTACACCACTTCTAGCGATGAAATCGCTCTGAACTCGCTAGGGAATTCAGGACACACGGTATGCATTTACGACATAAGCAGAGATCTCAAGCACGTCATTCGTCGCATCATAAACCAGTTAGTCATGAAGTGAAGAGAAGAATTCACCGGAAGCTAACTCTCATGACCCTGATATAATTATCTTGGTTAATTTTTGGTTCATCAATTTGTGCCTCATTTTACTGGCTCAAATGGAAGAACTCTCCTCACTTTGGGAGCTGACATCTGCTGCGCTGTGTCTGTCATGCAGCTCTTGGCAGGGGAAAGTTGAGGGAGCAAACTTACTTTGCACTTCTTCGTTCAGTGATGAACTTTATCCGATGCACAGTAAGTGCGCATATGAACGAGGGACTCGTGCATATGAATGAGATATATACGCGCCTGCTTGTCGGAACTAAATAGTTGTCCAAGTAGGTAGAGAACTACTTGTTCATATGAACCAAGTATATACTGGTGAATATGAAGAAGGTGTGCAGGCATATGAATTAACGAGGCACTTTCGTATATATAAACGAGACACGTATGGATATCAACGAGGCATCTGTGTCTATGGATTAGGTACTTACACATATGAAAAGTTTTCCGTATATCTGGATAAAGCACCAGCGTAGATTAATTAGTTAACTGTCTAATGAACGGGATATTTGTTCAATGCGTAATGTACGCAGGCAGTGTGCTTACACAATTGCATTCCATTCCTCTTGGTACAATGTACTACTGCTGCCCTGAGTACTGTACTGGTACAAGCGACAAACGATTTATGACAAATGTATATACTGAACAGACAAGTTACACAGGGCTATGATGGCAAATTCAAAAGATGTGAACATAACAAAGGAGGCTTAAAAAGACACAAACGTCATAAGTCGTACAAACGAGCATAGTGCCAGGTAGATAGTAAGTCTAAATAAAAAGCAGTCGAGTGACGTGCAAATCCAGCGCAGAAGTTCCATGCACAGCATGAGAACAGCACAGTCTGATATCCTCGCTGACACATTTTCCTGTTATGAGATCAGTGGTGCATCGCAACCGGTTGTGTAACACCGTTCCTGTCGGATCAATATATTTATTCCAGTTAAGCACTGGTAGTATCTCCTAATAACATGCCCAATGCTTAGAGCTGTGCCATTTTTTAGTTGTTCCAGGCGGATATGCCGTTAGTACTTTAAAAGTATTGCCAACCTAAGAAGGAGCCTCGGGGCACAGCAATGAAGAATTCGAGGCTTGATTTGTCCGAAAGTTCAGGCAGTTGCGCTGGCTTTGGCTTTGTTGAATTGAATTTTAGGTACTGACCAGAGCTCACCATCATCAGTTAGGTCGCCTAGCGTTGCTTGTCAATGAATGCATTTGCTGCGTCACAACAAGTGCTATTTTTTGTGGTTCAGGTCCGTATGTTCCTTGGAAATATTTTTTCCAAAATTTACTGCATTAGCCTTGTGACTTATTTATCCAGAGTGCACTAACAAGTAGCTATGTTCAAAACCTATACTTTCTGTATGAAAGTGTTGGACAACATGCGTAAGAGGCAAGTTTCAGCAAATAAAAGTGGGAGCCATATCTAGAAAATGAGCTATGGTGCTCAGAGTCAAACATATGCCCCCGTGGCCTCGATGTGTCAAGTTCGATTCTTTAACCTGAAATAAAAAATGCACACCAATTCAAAGTCTATGTGTTTTTCTTAAAATTTCGTTCCAAGTTAGACAGCGAATACGCAGTACACTGCACATAAGGGTTAGGAAAAAGTATCAAGTTCTCACCTCTATATATAACCTCATTCTATCTAACTTCATTCTATTGTCATCGATCAATGTAGACGTCTTGTGTTATTGTCTGCTCTCGTGATCAATTGTTGACTACAAGAAATGGAGAGCTGCTTATACAAGTGCAGTGATCCAATAATCAGTACTTTTGGCGTAACTTGCAGATTAATGTATTTGTCAAATTACATCTCCAAATTCACGATAATTATTGCGAAGCTGCTGTCTCTGCGTTTTTCGTGTACAGAAAAACATTTAAACGATTTTCTACTATCGACACTTTAAGCTAACTCTCAAGAAGGCGTAGAAGCCTAAGTACAAGAATGGAAATGTGACAGCGGTGGTTGTTGTCGGCGGCGTTTTTGTGGTCGAAGGAAAAACTGGCGTCGCTCAAACCTGACCTTGTTTTTTAGAGCTGCCTGGGACGGGTGAGCTTTTGTGTCCGATGTTATCCTGCGGGCGTCGTTTTGTTAGGACAATATCGAGCGTCAGCTGAGTACAAATGCCTGGAATTACCCAGAAAAGAGGGTTTCTTTTTTCACAGAGGCAGTTAAAATGAAGAATTTACCGGTCAGATTTCAACTGCATATGCATAACAACAACTTTGATTACCTGGAAAAATACGGCTTCTATATACGGCTTGTATAGAATTTGATCGATATAAATAACTGCAATCAATGCTTGAGTTGGCAATTTGGGCTTATGTAACCACACGAAGTTTGCTGCTCAGCGTGATAAAGTTCCCCTCGAACTTGGTACCGATATTTACAGAAACAGAATTTTGTAGACGCTAGCATTGGAACACAATATATTCTTTGCTAATAATTATGCAATTAACCTAGAGCTCAATCTTCAACAGGTAATCACTTAGTTGCGCCTGAATAGATGTTTGTTCAGGTTACATCTAAGACAAAAGTATAAAGGTAGATAAATAATTTAGGAGCCACCCTTGCTGAAGAGTAAAGTATTAATCTTTGATCCCCACATCGGCATGAGTTCGGTGCACAGCAAATACAAAAATTCAATCTTCCACCGAAGATTCGTCTTTATCTAGAATATTAAACGGTTAAGTACTGCTACAATGGCCAAGCTTGGCGCCACAGTAAATCCTACACTATAAAAATAATGAGCGAAAGGTCAAGTATGACATGCTAAATTTGACGGATATATTTCATAGAACAAGGCACGGGCAAAACATTTTTATAACACTGAAAAATTACTTGTGGAAGTTTGTTTTTAATTAAAGGAAAATAAAGTTCTCAGTGGAACGGACGGATATTTCAAATATATTGTATCAAGTATTATTGAAATTATGTTCGAAAATTCCGTAGATTATCTGGTTGCATGGTATACACTTTCAAAACATGGAGTAAGGCTAGCCTTTTCTTATTATTTTAACCCTGCAATACAGCCTATTAATTAAATAAGTTAGGTTCTGCCTTAAATCTCCAGTATACCATTTTGATCTTCAAAGAATTTTTTGTGTATTTCTCCAATGTTTATAGGACTAAAATGATTAATGCGACCTGTGTACATTCCTCGAATTCTGCTGAACCTTCACCACATAACATCGGCCAACGGACAACGAGGCCACAGCTTCTGCCCAGACTCTCTCGCGGCCCCACACGAAGCTTCTGCAGTGTTTCTGTCCCGTTAAATCAACAGCAAAAATGTTCCTCGACCTGCGTCTTGCAATGAATTAACACACTTCCTGTAATTTAAAGGGACTTACTGGCGCGTACCTCCACATGCTAAAGCTACGGTGAAAGGAAGCCAATCACAGGAACTGTATTCTGGAGAAAAATTTCGGTGCTAAATGGCGATTGGGCAACATTTTACCAGCATCTTTAAAAACTCAAGGTTTTTATCAGGCAGTGACGCATATGGAAACTATAGTTATAAATATGGTGCTTATGTGGATGCACTAGGATGTGAAACAACGGATAAAATTAACAAGGACATCACGAACGTAGGAACCATGGTTTCTGTGCTCTCCCAATGTATGTTAATTAGTTGAAATATCACAAGCTAAGCATACGGAATTTATGTGTGACAGTCTTTTCAGTGACACATGAGCAGGTTTCTATAGTGATTATAATCTGTAGTCTCTCATCCACATTAAATCTTCGAATAACTAACCACATAGACGGTATCAGATGCACAGACTGCGTGTTGTGAAAATATACAAATAAAAATGCATGGTTATATACAACATTGGTGAAGAAAGCATCCTGTGTATGATGCAAATGTTGGCTAATCCGTCCAGTAATTGCTCTGTCTTTTCTCTTCGATTTTCCAGTAATTTCATGCCAACCTAATATTTTATTTACATCAGCTACGTAATGTAAAATTATGGTTAGTAATGCACGTTATGCGCGTTCTGCTCAATTTTGTCACCGATGTATTCGTGGACTCAAGCAATTAATTGTGTCGCCTAAGCTGACAGCGAAAAATTTTGTTGAAAGATTAGATTAAATACTGGAAATCGACTGACAAAGAGATTCATTGCCAGAACAGAGTCAGTGCAAAGGGTTCAGTGAGTCTTTTGTTTATGTAGAGATAAATAGTCACGGGCATCAAGCAGAAAATTTGTAGCAGATGAGACCAGTGTGGAAGCTCACATGTTCGATCTAGTGTTAAGACTTCTTCTAAATTTCCTTATCAATTGTTTCAGCATCACCACCTGAAGTATGTTCGAGAATATGTGAACAAGCTCATTCATTAATCTAGCAGTCTTATTTATGCAGTTCATCTTCTAGAAATTATGTAAGAGTGGTAAGTTTTTACACCTAGAAAAAATCATGAAAAAATTTGTTATATAAACATTTAGACTAACTTTCCTTAAAGAAATAGAAGTAAGTCGTAAAACTCCGAGTTTTATTATTGGAGAAAATCTCACATAGTATTGCTGATGTTGCTTATGTGTTGAATGACTACAATAATGAAGACATCAACCTCGCCCCCTATCTCTCTATTCCAGCTATGACTACGCAGATCTAAAACAAGCTCCTGTTGAGAAATATCAATGGTAATGATCTGACCTCAATGTGTCGAGACTTCTGTTGTGATTCGCGAAGTTTGGAAAACAGGAAGA
>LQNS02278143.1:46411418-46433736 GCA_001587735.2 Parhyale hawaiensis
GCCTACAGGGAAAATACATACATGACTACACCCAGCCTGTGGCTGCAGACATCGCAAGCACTAAGCAGTTTGTACTCAACCCACAAAAGCAAAATTAACGAAAAGAATGAAAGCAAACTTTGCTGCGATTTTGCAGAAAATTGCTAGCGACACTTGCAACCTCATTTCCGTGTTGTAAAAAATGCAAAATATTTTTTCATGAATGTCTGTATGAAGGGTGTACCCTCCCTTCCTCTTGACCTCTTGCAAATTATCCAACACTACAATGAAGATCAATGTGCTTCTATGCGTATTTTCCTTCTTATCTACCTATTTGTCTGTATATTGCGAATGTGCAAACTCTGTCATGAGAGTTCATGGAATTCACAAGATAATGAGCGTAGCAATAGTTCAGGCAACGCTTTAAATTATTAATGGAAGTTTTTGGCCAACTTGAAAAGTTCGTTGCATTAATTTTTGTAGCCCTGTCTCAGGATGATAATTTTTACTGCATGCGCTGTCACCTGTCTCGAAATTTTATATCTAAAATAATGTAGGCACGTGCAACATGCATTCGGGATCACAGCACAAGCACTAGAATGAGCATGAAATTCAATCCCATGCATAAAGTTTTATTTTATTGGATTTAAATTTCCTCATGTATCACTTACAATATTCTCTATGATATTTTGCACTTCTAGGTGAGGTACTATAAACATAACCTATGGTAAATTACGAGAGGGTGAAAATGCCATTATTTTCTACGATAGAAGTTTCTAGTCAAACATTTTGATAGGAGACCCGAGAAAACAACCTGTTCACAAATACCCCAAACAAGTTTTCAACCGCTACAGTTTTTACGATAAGCGAGGAGGAACCGAAGCATGACAATGAGGCATTACGTCGCTATGAAGTGTGGCAGTGTACGTGCTGTGGGACATTTGTTTATAGAAGTCCAGAACTCGAGAGAACACAAAAATTTAAATATTTATACTCATTTTGTATTGCATTATAGTTAACACTCTATCAAGTTCGGGTAGTTACAGAGAATAGGATAATGCATAAGCTGTATGATCAGTATTCAACGCTATTAGTCTTAAACTTCAAAGTTCCTTTAAGAGACACAACTATAGCATGAGCATTTAATGATGTTTCTTTTAAAAAATAACCACGTTATCTCTGGTACGCCATCGAAAATATCGTACAATTACTGGTATATTATTTCTGCCTTACGCTCCTATACTCTCACTTCGGAAACTGTGAGCTTACAACTTTTTTTGCTCATTAATGATACTTCCTGCTGATCATAGGTTGTCCACGTTTTCAACTTTTGAATGTTATTATTACTTAAGGATAATTTTGGGAGAAATGTATAAAAGTTTATAGCAAGGAGACAATAAGCTGGTTCTGAAATTCAGAAATTGATCCTTGTAGCTAACGTGTTATACCGTCAATAGCGAATGAGTCTAGTAAATAGTAAAGTAGTGACTATGAAGTCCCAAATAGAAGCACAAATTTTGATTTTTTAAAACTGTTAAGTACTCTTATAACCCGCAGCAGGTGATGTAACCGTTGAAATTAATCTGTAAGAATGACCGCCCTCATGGCCGACGCTGCTTCAACACACAAATAAATATATCTACGGCAGGGGCTCTCGTGCAGGGGTGTTCGCCGCTATTAGAGAGCGAGAGTACCATGTGGGGGGCGCAAAATCTTGTTATGTTTCTGTATCATTAAAAAATAAACTTAAATCCGTTCCATAAAACAACAGTATCAATTTCATACGTCATCATTATGCGTGCCATGATATTTGCAGGGGAGTGGGTGAGAGAACAAATTAGCAGTTCTTCACTGGGTCCAGGCACAGAAATAATTGGAGCCCACTGATCTGCAACTTCTCGAACTTCACCCAATTAATTGCAGCAAATCTACCTAATGAATTTGGGAGACGCCGCTGACACGGTCACTTGTGAGAGAGAGAGAAAGGTTGGGACTTTCGGTTAGCGTGCGGGCCGAGTTACGTGGCTCGCGTGACGCATTATGGGAGCGTGAGCGTGTGATCGCTACTCACGCATATAACATTCGCCACTCAGACACCCGTGACGTGAGCGTAAAACCTCATTCACACGCTAGTCTTCGGCAGCAGCGCGTCTCCATTATGGTCTGAATTGCAATGTTAGAGTACGAGACTCGTAATGTGATCAAGCTGCCAGCGAGGGCAGCATGGAACGTGATCCAGGCGTCAATGATGTTAGTGCCTCGTTGTATAAAGCACCAATACTGGTACTTTCTGGATATTGCTTATTTAAACGGCTGGCCTTCTTCATTCCCAGGAAAAATAAAAAGCTGAAAAGAGTACCTAAATAAGAATGTAGAACATACACAGATTATCATGAGTTGCTTGTAAAAGTTGATACGGTACTTATTTGCACTGAAAGACAATATTGAGCTATTCATTTAGTTGTCAGAAGCAATATTTCAAAACCGAATTTTAGAACTATAATTTATGATCGCTAACTGCATTATCATGAGCTTTCCTGGACTCTTAGCATTTATTTTTAACTTGGTCGCCGAGTCCAGTTCAAAAATAAAGATTTAATGTCTCGACGCGTTGACATTGTAGTCACGCATGCCTCCAATCTTCCATCTCTTCAAAGTGAGTCTGGAACCGGGCCCACTGGACACTTGGGTTCATTATCGCAAGCGTGACTGTCAGACATACCGACCGACAGCTACACAGTACACATGTATCAAAGATAGGCAGCTGAGGTGGCCGACATATAGGCAGTTATAGGAATGAATAATAGAGATAGCCTACAGCCCGGAGCCTGCCTGTGCCACGCTATCACTTTTTTGATGCTATGGTAAACGCCCAATACCAAAATTTACATATTTACTAATGTCTGAATGTGATAGTCTCAGTACAGAAGGAAAATTACAACCTGCATAATTACTACCACTCGTAAACACCCTGAAGCAGCAGTGTTCAGTGATAGCGTTATTTGAATTTTTGTAACTCATATTCAAAATCAGCTGTAAATTTACAAGAGTATTATAATGAGCTAAGAAAGTTTACTGGAAGTTGTCTAGAGCATAGTAATAGAGAGTATTGCTGAATGATATAGTGAATGCACATGATTGCGTGAAAACTCAATTCCCAGGCTTTGCATCTTATTGCGAACACCTTAGACACCGAATAAGCTCAGTCTAAGACTGCATAGGCCAGTAAAACCCTTGTCACCTAAGAAATCAAACAGCACAATTACAGCGGCCATAAAGTTAACACTTATCCCTCTGCCCATTAGACACTACATTCTTTAAAATGCCAGCTTCTGTCGACAAACACTCTCGTCAGGTTCACAAGAATATTATTAATGCAAATAAAAAAAGGAAAAGTCTCATGTTTTCTTACCACTGTTTATTATAGGCTTTGTGACCACAAATGGAACATTTATTGCTTGCAAAGTTTATTCAGAAAAAAAAATCTAGAATTGAGGCACAAGTTTAGTAACTGTGTAATTTAATTTAAATACTGTTCGGATGGTATGAATTTTCTTTGTATAATCATTTGAAGCAAAGCTCAGAGCCAGTTGGAAGTATTGGAGCAGCTTATATACGAGTGCATGAGAGAACGTGTTGCAGATGTAATACTGTTGAAGCGCAATCTTCAGTACAATTGCATTGCTTGAGGCGTCCTGGCCGGGCGCTCCTGGAGTTAGAGCCAAGAAGGTCTAAATGAAAAGCAGAAACAATATCCTGTATGCATTAGCAATTTTCAGCACATACGTCTTTTTTTTAGCAAATAGTTGTTTTGTCTCATTAGTAAACGTAACAGCTCTAGTCATTCAAGACTTGCTTATCCATGAACTTTTAAGCCTTCGTGAAGCGTTCTAAGAAAATTCAGGCTGAGGCGAGTGAGACGAGATGGTTGCCAAAGAGATCACTCGAGGTGAGATACACGGCCACGCTTGACAAATATTCCAAATCATCCGTCATTCTGCGCAGCGAAGCGATGGGAAATCTTACATAACTTTATGTTGAGGAGATATGGGAACAAATGACTTAGCCGTGACTTGAAAGAGATGAGCAATAGGAACACCTTGAAGACCTTGAGGACCTCAGAAACAACGCTGAAGCCCCGAGATAATACAGAAGATCCATCGATAATACTGTTAGCTTAGTAACTATCAATATTTGGTCTTGCAGCGATATACATAGCACAAAAATATATAGAAGGATCTCTTAAAGCTTTCAGGAAAGATATAGGCTACATTCTACTTTGGTTCCAAAATTAGCAAATTTAGGGCTTTTTCAACTGTATATTTACGAGAAAGTTTCTGACTGAGAGCATAAAGCGATTGTAAGCTGCAGGATGACGGTTAAGTTAAGTGAGCGCATGGCAACACGCTGCGCATCATATTGCGAGTGTGGGCTTCCAAAATTTAAATCTACTTCCAAAGTTATAATGATTAGTGTATACTATGTTACTGCCCACTTATAAATAAATTTTTTTAATGAAATAACAACGCTCATATATATTTGAAAATTAGTATTCAGGCATGAAAAGGTATATGATTATATTTTTAGTAAGTCATACTACCTGGAAATATTAGAGTGGTGTATCAGTCACATAATAGGAATTCCTGAAGTGTCAAGGCTATTGGGTTAGTAGGATTCAGGGATAAAGAAACGAGTAAACCACTAATGCTCTAGCGGCAACAGGCAAACTCTGAACACAAGGACTGATGCTTCGTTGAAGGATGAAATTGTGCGATCTCTGTAGCGATGATTGCAAGTGCATCTTTTAAAATAACCTGCTTTTTAAAGACTAATGAGCCAAGAAGGCATAGAGGTTGACATTAGACACTAGTAAAGGAAAACCATACCACAATACCTACTGGCCAGTCAACCTCTGCATCAGAACGCTACTACCGGCCTTATTAGTGACGTCATTGCTCGTGCGACTTTACATTACAGGACACTGTTATAACTTATAAGAATATAATACAAATGCTGAATACGCCAAATGTACTGGTTGAGACCTTAATATTGATTATGTGGATGATGTTCCTCTGTTGTCTCCTACAATTAAGGGAATTAATGGATTCACTTATCAAAGACTGCAGTCACGCAATTATTCGACCAAGGATTTTCTGGACTACTTCTGAACTGTTGCCAAATTCAAGGCAGCAACCAAGTTAAGCGTTGCTTTGAGCATCAGAGACTTTGTTTTTAATTGTTAAAATTACTGAAGTGAAACTCATAATTGCGAGATTTTGGTGAGCATCTTACCAAAATACCAACTGACACATCTCATTTTCAAATACTTTCACCCTGATCAGATTTGAGAAAATTTAGTAGTGAAAACTACCTGACTACCTGACAACCCTGGCACAGCTGGGGTTAGTTACTAAGGGCTGCGAGAAACTGGCTCTTTATGTAACGACAAAAGAGGCGCAACCTGCAGGAGCAGCTCCAGGCTCCCACACTTTCTGTTCCTTTCACTTTTAGGAGCCTCACGAAAAGTTTTCTCGTCACCTAAGGTCTCAAGCACGCGCGTCCNTATGTAACGACAAAAGAGGCGCAACCTGCAGGAGCAGCTCCAGGCTCCCACACTTTCTGTTCCTTTCACTTTTAGGAGCCTCACGAAAAGTTTTCTCGTCACCTAAGGTCTCAAGCACGCGCGTCCTCAGGCACTTTACATTCTACCGCAGTACCAAGAGAAATTCAGCGGTTTGAATTAAGTGGCCTGCTTGCAGTATAAGACTGGACATTTCAAATAACCTTTCCGAGAAATTGGCTTCTGGCAAGGCGGGAAATTGCGGTAGAAAACCTTGAGATTTTAACTGCTGAGCGGATGAAAAACCTAAATGAAACACTCAAACTTCTGCGAAAAGTAGCGTAATCAGATAGAAAAACCTTGAACTGCGAGGGAAAAATCGTAGAATGGTTCTAGAAAACTGAAGAGTGGATCACCGTGAGGGCGAG
The DNA here is from genome assembly GCA_001587735.2 of Parhyale hawaiensis. NCBI lineage: Eukaryota > Metazoa > Arthropoda > Malacostraca > Amphipoda > Hyalidae > Parhyale > Parhyale hawaiensis. The sequence goes on from LQNS02278143.1 coordinate 46,417,386, forward strand.
CTGGCACACATGGGGTATCACTGCTCAAATGCTCCATTAATCAAATTGAGATTTAAAGTTAAACATGTCAAGCAGAGCAAAATGCATCACTCATTCGTTGAGCCTGACGAGAATGAATTTTGCCGCAGCAGAAAATTCAGTAGCGTGTGGCTTTTAGCTAAATTATTTGGACTACGAATCTCGTAATAGTCACAAACTCTCTTTAATATTTTTTTTTATACATAGAAAACCCTGATTATCAAATGAAGTTGCTATGAATTTTCGTAAGTTATCGATTTAATAAAGTTTTCTTGGTTAAATATATAATATGTGTGTGCAACAAAAATGAATCATTTCAGCCTTTGTCAAGTGTTTTATTGCGTATTAGTGATGAAGGTCTGCCTCAAGTAATGCTGAAATTGATTACGCTCGCTTGCTTTAGTACTAAATTTTCATGTACCTGAAATTCGTAAAATTAATCAGCCTCTTGTTCGTTTTGTGTACAAAATTATACAAAAATTAGTAGTAGAAGAAAATTGACGTTCGATCTTAAGAAGGTACGATTTATATAACGTGCGTACTACTAATATGCAAAACTGTTTTTCACTGAGGTGCTGAACAAGCAAGAAACATCCACAAAGAAAGTGTATTTGTGAATCAATTGCGTTATCAGGATAATTTATTATTACTATTATTACAAACAGTTGTCGCTGCTTTCTTCTATGCCGGTCAATATTCCTTGCATTTCATTTTCATAAAATATATCTTAACAGAAGCGGCATGTCCTTTCTTTTAGTATATTTGTAACGTTTTTAAAAACATACGTTGTCAGATCATCTGCTCCGCTCTCATTATAACCAAAGGATTGAAAACAATCTCATAGGAAACTGTCGCTGGTGCTGTGAAATGGGTAGCATTCTATAAAGTTTTATTTGCAGAAATTAACGCAACGAAGCCACATTTCTGCGTTTACAACACTCATTAAACTGTTGAAATTAATTTTTTTTTCCACACAAAAACATCAGTGAAACTCAGCTCACTCGTATGACAGCACGTCAGCCACTTCAACATTTACCCATACGGCGCACGGACACAGATGAACCAAGCAACATTCAGAGGCGCTGTAGCGTCAAATTTTACATCTTCCCTTATAAGCCAATAACAACAACAACAATAACACGTATAAAAATCTCTGTCAATATGGTATTAATTTGAAGACTCCCTTCGGATGGCAGTAGCACAAACCCAGCTGAATAATCCTCGCTGTTACTACGTCATTCATTTCAACATTTTCCCTCGGGAGACAAAGACCCCACGAAGAAAAACACTTTCCCATGGCAGCAAGCACGGGCTGTCGAGTACAGTGGAGAAAGAAAGGAAGGTCTTAACTTTCGATCGCGTACAAACGAAAGAAAACCGCTGAGTCACGACTCCAGAGGGACGGCAGACTGCAGGCCAAGCCTTCGGTCTTGTCTTTGATGCTGTGGTTTTTATTCGGAATTTTCTGTAAGTTGCAGAGCCAAGCACAGGGAAATTGTGAAACTTGTGGCAGATGGCAGACGTGTGTCTGGCATACTGCTTGTACTGGGACCTGTACGTGCTGCAATAGAATGGGACGCTGCTTTCAATACTTTGGCTATACAAACATCTGCACGGATTGTCATTTTAAAAAAGTAAATAAATTTACAAGTCGACACGACTGTTTGATTGTGTATGGTAATGCTTCAAAAACAAATAAATTTAAAAAAGGGGTTGTGTTGCATGGCATTTTTTTTGTGTATTTGAGAACCAAAACGTATTGTATATGTACTGTTCATTTCTACTGTTTCAGTTACTTTTTGTTAATTTATTCAAATGGCTAAATACAACTTATCCAGAATTGCAAACTCTTCTACATGATCAAGTAACTTTAAACCAGTTGAAACTATAAACAATAGAAGACTGATGTTTATAGCAACAGCAGTGGGATGAAAATTATTCTCGATATTATAAATAGCAATTTGATATCTGCTGCAATAACATTCACCATTCATTGCCTTCACTCAGTGCTTTTTTGCATCTTCTTCGGTGACTGCGGTCTGTCAAGAATTCGAATCCGTTGGAACGTAATCTTCAAATTTAGCTCTCAATATATTTTTATGATGATAAATAATTTTCACTTAATCTAAAGCAGCGCATCACGCGATCAAAATAAGTGTACCAAAGGAGTTAAGGGGCTGATAGCAGAGTCCTAATTTTATTTACGGCAAGTGAAAGTATCCTGCTTTGACACTCTTTTGCGACCCAGTATTGAGGACTGGACACACACTCGCTGTGCCGAAGCTTCAACAGAAGACGGTGGTGCAGCGGAGGTTTCTGGCAGAGTTGACTACTATGGCTGTGTTAGAACATTACAGTAGACGGGACCATGCTCTGAAGGTCCAAGATCATTAAGTCGTTTCATGAGACGTGCTCCACCTCCCCCCAACCACACAAAATCGAATGTTCTTTTCGAATCTTCCTATAGAAGAAGTAACCTGAAAAAGTTGATTCCAAGATTTTCTCCCACTCTGTAGTCGAATTTTCTCTTTCTTCCAATTGAATTACAGGCTAGTGAAACTATCTTAAAGCGGTGCTCTGATACATAGTTGAATTTTTCTTTACAAGGAAATTTGTCAGTCTTAGCACGTCAGTTTTAGCACGTGAGACTGAATCAGTTGGCAAATTGAGTTACCTGCTCGGGGCGCGGCAACCCTGCATGATCACACATGCAGTAGTTCGTTATGACACTCCCAGTTTCATTATAAATATAGCGGCAATACCTGGAGAGTCACGGAGCTCCAGAGGGCAACAGAGGTTAAAAACCTTGGCTGTACATGCTGGACTTTTTTCTCTCGAGCTGGATGACTAGCAGACCGCCCGTATCCAGCAGCCGGGGAGCGCAATATCCTTAGCAATAATGGCGGCCGTACTTTCACCAGCCTGCAATAGCCAGCGGAGAGCAGGGAAACACTCCTGCAATTAAGGTGTATTGCAACAAACTGTTACTATAGCTTTTACTTTCCCTTCAACGTCTGTAGCAGCAGTACAACTCGTTACAAACAACATTAATTACGGACGTAATTACCCAACTAGAGGCCAAGTACTAGAACTCACGCAGTAATTGTGGAGTCTTAGTAAAAATAAGCAACAAAATAAAAGATATGTTGTATAAAACTTGACCTGCTTATAATACATGTTGCTCTTATACTTGTCTCTTCTGACAGTATCGCACCCAATACCATTATTATTTTCGGTATAATCATGCGGCAAGTTACTTCTTTTCTGCCAGCTATAATGGCATTTTTGCAGCGTTAATCAGAGAGTTTTGTATACATTCTTGGTCATACATGCTGTATGTATATTAATTATGATTATTTGAGGGGTATGAGTCTTGCAGGGAGACCATAAATTTTGAGCGCACCGTGACATATTGAGGACTATATAAGTATTTGCGTGAGACAAATTTGTGGACTACAAATGAAAGGAAAAGTTGAACAAGCACAGGCTAATTTGCATGCAGTACAAGGCTCTTGCATCAACAACAATGACGCCATTTTGCACAAGGAAGTTCACAGAACAAAAAAGAAGGAGATGATAATGTCATTTGTTAAGCTCTATAGTTTGTCGTAACGTAGATAATTTTATCAGAAAGTTCCATATAATATACACGTTTCTTCGAAACAATACAAGCATATTTATTATCGTGGGATAATTATGCAATACACTCAAGCTAAAAATAATCTATCCTATGTAAATGACTCGCTTTTCTTTAATTAGACAGAGTTAGGACACTAATCCTACGCAATATCCTTGATGTATAGCTGGCGTTGATAGGATACTTAAGGAATAATTCTGAGGAGAAACAGATGCTGCAATATACTGTATAAACTCTTACGCAGATTAACAACGAGCATGCTAATAAGGAAAAAATACAAAAGAATAAAGAACGAAATTCAGACTATTGATATTTGGATCATCAAAACCTTTTCAAAAAATGTAGTTTCATGATGATCGAATGACAAACGCTGCATTTGAAGTCAGTTTCATGCATTATTTTTTAAAAAGTGTTTACCTTCAACCGCTATCATTCTTATTATGATAAAGTTTTTCACTTGCTATTATCAAATTTTTTGCGATTATCTTTCTGTCTGTAGAATACTGTGTTGCTCACGGGAAGCAACACACACAAAGGCTTACCAGTCATTGGAACTTCAAACATGATACAAAGAAGTACAGGAGTACAATACTCATGTGTAATGTCCACAAGAGCTCAATAATATTCCGTCTGTTGGAGCAGTGCAGCTTTGATAATTTTCGTAAGTTCGCGACAGTGAGAGCATTAGCTGGAGTTGGACGAACATTGTGTTGCTTCATTGGAGAGCTACATAACATCTGATAGTTCACTACACAAAATTGGGCTGAAGATTGTATTCAGAAGTTAGCTGGTAGAGTTTATGGCGTTGGTGTTGTTATGTCTAGTAGGAGTACTACAGTTCAAAGATCAAAATCTTGGAAGCAATCGACCGTTTTATGCCAAGTGGTGGTCCTTACTTGAAGTATCAGAAATATAACAAATATAACAATTGGTAATGAAGCAATCGTCTTTGTGATAGCACATAGTTACCCTCGACTACTCGAAAACGAGCTATGCTGATCGACATGGTTGTGAGGCGCCAAACCTTCAACACAGTACAAACTCAGTTGAATAAAGTACAAAAAATGCAATACAATGAAATCTTCTGACATGGTTGTGAAGTTACTTCCCTGACGGCATAAAAAGTACAGAGAGAAAGATGCAGGTCTTTCGTAAAAAGCTACATACCCTTTGCTGCTTCTGCAAGGTGCTTTCAGACATCATTATCAATTAAGAAACCAGAAAGAGTAGCACTTTTCCTTTCTCTCGTTGCTCTGACAGCCTCTGTAAATGACGCTATAGTTTTTTAAATCGATTACTTGGTACAGAAAAGATGTCGTCGATTGACCTGGTGAGAGCGATTTGATCTGAGCTTATTAGCTGCATCTTATAAAGAACTTCAGAGAGGCACATTGTTTTTGCGTGATTTTGAATCGTGTCACACAGCCTGGTTTAATTCAAAGTAGAGAAAGCAACGGTTTTCAGTGACATTCCTGACTTGTCCTCGCTGTGTTAATTTGGAGCAGGGTCACTCAGTAGAGTTTTCTCTAATAACATACTGTGCTGTGACCCTGAAATCCAGTAAACAAAGTGTGCTGTCACGCGATGCAAATAAAGCAGTGCACAACTCGCCATTGCCAACCAGAAAAATCAGAAAAGTTAACCTATTATTAGTGAGAAGTCTACAAAAGGGCGAGTAGCAGTGTGCCATCACGCATGGCTTTGTTTTGGCCACGAGCAGCATACTCGTCCATCGCTTTTCATATTGGGCTATACGGAGAAGTATCAATATTGACGATAACAGTTACAATCTGAGCTAGATTAATGTGGTCAGATAGGCTAAATTTGATTTGAATTTGATGTGAAGCACTTTTAAAAATGTAGTAATTTCTAAGGCAATCCTCATATGCATACTCGGAATGGTATGCTACCTCTTGCTGCAATCGAGTACGAAGGAGTAATTAAGTGGCTTACCAAGGCAACATAGAGATTCCATACTCAGAGGATCACCGCGCATAGAAAGCTACACCCAGTACCTACTACTACTACTCCGCGAATCCCTGCCTCTGGAAAGAGGTCACGAGAATATACTATTATGTAACCGCATTGCTTTTTGTGACTGGCCCACCATGACTGTCCCGTACCATTCAGGCAGGATCGACTCCCAACGATCCTAGCAAGAAAGTGAAAGCTCTGCTCAGAGGCTTGTGGTCGCTGCCGTTGCTCCGTGGTCAGCAGCCTCAGGACCGTTCACTTTTTGGAATTTCTCCAGAAATCTTGCGACTTGTCGAGAATATTGGAATGAAGATGAGATCTGCATTGAAGCTACGTGGCTGCTCACTCAGAAAAAAGTGCATTGGTAGCCTTGCTAGAGACCTACTCCTGGGAGCAAAATAAGTAAATAATTAAAAAAAATAATAAGTTGACCGATCTGGTTCTACTACGGCATTTTTTTTGCGTTTTGATCGAATCAGAGCGTTCCGTGTACCCGCCTTACTGCACTTACGCCCAACGCTCTGCTTAGAGCTTTACTTGGAGTCTATTACCCGTTCCTAAAAGCCCTGACGTGGAGGCTTAACGATAATAGCGAATGCTCTGATAGCCCAGTAGTGGGATTAATGAGGTTTGGAACAAAATGCAGAGATAATTCTTTACTGAAATTAAATTTTGATCTAAAAACGGTTCGGCTAACGTATGTTTGGGTAACGCTCCAGCAAGCCAACGTGCATTCGAGTGGCAAAATCTCTATTTATATACTCCTTTATTACATATTCAATTAATAGGACGTAGAAGTAATAGAAATACCACTGTAGAGCGTGTTTCGTCAACATGCCTTTCTAGGATAATCTGAAGAGACTTGGACTGATCTATACTTGTTGGTCATTAGGTCTCTGTAAATAAGTAGAGCTGGAAAAGTCATAACTAGAGCCGGATTTATAACAGTTTCCGTCGTTAGTGCAATAACTGCAATGAGAGCTATAAATGCAATGTATTAGGATGCGTTCACACGTCCCCCATCGTAACGCGTTCACTCAAACTGATGGACGCGGCGAGTTGATTTGGGAGAAGCAGCTGCAGCAAACGCGGTAGACTGGAGAATGAAGCATGTCCCTTTATTGAACGCGATGCGTTATTCAATTTCAGTAAACACAACTTATCAATGCTCAGTTTATTCTCTGCAGCGTTCACACATCATGGACAAGTCGACAAAAAACGTTTTTTTATCTTCAGCTTATTGATCAGAATCACTGTACAGTACTTACGTTTACAAGAAAACTAGAAAACCTGAAAATGTTGTAAGAACACGGACGCATCTTTGACTTGGAAGTCCAACTGATTGCTCTGTACTGAGTTCTCTTCTGTCGGCTTATTGGGCTATAAATATTTTTAAAATAGGCAATTCCTATCAAAATTAGTCTATAAGATTATGGAATGCGAATGTCATTTCAAACTGAAGTGAAATATCAGCGAAGATGTAAAGAAAAGATATCATAATAGAACGCGCGGCGTCATCATATGAATGAAGGACACGTCTAAGTGTGGAAACAGACAAAAAAAAAAACAAAAGTGGACGCACAGCTCGTGCTAATTTTCGTGATTGAACGCGTTACGATGAGGGACGTGTGAGCTCGTGGCACTTATTATCACTGCCACGTGTCACAAAACTTCATACACCATGACAATTGGTTCCCTTATCAATTATCGTTCCATGTTTTTATTGAGGTAAAAATATAATTGAGTTGCAAAATTTCAAAATCTGACGATTAAATTTTTATAACCTTTTTCGTTCGGGGAAACAGGTAAAGCGGGATATTTGCAGAATCATTCTCGCCATTGGGAAGAATTGTCAATTAGCACAAGCGCAATGTATAGTGACAATAATAAGTATTTGGAACTGATGTAAGTGTCCGTTGATCCACTGACATGCTATTCTCGTTTGCTATGTGACTTTTTTTGTTAATTCAATTTTATAATTTTTAGCTGTATTTGCGTTTTCCTTGTTTCCTATTTCATCCACTGCTATTGCTTAGGTGGAATTTTTAGGTGCAATAAGAGGAAGTTTTAGGGGCAATAAGAGCAATTTTTATAGGAGTTTTGACTGCATTATTTAAAGCGCCATAAATCCGGGCTCTAGTCATAACTGAAAACTCTGAGGCAATTCCAGCGCTGATGTGGCGGCCGGCGTCAGCCAGAGGGACCCGATACGGGAAACAGAGCGTAGCGTATCACTGATGCAGCGCTTTACGGTACCGCACTGAGTACCACTGTGAGAGATGCACTACCAACGGATGGTGCAAAATCCCCTATTGGTAGCACCTGTTTGTCTACCACAGTAAGAGCGTCATTGATTAGGTGGACGAGTGTGTGGACTTCACCTTCTTGGGTGAGGTTGCAGGGGTGAACGTTAAATTTATCACACTTGAAGCATACAAAAACTCAATCTTGTTTCGTGAAATGGAGTTTCCACGCGTCCCAAGCGTACTTGGCCTGCCATAAGCACTTAAAACACAATTTTGAGTGGTGGGACCAACATAAATCTCTGGAATTTTCTCCGGACAAGTCAGGTTGAGCTGACTTAGCTCGACTTTGAAGAGCCTAACTGCCTTTGCAGCACTTAGGCCGGTTTGTGCACAACTCCCAGTATGCACCATACTCATACTTCGTCAACTTTACCCAGTATATACAGGGCGGTTGAGCACTCTGAGAGCGCACACCTCAGCAAGCAAGGCACTGTTAACGAAAAATTCAAATTTATCCTAAAACTAAAGGATTCCTTTTTTATCATCACCCGAATTTGGTCCTTTATGCCCCTTGCCAGTGAATGAAGTTTCTGTAGTTTTCTTGAAGATCCGCCCGGAACATTTTTAGGTTTGTTCCGACAAACATTTCAACCAACATTTGTCGGACATACAAACAGGCTAACCAGTCATCATCAAAATTTGGTCATTTATGCTCTTCAACAGTTTTAACAATTTCAGCACATTTCATAAAGTTCGATTGATAGTTATTTGGGTTATGCTGCTCACAAATATAAGATTAAACATGGAGACAGAAAAAAAAAGAATACAGACGGACGACAAATAGGTCATCGCAAGAAATTGGTCATTTGCTTATCATAATATTGTTAGCAATTTTTGTATGCATTCATAACCTTTTGATTTATGTCCCCAAGGAGAAGAAGGAAAACAGAAACAAAAATAATTGAAAGAATCTTCAACAAAAGTTAATCAGCTGTTTCTCCTATCAATCCTTGAGTTATCTTTTTGACAGACAGACAAACAACCAAACTCGACAAGAACATTTGCTCCTGGGTGTTGGTAATTACTAAATGCAGTCAATGTACGCAGTAGCCTTGTCTAAAAACGTAAAACTGTCGCAAAAAAAAAAAAAAAAGAATAAAATAAATAAATAAAATAAAGCAAAAAACACAGCGGCGGCGATAAATTCTGAATTCAGCAAGTTTTATTTCTGCAAACGCTGGCGCATTTCCAGTAGTCAGTCCAAAGATATAATCATTTTTGTTTATGTGATGAGTAAGGAGCACCAAAAACATTTAAAAGGGAATAAAAAATTTCTAAAAGCTCAATGTCACAATTGACATGAGGAATTTAACATTGGAACGTGTCGCATGTTTTACTGCAATCAGAGACATCTCCAGTTCATGCAACCAAAACTTCAGTCTCACATATTTGGTAGTGAGAAACAACGAAGATACCTCTGTGTACTAAATGTACTACATAGCGAAAATTCTAGTTATTGCACCAAATAAATTATCCAGAAATTATTTGATTCCCTGGCTAAGTGCCCTATTGTATGAGTACGTATTTAATTTACAGAACTATGTATCATCGTTGGTACTCACAAGCAAATGTGTTTGATTGAACCGTTCGGTTACATTAGTAAGATATTTCTATGTGATGGCATATTCTTGTCCTCTCAAAGATAAAACAAGTGACTTTTTAAGAAATTGTCTATTGAACTGTTACCTCGCACACGCTATAGTGCATTCGATATCCTTAGGAGGAGCGAGCCCCCGAATCACATCCGTAGGCGGGGGGCGGCTTCAGACAGAACAAGGAACACGGTAGGATGGAGTCAATGTGAAAGTCAGCGACCCTTTACGCCGCTGGCAGGAGCATGACTGGAATAAAGTACTGCCTAATCATTACCGTGCAGTTACGGAAGGGAAGGGACAATTATCGACAGTGCAGCTAGCCCAGTATTAAGGAATTCTCCATTTGCAAAATATGCGCGGGGTCTGTATGTTTTACATTCCTGTATTTAGTTTATCACAAAGATCTGGGTTTATGGTAGGCGAAATTTCAGGATAATGGACACATCTGCGGTGAAATTACTAGAGATGTGGACGCAGTTAAAGCACAGACTAATAAAAACTGTACGTTTTTCCGTATTCTGTGGTTGAAGTGTCGCCGAACTTACAGAATTCAAACAGCGCATTTTGATACATGGGACACAGTGATGCAACACAGACTTTGTTGGCTCCATCTCTTGAAGAACAGTTCGAACCAATTTCTGAGTATCACAACTATCAGGTCTGCTCAACAGAGCTATGTTGTTAAACTTTAATAGCATGCATATATTGCGTATCGGATGTTCAATGTTTTACATCGAAGATGAATAAAAATTGCTCGTTCTTATTTCAACATTTGCTTCCCGCATATTCCCTGACATTGATATCAGTAGGATTGAAATCTCGGAATTCCAGTATCACAGTGGAAACGCTTATGGTAACAGTCTAGAAGTACTGATCAAGTAGTAAAAACCTGTTTGAGAGACCATATATAGAACACTGGATTTTCATTCACATCTGAAAAATGAAGACCCGTGGAATGAACTTGCCAGCATTTAGATTAGATAGGCGGCAGTAGACGAACCAATAGGCCCATTCCCAAAGAGACACCGGAAGTTACGCCACGCCCCGACCCTCTATGAGCTATTGCCATTATGTTAGTAGGATATAGAGGACTGGACGAAAGGGAAAAAAAAGGGGGAAGAATCCCTGCCAAAGAGACGATCATGAATGCACGCAAGCACGATCATGAGCCGCTGATATGCAGAGCTTGGAGATGTCAAACTGTGTAGTAGGAGCGGGAGAGAGAAGAAGAAGAAGAAGACGGATTAAGGTGGCCTCGGAAGCTTTGGCCGTTAAGAGTTTGCGACTCCTGGAGGAGGAGTTTTAGCTGCGGAGGATATCTCCCAATGTACACATGTCAAGACGATTTTTAAACGGTTTAACTAACTCCGCACTAACAACATCGGAAGAGAGTCTTTTCCAAATGCTGACTATGAAATACGGAAAGAACTGCTGACTTAAGGTCATTCTTCGAGCTTTATGCTTAAGTTTATGACCGTTGTTTCGCAAGCGATCATTGAGGTCTCTTTCAAAGAGTCCCGTTGTAGGTACGTCGTTCAAGCCATTCAAATACTTGAATGTTTCTATTAGTTGCTCCTGAGTCATCTAAGCTCGAGAGAGACCAGACCCAGTTCCTTTAGGCGACATTCATACGGCTTTTTTCGCAGCTGTGGTATCAATTTCGTTGCTCTGCGTTAGACTCTTTCCATTTTATCGATAGCTTTGCACAGATGTGGCGACCAGAATTGAACAGTAAACTCGAAGTGCGGCCGCACTAATGCCTTGTACAAGGGAACGATGATGTCCTTGGACTTGCATTCGAAGTTTCTGGTGATGAATCCCAGGACTGTGCTTGCCATTTTCCCACTCCTGTCAACTTGCTGACTGTGTTGTAGTTTTTAATAGTGATTCCCGAGTCACGTTGTTGGGTGACAGCAGCCAATACCGTCCCATTCATTTTCAATGGGGTTGAACGGTTCAAAAGCCCTATGTGCATTACTGTGCATTTGTCGACATTAAAGTTCATCTATCACGTTGTGGTCCATTGAGGTGGTCAAGGTCTTGTTGGAGCTCGGCTCTGTTTGTGGCAGGATGACATAGTTTAGTATCATCCGCAAATTTACTGATTTTACTACGGATGTTAAGATCGAGATCATTGATGTTAATTGAGAACAGAAGCGGGCCAAGCACGCTACCTTGTGGAACCCCTGATGATACCCGCTTCCAGGCACTCGCCTCTCCTTTAAGCTTCACTCGCTGCTGCCGACCCGTAAGCCATACCCTGATCCATCGTAAATAGTCTCCCTGGATGCCATGGTCTTCCAATTTTATCATTAGCCGTTGGTGGGGGACTTTGTCAAAAGCCTTTTGGAAGTCTAGATACAAAAGGTCTATACCTTTTTGTTCATCTTTAACAGCTGTAACTTTTGAGAAAAAGTCCAGTAGGTGCGTTAAGCAGCTTCTTCCATTACTCTCAGGTGATCAGTGATGCGCTTTTTCAACAGGCGTTCGATGGTTTTGCTGATAACCGATGTATGACAGATTGGTCGATAGTTGCTTTGGCTTTTCTTATCCCCCTTCTTATCTATCGGTATCACGTTAGCTAGTTTCCATTCTTGCGGAACTTCTCCTGATCTTAGAGACAGATTAAATATTTCGAGAAGTGGCTCCACGATTACTGGAGCCATTGCCCGTAGTACACGGGGAGTAAGATTATCTGGGCCAGTGGATTTGTACACATTTAGGTGGGTTAGCTCTTGAAGGATCTCAATCTCCGTGAAAACACATGTGTGTATGGGAGCAACTTGCATCGGTGCTGGTTCAGGGATATTTGCAACATTTTGAATAGTAAACACAGAGGTGAAATAGTCGTTCAGGATCGTTGCTTTGTCTCTTAGGTCATTGGCGAGTTCACCGTCATAAAAATTATGGAAGGCCTTGTATGTTGGATGAAGAGATAGCCGCTTTTTGAAGAGATTGGCAATGAAGAATTTGCATTTCCCAACACAAATCATTGCTAACGAGTTTTGTAACGCTCCCCCCCCCCCACACACTCAATAAATTTCAAAGAGTTGAAGAGAGTTGAAGAAAATGCTTTTACTCAAACGCAAATCCACCAAGAAACCAATCGCGTCAGCAGTAAATTAAAAAAGCGGTCTGTTATTTGCTTGCAATCACCGAGTTTGAACTGTTGATGATTAGAAGTATGCAATGGGGTCCGATGAGTCCAGGTTAACCTTCTTAGACGTGTTAAGGGTAATAGACGTGTTAGGGTATGGCGAGAACCACGCATGTACTTACCTCCCTGGATCCATCTTGCATCGTTCTTTTCGCGAAGCTTCATTCCCAGAATTCTATAGGTATGCACTCAAAATAGTTCTTTACGGATTGACAAAAACTTCTAGAATGTTGCCATGTACAGTGTTAGTTAATGAAACTAACGAGCTTCAAAATAAAATAATGCAAACAATATAGATTAAATACTGTGTAAAGATGCAACGCGTGACTTTTTAATGACCTCTTTGTGTATTTAACAAGAAATGATTATGCATATCTACTAAGCAAAATTTTGTTTCCCTTATTTGTCTCAAAGGTCTGTTAGCCCAAACAATGCCACAATAATGTTAGAGAAATAAAATACTTATACTTTGCTGAGGATCGCTTCAGAGCAGAGAAAATCTGCATGAAAAAGTCACTTTCGCTTTCGGAGAGAGACGGCGACCGACCGCCGATCATTCCATCAGATCGTCTCCTTCATTACCAGCGAGCGGTGGCTGCTGCACCGCAGGAAAGAAATGCATTGATTTCTTCGATGAAAAATCGAGGAAAGAGCTGCTCTAGAAAGCTGAAGGCGCGATTTTAATTACGAAAAATGAGCTACAGCACTTGCATCCCGTTTTCTCTTCACTTTACTTTCCATTTCTTCTGAGATATTAATGCAAAAAAACTCAAAATTTAAGTTTCTCTTCATTTATGTCGTTAATGGAAGTGGTAATGGGCATTAATCCAGCGCTTAATGCATGGCAGTTGTTACCAAAAGAATGTTTCTTATAGTCATGAAGGAAATTTATCACGGATACGGACTTCATCCTTAAAATGGATGTGAAAAAAATTTCAATATAAAATTTAAAGAATTTTCCCACATTTGCGTTCACGTCAATAACACAATCCACTGGTAAGCCCCTTACTCTTGACCCAGGCGGTAGCGCAACAGCGAGACCTCCTTTACTTCCAACAAAAAGAGTTCAAGTTATTCAGGCAACCTAACTATAATTTAAAAGAACGGTTACTTCAATACTGAAAAAATAGAAGCCTAGAATTAGGGAGTCGTTGCTCGTACCCAGTCCTGTTAACCGAACGCCCGAGGCGTAGCCTGCTAATGTTAATAAAAGCGTTTGCTTACAAATGCAATTTACGACACGCACTATTCATCACTGGAACTTTCAGCTGTCAAAACGCTGCTTGAACGCATAAAAATCGAGTAACGTCTTACAGCAGCAGTAAAAAGTGGCACTGTTTTGCAGAATCTGAAATTTTCAAAGCATACTTCGCATGCAACCGCATGTGGACAGTAGCTCAACATCCTCTTCGGTCGTACATCAAATTGGGCAGCAGGAGCTCCGGCGCATGTCCGGCGGCCTTGGACCCAAGAGAAAGGACGGGCCAGCCGCTACGCTTACCGGACATGCGCCAGAGGCTGCACATCCTTGTGTCCTGCGCCGGAGCCATGGATGAGGTCACTACGGCCGTCAACTGATACCTACAAGATCGGCAAAGTGGAAGGGTGTCGGGTCTAGTACGTCACCAAGGGAGGCCGGCAGTGACGCAAGACATACGGGATGTCGTCCATGTCTTGGAAGTCTCCGTCTGCTGATGACGGTTGCGCCTGTCAACGGGTGTTATGACGTCACCAAATAAGACCAGCAACAATTAGTTGGCACAAGTACGGCCCCGTGAACGGTCCTCGTCTCCTAATAGCCTCCGTTTAACCCGAACATGACCAGTGTCTGCCGTTATCATCGAGGCAGGTGAGGCAAGAGAGCTGAAGGCACCAGAGGTCACAGTGCTGGTATACCTTCCTTTAGGTGTCAGGCATAAAGAGAAAGTGCCAGAGAATAGGCCGATTTTGTCACAATAGCCAAAATCCATAAGAATTGTAGGTCTTTGTATCATAGAAAATTCCTAAGGCGACAGAGGCTTATAGGAACATATGTTAACGCTAGTTCACCGCGTGTACATGAAGTTGGAAATCAGGCATGCGCGGCGACTGCAAAGACTACATTAAACAGAATCACTCTTTTGAAAAACGTAAAATGAGTAAGCTAAGCCGAATTTCAAGATTGTGCGTACTTGAGAAGCATGAAACCTGTCAGTGATCCAGTGTTGTAGCTAAATCGTTGAGAATCAACGGTTATTTCCAGACAAAAATAGAACTAGAGCACTATGAGAGCGCATACCTTCGCCAAGCAAGGCGACGGTAACGAAAAATCCGAATTGGTTGTGAGACCATGATTTTCTTTGCATCAGCACTAACATCTAATTGTGTGTGCTTTTTAACAGTAATGCTGCTGACAAACTTTCTGAAAAACATTAGTCACGCTCACAAACCGATCAACCGATCAGCACTAAAATATAATCATTTCGCAATGTCTTTTAACATTACCAGCAACTCGTGTAAACTTCATAAAGATCTATTCATAACTTTATGAGCTTTTGTGCTAACAAGTATGAAATTAAAACGGTGACAAACTAAGAAACGAACAAACAGATCGCCTCAAAACTTAGGTCATTTACACTTCGTAATATTCCTAACAACTGGTGTAAATTCCATAAAAATCAGTCCATAACTTAGCATCAGGAAAAGTGAGGCAGACCAAACAAAGAAACAAACGGATAAGCGGATCTTCACCAAAAGGTAATCATCTGTTCCTCCTAAGATACATAACAATCCCTGTGAATGTCGTCAAAATCCGTCCATAACTTTTTGAGTTATATTGGCGACAGACGATGGGACAAAGAGACAGACTGACAAAGCCGACGAAAATATAACCTCCTTGGCCAATTTAAAAATAAAAATTATAATGACGAGGGCACATCCGAAGAATTACTTGGACACTGTAAGCATTCTGAGCATCGAAACGAAAAAAAAGCGAGAGTATTACGACCAGCGTGAGAAATCTTTATAACCACAGGCACTTTTTAATAAAGGAAGGTACGGAACCGCTCAAATATTCGCTAAGGTCTATAAGGCAATAGATCGCCGTATGCCAACTTTTCCTGACATTTCAAACAATGCTTCTTTGTGTACTGCACACAATCGACCCGAAATGCTACGTAACGGAAGCGCTTGCAAGTCGATCGTTTGTATCCTCATGGCATCAAAGCTCCCTTTCAGATATCACTTTCACGCGCCATTGGAACATAACAACAATATTGCAACATTGGGTTTGCCATTCTTGCAGAAGATGGACAAATATGCAGCCAAAAGAATGACAGTCAGGAGCAGTTCAGCTTAATTAAACGCCCGATGAGCTCTTCTCACAGATCTTTTTTTCAAAAGACTGCTGACTGCGCTGTCGTCACCTCAAAGACTGAAGGCTCAAGCTGATTTTAAGTGAGTGCTGAACTCAAAGGGGTTGGTTGCTGGATCGCTTCGTCTCAGTGCTGCTGCTACACGTCCTGCCGTGGTGCCCGTAACCAGGATATTAGCTGTGTGCCGTGGTGTCCGTAACCAGGACATTAGCTGTGTGCCGTGGTGTCCGTAACCAGGACATTAGCTGTGTGCCGTGGTGTCCGTAACCAGGACATTAGCTGTGTGCCGTGGTGTCCGTAACCAGGACATT
>LQNS02278143.1:46434922-46468934 GCA_001587735.2 Parhyale hawaiensis
CCAGGACATTAGCTGTGTGCCGTGGTGTCCGTAACCAGGACATTAGCTGTGTGCCGTGGTGCCCGTAACCAGGACATTAGCTGTGTGCCGTGGTGCCCGTAACCAGGACATTAGCTGTGTGCCGTGGTGTCCATTCTTTCCGAAACTGATGGTATATTCAAATTGGAGCAATTAGTACAGAAAAGTTTTTTTTAATTGTCTCAAAGTCGTTGCATCCCCTCAAGCCAGTCTAAACGCTAAGGAAATTAATGATGACAAAAATGTAATGAATTATTAGAAGAACCATGTTTCTCTTGCTTGTCATTTTTTTATTTAAACCACCGACAGCTTTTTTTCAGTGCGGGTCTTTTCTACAAAAAACATTGAGAATTCATAGACACTGCGTCATCAGCTGTGCGTCTCCTGCATTCTGTTGCACCGCGCTACCTGTGTGTCTGTATCATAAACAACAATCTAGGTGCAAGTAGCAACAAAATTGGACTGTTTGGCATCTTAGCATCTCATACTGTGGGCATGCAGGAATGAGAATCGATGGTTTAGCGACTTCAATTAGGCACAAGTAGGAATAAGAATCGAATCTTTGCTAACGTCACACTGTTAACATTCGCTTTTGACCGGTCCTGAGTCATGTCTTGTTCATTAGGGAGCGCTTCATCACGCCGTCGCTAGGCTCCCTCTAATGGCGGGCCCGCCACAGCAGCGGCGTGCGGACAAATGGCTTGTATTGGAGGAGGAAGAGGGAGGGGGGGGGTGCTCCTCATGGTGGCAAAGTTCTAGTCCATGCAGTCAGAAATGCGCTGCGTGGCTCTCTACCTTCACCATTAGCCATTCGTCCAGTGATATAGCAGAGTAGTAATTGGTACAACAGAATCAGATTGTCTATTTTAAGAGTGATATTATCATTAGTGAAAGAATTCACCTCCTAGCCATTTACTGTTTAAGTGAACCACAGGGTGCACTCGCAAAAGATGCTATTTCTACACTTGTTGTTCAGTGCTTATAAACTGCTGTGTGAGGTACTAACCCGAGATATGAGGTGGTCTGGCGGTTTATTTTGTACAAAAAATAGACTAACTTGAACCAATTTGAAGCTTTCCACATTTGTGTCTAGTTCTCCATCATAGAGTTATTTTGCCAAATGGAAGTGCTCTCTGACAGTAGATCTGCGCATCAGCCTTTGCAGGAGGAAGATTCCAGTACTGGACAGGTTGATAAGTTTCTCAGACAAAAAATTAGTCACCTGTTACTAAGAAGGTGCAGGACCTTGACGAGCACGTATAGTAACAGAATTTTGCATCCCATAGAAGCTTAGGTTATGTGGAAGCACTCTGGAAGCACCAGTCTTCATTCACAGCTGCCCAGGTATAGACGTGTTCCTGTTCTACTCTAGAACGATGGGAAGAAAGCAAGATGTCACGGAATAGCAAAAAGGAGGTACTGCTTTTGTTTGATCTATCTAAGAGACATCGAGTAAAGGAAGTAGCGGAGTTTGCTGATGTTTCATGTCGTACTGTTTTGCGAGTCTTCAAATAATTGAAACAATTGGGTACAAAGAGCAATGCTAGGCGTAGTTGCGGTCGCAAAAAAACTGCTAACTTATGGGGCCCGTATTCGCTTTGCATCAAGGAGGAAAGTGTTGCAGCACATCAATGACTACCCTTCTCCTGATATTTCTGAGCGAACTCTTCGTAGAGAACTCCATGCAATGAACCTATGGAGTCGTGTAGCTCGTATACGACCAATGTTAACAGCAGCCCACAAAACCGCTCGACTGAAATGGGCCAGAGCACACGCACATTGGACTGTCGAGGACTGAAGTGTCATCTGTCAGACGAATGACGATTCTGTCACCATGTAAACGATGCCCGCCGTCGTGTTTACCGCAGACCACAGGAAGCCTTCAACGAAGCCTGAGTGCAAGGGGCGATACAAGTAGGAAGTGGGTCTATCATGTTCTATTGCTGTTTTAATTACTCGGAAGGGGGCCCTTTGATTGAAATAACCATCAAACTGAAACAGGAAGGCTACATTGATTTGCTAAATGACCATGTTGTGCCATTTGCACAGTATCTGCGTGAGAATCGAATTGCTATTATGCCAACTTCCAGCATGACAACTGCGGAATGCATCGGGCTAGATAGGTCATGCATTGGTATGAAATCTATTTGGACTATGCAAGGCGCCTAGAATGGCCAGTTAAGTCTCCAGACATGAACTCCATCGAGAATTTATGGGATCATCTCGAACGACGAGTTAGGAGCCGAAAGGAACCTGAACTTACTTTTTCTGATCTAATAGTTAATTGATATAAGAGTGATTCAAAATGGATCAAGTGTACATTTGAAATGTTGTAAACTCAATACCTTTCAGAATTTTTGCTATTATACGTGCTCGTGGAGATCCTACACCTTATTAGTAACAGGTGACTAACTTTATGTCCGGGGACCTTATGTGTGATACTTGAATATATACATTTTTACCAAATAAAGCAATCTTGCTCCACGTTTCTAAAAAAAATCTATTAACTTTGTTGTGATTTAATAACAAAGGACAATACTAACTATAGGCGCAAAAACGATCTTCTTTGGCAAATTTGCTGTCCGAGCGTTTTACCTCATCGAGCAACGAAATCGTAACATTGAAACTCCTTGGCGATTTCAGTACAGCATCAGATTCCGACGGCAAAATAAAGTGGGGCTTTTGCATGAAATAGCAATAACGCTAACAGTGAAGCTGCCTAGCTTAGGAGATACATCTCCGAGCACAGGGTAAATGAGAGCATCCGTTGTCTGCAAAACAAAGGACTGGTAACTCAAGAGAACTGAGACGCCGGCAGGTGCGACCTGAAAGTTGAAGTCGAGAGAAAAGACAGCACGGCTGCCATTGCGTTGTGCTGAGTCAGTCAGATTTTTTTTTTCTTGGTTGCATCAAAACTATACATGCCCTAGGTATAATCTTCTTTCTACAGAGATCGTAGAAATTCTAAAACTACCAGTCAACCTTGTCCGTCACTGCTCTGCAGGAGGAGTGCCCTATAAATGTAAAATATTTCAATAAATAAAGAGTGCATGTAGCAGCTACGCCGTGCCATCTGCCTCCTAATAACAAGCCTTTCTGTTTCAGATGTTTCGAAATCGCCGGCCGAACTCGGCCGGGAGCAACGCGGCCGGCAGATGCGGTGGCAGGGACAAATTAGGGGCCAGGGCAGCTCCGCAGAGGCACCAACACAGGCCTGTGATGCAGCAGAGGAGGTAGTGAAAGTGATACCGCGGGACGACATATGGCCGCGCGTCTCCAGACCGGCGCACAGAAAGCGCCCGTGTTTGTGACTTTCTCCGAGGAGCGAACTTGTTAGCGACAACCAGGCCGGTGTGTGGAGTACGAGGAGTTGGTGGTGGTACTACTGCCACAACCAGGCCGGTGAGTGGAGTACGAGGAGTTGGTGGTGGTATTGCTGCCACAACCAGGCCGGTGTGTGGAGTATGAGGAGTTGGTGGTGGTACTGCTGCCACAACCAGGCCGGTGTGTGGAGGACGAGGAGTTAATGGTGGTACTGCTGCCACAACCAGGCCGGTGTGTGGAGTACGAGGAGTTGGTGGTGGTACTGTTGCCACAACCAGTCCGGTGTGTGGAATACAAAGCAGTGGTGGTATTGCTGCCACAACCAGGCCGGTGTGTGGAGTATGAGGAGTTGGTGGTGGTACTGCTGCCACAACCAGGCCGGTGTGTGGAGTACGAGGAGTTGGTGGTGGTACTGCTGCCACAACCAGGCCGGTGTGTGGAGGGCGAGGATTTGGTGGTGGTACTGTTGCCACAACCAGTCCGGTGTGTGGAATACAAAGCAGTGGTGGTATTACTGCTACGAAACATGGTTGCTTTGATGAAAAAGAATGTGGTTGTTGCAACAGCTTGGTCAATAAATACTGTATCTGCGGGGTAAAAAAAAGAGACTAATTTTCACAAACTATAACTTAACTAAGAACCACATTTAAGTGCAGTAACTGTGCAGTTCTGTAAATTATGATTTATAATAACCTGTTTAGAATTTTCGTCCAAAGACTTTAGCATCATTTCATAAAATATAGAGAATTTAAACGAATGGATTTAATAAGCGATTTGAGTTGTGAAGAAGTCCCAACTTAATTCAGGGCTACCGGACAAATAACAATCTACCATTCATCGCACCATGGTTGATTCAAGGGACACAGAGAACGTTCAATAAGCTCCTCACAGATTCCAAAGTGATTGTAGGCGATTAATCTAATTTTCGACACGATTCCAACGGGCCGTGAAAAAAATGAGCTAGGTAAAAGAGTGAGCTAGCTGAAACTCGAGAACTTGCTAGAATGATTGTTTCGAGACCTGGACGCTTTAGTTGCAGTTGAGCTGAAGCTTTCTGGTTGAAGGCACCGAAACGTCCTCAGTATTGGTTCAAGAAGAATTTTGTCCAAAAATGCTCGCAGCTCTTGAACCAATTGCAGAATTGTGAAATTGCTATAGTTTTTGTTGGCGAAAAGAAATTCATCGTGGACGAGGTATCTTATTGATAAAACTCTTGGGTGAAGGTGTATAACGCTACTAAAGTCCTTTAGGGATAAAAAGTAAAATTCCTGGTTGGATCATGGTGTTTGGAGTCGTTTCATGCGGCAGGCAAGTGATTCCTACTCATTTCATCAAGGCGGAACAGACAATGAACTCTGTTGAATATCTGAAATTTAAAGGAAGTTTTCACGCTCTGGAATAGGACGCACGACGATTCTAAGTAAAATAGGAATATGTTTTGTTGAATAAGATAACTATTTGGAATTGCACATGTAAACTGAATTTAGTTGTAGCATCGGACACCGTCTCACTGAGGCAGGAGTAGCAATGAGAAGCAAAAATTTGGAAGCTCCTCCAGTAAATTTAAATTATTCGCATTCAATTAAATCAAGTATAACATGACAAAGTATTTGAAACGTATATAGTAAAAGTACCAATAAGCAAAAAGCTTATGCGCTTAAGCTAGTGATTCCCGATTTTTTTATATTCGCAACACACCTGCAAAACAAAATAATCATACGCACTTCTTGCCGATATAACAATCGTACTTAAAGATTACCACAGTAGCGTAGCCAATTAGAATACTGTAGTAAAAAATAGCAATTCGTATTAACATTAAGCATCACACGGCACATCAAGGCCCACCTCCTAGCGTACCAGTGCGCCGCAGTGCAGCGTTGGGGGACCGTGTATGCACTGAGTCAGGTAGTCAACACTGAGAGCCAGTTTGGAAAACTGCCTGACTTCTCCCCGCCGTCTTTTGTTCCAGTTTTTCGGCAGAGTCCGTCCGGGCTGGAGGAAGATTTGAACTGGCAAAAAGCGCACTTGCTTAAAACTGGAACCTCTGACCACTCGACGACTACTGCGGTTGGATGGTCGGTGAGGGTCACGGCATAACAAAGGACTTGGATAGTAATAGATGCACCAAAACTGACCTCTACACTAGCGACCTCATACCCCAATGTTTAAATATCACCCCACTCCTCACACACTTATTAGAGTGTTAGAGTTCAAATCATTCCAAACCGCTTCCAGCAAGTATATACGATATGCCTACCTAAGCTTCGCTATTTCCACGGGGTTTGCGATTCGTTAGAACCCAGGCACTTTGAGTGTCAATGCCGTTTCATGTAAAATCCACTGTATAATAAAACACAGTTGTTGGTCGCTTGCTTGTTCCCTCGCTTGCTCCAATGTTGATCCGTCTCTCAATCACGCCGTGAAGAGTTTAATAAGAGAAAATTCATGTACTGAAGAACAAGTTGAAATACCATACAATTTCAGCGCTTTGGGTACCGGTGACAAATATAGCTCTGGATCTCCGGTCTCTGGATCCCGGCCTCTGGATCCCGGGCTCTGGATCCCCAGCCTCTGGATCCCCGCTTTCATTGCTGAATGGTATCGTAGTAGTTGAATCTTCACGCTGAGCAGACGCCTTTTTATATTGAACTAGTGCACCAAACGCAACACTTTTGTTGAATAAGTTATCAAATTATATGTATGAAAATATCTTACCATTATATCGAAAAAGTTCACAATAATCCAAATTTCACCATGTCCACAAAGTCCATGAAGTTCACCTATAGTGCACAAAAGCAACCAAGTTCACAAAGGCCCGTGACCAGGTCTTAATAACCCGGGAATTCCCTGGTTCGTATCCTGGATACGGTTTGGCAATAAAAAGTAGGGGCCTCGGAATTTTTTTCTTCAGTATTAGATAGGGGGAAAATAAGGCTTCGGACAGACGGACAGACAGACGGACGAACTGACAGACAGACGGCTCTCTTATTATAGTATAGACTATAGATTTATATCGTATCTAAATTTCGACGCTGGAGGTTCAACAATCAGTTGATATCCACAATACGGTGAGCCCTGGGTATTTCCAGTGAATTCTTCTGACTGAACTATATTTTTCTTAGTGAAGTGCAACTTAACGCTTGATCAATTCCAAGCTGATATTCACGCCTTATCGCAAAATTCATGGCTTTACAGCTTGCGTTTCACTAATGGAAGATCACGCCTGCAGGGATGAGACCTGTAATACAGCAAAACCTATACTGGGAACCAGAACAATAACAAGCTCAATCAGAAAATTTTTGCCGTCATTTTTGAAGGCTGGGCCCTCTAGTTAATAATAAATAACTAAGTATCGTTGTACAACTAAAATGAGCGAAGTTACTTCGAGCAGATGGAGAGTTATTCATAGTGATATTAGGAACACACTTAGCAGCAAGAAACACAAATTCGTCAGCAGCCTGGGTGACAAATTAGTTTCGATAATTTCTGGTTAATTTATCGTAATACATTGCGGGACTCATCATTTACTGATAATTTAAATAGTTCATGCTTGCATGTTGATTCTTTTCTGTAGTTGAATTATGAGATATTTATTAAAGTTTCACTAGAGGCTATTTCTTCAGTGTTTCATTAGCCAGGTTCAGGACCCTATTGGACAGTGCAACAACACTGGGCTGTGCCGTACGCCACAAAAGCCGGGGAGGTTCGAATAGACTTGGATTGGGCGCGCGGACACACACACACGGTAGACATCCATACCGTTCACTGTGCAGTCGGCTTTCGCTTCATTTCAGCAGGATGTAATGAAAGATACGTAGCAAAAAATTATTCCAAAAGTGCCTGAGCTTACTTAGAAGACTTGAGTGAATGCTCTTTTTCAGCGATTAACTGTTAAATGTCTGTCAAAGATAGCACACAGTTGAGTTTGTTTGTTTAGTAAACCATATCTATTAACAATTCTGTGTGAAGCTCTGTCCGTACATCCGTTCGTTCATGCGTCTGTCGGTGACGCTTTTCAGTGTTGGGTAGGGGAACTTCAATTCGCAAGAAGCTCTGTGTTTTGCTGGAACGAAGTTCAACCATAGGTGTCTTCTTTAGCGCTTCTTGAAAAAATTTTCAGTCAATTTCCAAGCGAAGACATGAAGATCGTCTCACTCGTATCTTATTTACCGCATTTCATTTCTTTCAAACATTTTTGTTTGCTTTGCTTGTGGTGCTCGACGACCTTAATAAGGCCAGGCAAATACATATTTAGGATACGCTGCTAGAGAATGGATCGGGTAGTGTTGGACATATCGGCTCAAAGGTATTCTTTCAAGCGAATGTGCGATGTCTAATTAAGGAAATACAATAACATTTTGAGAACAGAAGGTTAGGCTGCTTAAGAAACTGGCCGAGTCTGTTTGTTGTATATCTATCGGGTCAGAGAGTGCAGGAAAATCCTGGGCTACTGATCAATAGCCATGGGTCCCTTAGTCGTAAAAAAAAAGAAAAATCGGACACGCCGGAAAAAAATAAAAGGCGTAAGAAGATGATCGGCTAAATTATCTGTTAACGGTGGAACACAGAGTGTAGAAAAGCATGCATGAATATAGGAGAATTATGCGAGAAGTACCGTTGTGTGCAAGATTCACAGGTGAGAGAGGCTAAAGATAAGGTGTGTTAAGGTGACGGGGGTTCGTCAGGCGGACTTTAGATTAGACGGGGTAGGTTAAATTACAGGAACACTAGCTTATGTGAAACGACTGTAGGTGAAAATATTTAACCGTGGAATTTTCACGGGTCCCGCTAGTGTCTGAAAAAATATAACAAAATAAATCAAATAGTGACGGGAAGGAGTAATTTTTTGCTTGTAGGCTCTCCATACATCAGCAATGAAATTCAAGGTCAATATTTCCACAGACATACCCTCTGCATATTTTCCTTCACTTGCACTGAAACCAGAGTCCAACCCTGACTGACTGCTGCTGCTCTCCCATAAAAAGAGCTTAAAAGTATATTTCGTACAAATATGAAAAAAGCTGCTTCTGTATGTAACGAGACTCTCGCCGCTAGTTAGAGAGCCACTGGACTCTGCATATTCACTAACGATATTGCTTGCCGCCCTCGGACACATACACGGTAGAGGCGACAAATGTTCTCCATAAACAGAACAGCTTCCGCATAGCCACAACGGGTTCTGAATTCCAACAGAATAATAAATGCATCGTGTTGTTCTCTGTTCACTTGGTTACTTTCTCTGCCTCCATATCAGGATTACGTAGGAGAAATTCATATACTCATTGGACGTCTGACTTTCGCTTCTTTACTGGACTTAATAACCAATCTGCATCCGAGATCTACATTATAGTAATGGATTAATTTCTCTTTGAAAAACAAAAATTACCTTTCCCATCCCTTTTGATTATAATAAATCCCGAAATTTATTGATGGATCGTTCACAATATTGAGCAGTGTACTGCTTGCACATCAAAGTCTATTAAAAAATGGGAAATGGATGGTGTCAGTGAAGTTTGAACCGTGGAGGCCGAGATGCGCAACACTGATGCCTGTGCAATGTGCAAGTCGATCTTAGTCAGAGTGACTCAAGGAGGTCATTGTGGGAAATTCTCCCCACTTTGTTCACAAAATATACGAAGAGTCTGACTAGTGCAAGCTTTATAAATTCTTGTGCATGAAAATTTAGTAATTCAGCCATAGATAGCATTGTTGCTGCATTTCCAAATTACGTTCACTGAAAAAAATATAGAGTAAAATTTAGGACAACGTTGAGGTTGAGAGACAGTGTTAAGCATCTACCTCAATGCCTTCTTATTCCTAAAAGAATCTTTAACCTTTCTCATTTCTCAATATGCTCAATGAAATTTTTCTCGTATTTGAAAATTCAGTTCCTA
Organism: Parhyale hawaiensis; assembly: GCA_001587735.2. Taxonomy (NCBI): domain Eukaryota; kingdom Metazoa; phylum Arthropoda; class Malacostraca; order Amphipoda; family Hyalidae; genus Parhyale; species Parhyale hawaiensis. The sequence goes on from LQNS02278143.1 coordinate 46,444,159, forward strand.
GCAAGTGAATTATTGTCATAAATATCAGTTGGGATAGACATTACTGAACGACTTTTATAAGGTAGAGTTGGGAACTGCCAGGGGCTGCCTCTCATGTTCATCGTGGGCTCCTCAGCCAGCGGGCTGTTGATGATGGGTTAATGACAGTACTGGCGGTCGTAGTGAGACATCCGACAAAAAAAAAAAGCGATTCACGCACTCCAGTGGCCTTTACAAGCAACGCAAGATTGGCATTCAAAACCAGTGTGCATGCGGCCGAAAAAAATGATATTGAAATTTTGAGCAAGTTTTTAATTATATATGCTTATGGTACTGATTTTCATTCGTAGAATGCATTGAAATTCAAAATAATGAAACATTGACTTTATAGTTCTTTGAGAAGTTACGGTACGTGTAGAGATGAGTGTAGTAGATATGGCATTTCAACACTAAAGTCAACATTAGCTAGAGAACATACAGTTTTAATAAGGTATTGAAACTGGTTTCACCCTGTAAGGAAAAGCGCACTGCATTAATGACGCTCCAAACAATACTATTTTTACGAGAAACAGACGCTTGATTTGGTTTTTATAGAGTTAAGTGGGTTACTGCTGAGTAGCCTGCGGCAAACGTGGCAAGCCCTACGACATTAAGAGAAGCGGCACACAAGGCTAGCTGCTTATGATGTATGCATCGCACGAGAGCTCTTTATATGTTTGGATATTGCATGCTACAGTACTAGTCTAATATGGCTGGGAGGTGCTGAAAACTTCAAGAATCCGATTACAGGCTACTCTACTTTAATTCAAAGACTATATTGTATTAGTACATGAACCCTACATAGGCGAAATTTAGGGTAGTGACCCAATAAAAGTATTAAGAATATTCTTCTCCCCCTTCTTTTTTAATTTCTCCTTTCTTTTTTCTCTTTCGTCTTCTATTTTTTCTCCTCTCGTTTCTCCATTCCTCTACATCCTACTAACATAATGGCAATAGCTCATAGAGGGCCGGGGCGTAAGTCCCGGTGTCTCTTTGGGAATGGGCCTTTTGGTTCGTCTACTGCCGCCTATCTAATCTAATTAGTTGATTGGGACGCTCTGGTACGATAGGTTGTTGCGATGGGTACTGAGAAGTTCCCGCCTTAGGGTAAATAAAAGTACAAAAGAGGTTCCTATTCTGACTAGAGACGCACCAGTGTGAAGCAGCTGGATTTCATGAGCTCTGTGTTCAGCTGCCCCGGGCCCAGATCAGGGGTCGTTTGTGTCTCCTATGGTCACCTATGGAATTAGTCATTACTGTAATGACCTTGCGTATGATGGTGAAGAACTATAAGTATTTGAATATAGGGTCAAGCATTTCCTTTCTAGACGGATGCTTGCATGTTTTCTGCTGAGTGCTCCGTGAGTACTTAATGTTGTTAGTTTCAATTCTGGGTGTTGAGTCGCGTGAGGGCAATGCGTCTCTTAGGCCGGGTTCACAAGCCACTCATATCAACACGTTCACTCATCCACTCTTCTGATAGTTTTGTCGTGTCATTGTCAAGAGAACTTTGCACACGCTATAAAAATTTATAAAAATGTTAACCGCTATATCAGTTTCCTCTGCAAGTGTTCTTAGGCAAGTTACGGTTATCTCCTCAATTTTGGAGAACACAAACCGTAGAAAACAGCGCAATTTTCAGTTTTTTCCAAGACATAGTAACATACGGTTACGTATATTTGGACGAGAGCCTGAGCGAACGCTTTGATATGAATGACGTGTGATCTCGGCCTTAGGCATGTGTTTTCATTAGGCATGGCTTTCCGCTCCTTTCGGACAGTAATAGGAAGATAAGAAAAATAGAAAAATTACAGCACTATCTTGTACGTGTGAGGAAATTTTTGTAAGCACTGTAATTTTCAATCCACACGTACGGCGCGGCGCCAAGAATTGCAGTCCGAGATTAACCGGCTAAAGAATAGAGGAGAGAATGCGTTACGTGCATAGACAGCCGTCGCCGTATGCCGGCAAGCTTGTTTTTTACTTTGCCGCAGTTTTTCAACTATCTCTGGTACTACCGGCACTACTGTACCGTCTTCCCTGCACAACCGGCGCTACTGTCTACCGTCTTCCTTGTACAACCGGCACTACTGTACCGTCTTCCCCGCACAACCGGCACTACTGTCTACCGTCTTCCCTGCACAACCGGCACTACTGTACCGTCTTCCCTGCACAACCGGCGCTACTGTCTACCGTCTTCCTTGTACAACCGGCACTACTGTACCGTTTTCCCTGCACAACCGGCGCTACTGTCTACCGTCTTCCTTGTACAACCGGCACTACTGTACCGTCTTCCCCGCATAACCGGCACAACTGTCTACCGTCTTCCCTGCACAACCGGCACTACTGTCTACCGTCTTCCCTGCACAACCGGCACTACTATCTACCGTCTTCCCTGCACAACCGGCACTACTGTCTACCGTCTTCCCTGCACAACCGGCACTACTGTCTACCGTCTTCCCTGCACAACCGGCACTACTTTCTACCGTCTTCCCTGCACAATGACGAAACACGGCTCTGCCGCCTGCTTCTTATCGTTATTTTGGTTGTAGTGTAGAATCCAACGCTGCAAATGAAAGTTGGGCGCCGGTGCCGGACATCCGAACGGATATTGCGAAACGGAAACGGCGTGCACTCGAGCGGTTACGGGGGCGTACGCTCCCTGTGGGGCGGGGTCGGGAGGTGGCACAAGGGCGACGGTGCCACATCTATTCGTTAACCCTTTAACCTTTCGCTGCAGCACCGAACTCTGGTAAAAGCATGCCGGTGGGGCCATAAAGTGTTGTGCACAATGTTTTTTTCCCTGCTGGAAAACTGGCTTTCATAAAAAGAGGTTAGGACTAGGGCGATAATAAAGAGCATATTTTAATGCAGTGCGAGCTTTCGATCCGCTCCGAAGTCATCTTCGGGTAACGAAAATGGCTCACCACAAATGTTTCGGTTTTCAGTTATATAGAAGCAGTATCACAGCTACTAAAAAATAAATGAATTCCTATCGAAATATGAATCGTTAGTTTTCAGTATACAAATCAGCAGAACTCGCTTGACTCTTCAACGTAGGTAGATGTTAGTGAATTTATATAGATTTTATAATACACAAACCAAAATTAAAGCACATACCTTTAATTTTGTATATTTCATGCCGTTAGCAAAGTTTTTTTTTTCTAATAAATACATGATTCCATGAGTTACTGTTATTTGGAATATCGGATGGTAGTAGAGTTTTAAACGATTTTCGTTTATGCTTAGATTTTACCTCCAGTTTAAATGAATGTTAGCATACGTTAACAGCTGATTGATTGAGAACATCTGAAACTCCTGCTGATGACCAGGGAAATATTCGAAACCTGAAAAATTTCAAAGTTTCCGTCATCATAATAAGACGCATCAGACTCTGGGTCAGTCTAGCAATCATAAAATTTGTATTCGGTAAAGCATAATGGAGAAGAAATGCTGCTGACAGTAACAGCCAATTACAGCACCCACTTACTGCTGCACTCCTGCAGCTTATCTCATCCCTCGAGCGATTACAAAAATTTATTCCCTTCTCGTGAATACAACTTGGATGAACTCCTGAACGCGTAGAGAGCACAATTTGCCAATACACACCAACGTTTCTATAATAAGAGCTGATAAACAAAGCAGTTATTGCCCTTGTCCTTTGGCAGTTACAAATAAAATTCAGCTTACGTAAAGAGAAAGCCAATAACAAACTACTAACTGCACTATCAGAACAAATTGACTCACCCATTAAGTCTACAAACAAACAAACAAACAAACAAACACGGACGCAAACACTACAGGAAACAAACATTGCGTGGCGCCCAAACGGAGCGTGAAGTCGCGGCCGGCGATCACGCGGCGAAAGGAGCAGCGGCTTATCGGCTCACAGTGAAAGGAGCGGCTGATAACCTGAGCGTGAGACGCTCGCGTGTCCTTCGTCGTAAGTGACAAGTGTTTTTTTCTCCTTTTTTCATTACCCCTAACCGAACAAACCCGAGTAAGTCTGTCCAGCAGATGCCTCATGCTTGGTAGTTATTGCAGGCTTCCTTGTTATGGATTTTCTGATTGCATGATGTCTGTTTTGATTTATATTCACTATTTTTGTTCCACGTGCTCCATACCTGTACTCGTGAATCAAGAGAACGCACAGCGGAAGCCGAAACTAGTGAAATCAAAACACAAATAAAAAGTGAATAAAAAGAAAAGTTCAATAACAAAGGCTCGCTCTGCTTCCAAGTTGAACAGATTTAACACGTAAAGGGGCGTGTTCGATTGGACGCTAACACTAAGCTTTCGAGGCTTGACTTGTTCGAAACTTCAGGCAGGTGCTCTGGCTTCGACCTGCTGCTGGGTTGATTTTCAGGCATTGATCTTTAATCAGTTATCTCTGAGACTTCTGCTCTTGCAGAACTAGCTGCTAAGGTTTTTTTTTACTTTATTTTTATTTACTAAGCTAGCTGTTTTCGCTCAAAGAACATAGCCGTCCTACCGTCAGCTTTTGGCAACAATGTTGGCCCCTTTTTTGAAAATTTAAGCAACGAGTTCAGCTTGGCGAAATTCGGTGCACGAATATTTTATGGCTTTCGAAACTCAACACCACGACAACCTACTGTATAGTCGAGTCTGAGACATATTGGCCTCAGGCATGGAGGTCATATTAAATTTTGGCGTAGGGTTGTGCCCCGAGCTTGGTACGCAGCTCTGTTGCAATGGCTTAACAGCTTCATAAGCGTTATGTGCTTACTGTGCATGCTTGAAGACTTTCAAAAATTGTGCTATTCCTTCGAGAACTGAAGCTTAATTTAAGCATATTGGTGTTAACAAAACATTTTTAAAAATTTACTCGAGCAACCAGAACTAATAGTTTTTTCCAATCGATTGCGAATAGTAAGGTTGAGGTGAAATTCTTCTCCATTCAATTTACCAGACTGAAACTGTTGGCAATAATTGCAGCTACCAGACACACGCAACACAATTAATGTGTCAATTATCCCGTGGATTTTTCTTTTTTTTTTCAAGCAGTGTAAGCCAGAGCCACCTCAGCTAGTGCTTCAAGTCATCACTCCCAGACAATACTACAGTAAATCGCTAGAATTTTCTTCCCTTTAGGAAGACAGTGGAACAAAGAATCTCTGTATCAAATTAACACAGCCTGGCTACAATAATGTTCAGCGCTAAATTACAACTGGTATCAGAAGTAGCGAAGAAATAAATTTCGAGCCTACAGGACAGGTAGCAGATATGGACACCTATGGCCACTCTTGGCGCAGCTGCTCGATCAAGAAGGCCGGAGGGCCGCACAAAATATGCTGTCTGTTTATTTTGTAGTCAGGCCGCAACGGCCCACCAGCATGAACATAAGCACCTGGTAGGCAGGCGGGAGCTGCACCGGCCGCAGAAGAAGAGCGGAAGCAAAGGGCGCAACAGGCGCCGGTGGTAAGGACATGCAGCGCCAAAGTTGGCCTTTGATTCTAAACTCAAGGCTAACCTCTGGAGGAGGTCGCAGCTAACGGTCTTTTGTTCCAGTTTAAAGAGGAGAACGTCCTAAATGTGGTGGCCTTTTAAATGCTGGGAGTTATGAGCGTTTGTCATAAGGATGTTTGTGTCTATGAAAGAGGAATGCATTTGCTCGTGTTTATAGAGGGAGAAGCAAAAGTCGCCGGATTCTGACTCAACATAAAATCAATATTAGCATCACATTATATTGTGAAGTTACTGATTAAGTCATGGTTATTTACTTTTTCATCTGGAAACAAATATCACTATTATGTACTATATAATTGAACGAAATTAGTAACTAGCAAGACATTATTGAGCTTCATAACGCGGGAGCGACGATGTTCAATATTATTAACCTGTTAACTGTGGCAAAAGTTGATGTTTGCGACATTTTAAGCGACGTCGACTAGAACTCACGAACCCGTGGACCTCACAGCCTGTGACCTAATCAGTAAACTGGCTGCGGCATGCAAAATAATTTGTTTAACCCATTAGTCCAGCAGGCCCTTTTTTAAATACAGCCATGCCAAGGAGAAGGACTTTTCCTTAGTGCTGAATGGTTGAAATTCTAGTGGGCCTTATTATGGATGCTTCCGATGATGCCATTCCTACCTCTTTAGTAGCACCGCTACTGGGCTGCTCGGAGCTGCTGATGCCATTGCCAGACTTGCTAATGCAATTTAAAAAAAAAAAACATGAGGTAGGCAAAAAATAGGCGTTGGCAGCCATGGGTGCGGATGGACAGATACAAGGACACACTGAAAATTTACATCCCAGTGGATACTATGCAAGCTGTAATGAACTTGGTGCTGGCAAAGTACGTCTCAGAAGTGGACGCGCTCTTCTAGCCCTCAGCTCCCAAAGTCATCTAAAGGCACTTGGGTGAGGAGGTCATGAGAAATTCAAAGCAATCCGTAAACTAAGCTGCAAAATAGACGGACTATGGATTGCATACGACTATGTGCAACACAGCTAAAAGTAGCCTCAGCATTTCTCCACTCAGACTGAAGAAGCGCCAAAACTCGTTGACCTCCAGAAGCAGAAATAAGCCGGTGGAAAACAGTTTCATTTGAACTTCGTGAGGAGAAGAGATTTCATCGTTCTAATGAAACGCAGTTCATATTGGAGACAAAATTCAATCAGCAGAACGACAGCGTGCTTGGAAAACAACTTGAAGACATTCCAGATGGCATGGAAAATATTTGACGTCGTTAAAAGCCGACCTACGTACGTTATTATTTGGGCGGCTGCCTCAAGGACATGGAAATTTCCCCTCATTTTCGTCAGTGAGGATACAATTATTGTGAATTCAGATGTATTGCGAAATGAAGCAACGCTTCAAGACATGATTATTTCAGCATTCAGCAAGGCAGCGCGCCTTCGCACACTTCCTCTAAACTCAAGTATGGCGTCAAGCCAAGTATCCAAAGTTAATTTCTAGAGTAAGGAAATGTGGCGGCCGTCTTTTCTCGATTTATTATTCTTGGTATTCATTGTTTGGTCCATTCTGGGGTCTTATGCCCGTGTACTGCCTCATACTACTGTCAAATTTGAATTTGACCCAAAAGACGACGTGAGACAAAATTCCATAAAAGCTGCGTGCACCAATTGGAAGTTTCAGCGAGGGACGTCAAAGTTTAATCCCGGGAAAAGAAGACAGTAATGTTTATTAAACTATTTAACTAAAAGTGCTACTCAACAGCAATTCCGTATCCTGTCTCTCCGTTAAAATAATAACTATTATTGCTCCTGAAACTTTTTCCGCACTCTAGCGGGCTGTAATTCTATATGAACTGCACGGAATTCCGCGTAGATGATGCTATTTTTGAGTGCGTCTGAGCTAGCTCTCTACCAGCCACTGAAAGTTTTCAATGTTTCCTGCAATATTTTACGACGAATTAGAGCCACAGTCCTCGCTCAAACTCGCAGCTCGCAGCATATCACGATTTGCAGAAACGCTTTGGCATGACCTCAACCCAGAACAGACAATGTCCCCACGGGGCGTGAGGCGGACACACATAATAGCATCACCAATGCAGCCCCACTTCTGCTAAGGTGCAGCGGCATGAAGGAATTAAATTTTGGGTATTTGCACCTTAACTTGACCCAGTAAATGTCTACCCTTACTGACGCCCCAAGAAAAGCTAATGCTTTGAGAAACGATTTTTTTATCATTTTAGGGTAAAGCATGTGTATGATGGCAGCAGTAGTCAAACGACTATGCCATCTTAGTATCGGAAAAGCTATTACAAAAAAGTGAATAAAACTTCAACACTGCAATCGCTAATGCGTAATTGCTACCGCTTTTTGGATGTCATAATATTAACACGCTACTTCTGAAAACAGTGAGTAGAAATCAAACCCATTTAACTTAATGCAGGTAAGAAACTTCATGAAGATGAACTATCGTCCTCGTGAAAATATACAGCCGGTATTACAGCACAACTTCATGCGATAACACTGGTATGCATTACAAAAAATTCTGTTTCGAATACAAACTACGTCTTGGGGTGTAAAGTGTAGACACACACGCACTCACACCACACTGTCGCCCATATAGCACCGCTTTTACTTCTCTACAACGATCTGTTGTCATAGTTGAAGGAAGTGTTTAAATTATGCAACAAACTGATAGCGTTGCAGTTCAGAGAAAAACCTATAAGGAATGATTAGAAAAGGAAATACCAAGAAAGAGTCTTATTGTCGGCCAACTCAGGGAGGTTTTGAATTTTTATGTAAAACAATGTACAACAAAACCTGCAAGAAATTATTTGGTTACCTAATAGTATTGTTTATTTCAGAACGTCTGGGTATGCCACTCGCCATAAAATAAGACGAGTGAAATGTATTAACCCTATGGCCGGTCCTATGATCTGTGGTCAATTCTTAGATCCGTATTAACAATCATTTTATTGATCGTGTACAAGTATTCTGTATACAAAAGTATATCAGTGAATCGAGAAAGCAACATTCGTAAAAATGATACTGGATGCCATACGGTAAGCATCCTTGGGCAGACGATAGCTGCGGGAATCAAGCAAGCAAGTTGATAACATAGTCATGATGCTTTAAGTTATGTGTTGATATAAGTCGCGAAATTCTGCACATTATTTATGTATTTCTTTAAAATGATAACAAGTACAACAGAATAACGCAGCTGTGCATGGCCTTTGAACATCAACCAAATATTTGGAACATTTACTGTTGATTAAAAAAAGTACGCTCAATGAGTTCATCACACACCGATATACTCTTCTGTAGGAACTATGTGAAAACATGGCAGTTATACAGGCAATTATATGTATACGCTAACAGTCGAAACATTGCAACCCTCTCTATAGACCAAATAATAACTCTCGGGATGAAAGCCACATGTTCGTTGATTCTCACATCTAGGCAGGTTAATTCTGACAACATTCTCATTTCTTACCGTTCCTTTCCCCATTAATATTTAAAGGAATTATCATTCCGAAGATTCAATGGCCGGCACCTAGCCGAAAAAAATCGGTTAATTTTGGGTCACAAAATGCAGTACGTACTAGTGAGAGGGTTGCTAATCTATTGTATTGCTTACAACAGCGTGAGCCTTTAGACCGACCAGGGTTAACATATAAGCTGGGGTTGGAGCCACCGATGACTATGTGTCTGAGGCACTGGTTAGGGTCACCAAAAATAAATTAGCATGGGTTCCGATTGGTCTATAGATGCGAGTGCAAATGAGATGGTTTGGCTGCAGAAAAAACTTTGAAAGCAACACCTCGCGTCTGGTTCCCACGACAGTCTCTTTGGTGTTTTTGTACCCATCACTAGTTCAGAGAATTCACAACAAAACTTTGAAGGCGATCGAGTTTGGTTTCGCACGAAATCGTGCTGGGAAACCGTCACTGTGCGTCTTCGTAGAGTTTTTTTTCTTGCAAATTTTGTTTATTCCTTGCAATTTGTTTGCGCAATAAGCATGGACCGACAATACGCAAAGGCTGCAATTACGGTTATACTCGCAAATGTGACGCTCACTTCAAGTGGCAATGTTACTGATATTGATCCTCGAATAAAACAAAGAGATAGAAAAAAATGAGTGGGTGGCATGAGGCACGTGCAAGACAACAGTCGAACTAACGAGTTACGGCAGATAGAACAATTCTGCCTTTCATTACCTGATACTCTTCAGTAAAAGGATAAATAAGTCGCTGAACTTCTTCTGACCTTAAACACCTTTTAATTTTTTATTAATTGATAATTGATTATTTGCTGATGAACTGATAACTGCACGAAATAACATGCTTAGGCCAGCCACCGTAGACAGAGAGTGCTGGAAAGTTCGCGGGTGCGCGCAGCTAGAGGGCAGAGTGAGAAAACTTATGTTTAGTAGAACCCACAAATAAGTATAATAGAGGATTTCTGTAAGCAGTAACCGAATGAATGTAGTTCTTCCAAGAGAGAGAATATTGGGCCCTGCAGCCACAGTATTGCATGAATACACTGGCTCCCCTAGTGTGAGTCTCGAGCCATTCAAGCAATATTGGGCCCTGCAGTCACAATATTGCATGAATACAGCGGCCCCTCTACTGTGAGGCCCGTGCCAGTCAAGCAATATTGGGCCCTGCAGCCACAGTATTGCATGAATACAGCGGCCCCTCTACTGTGAGGCCCGTGCCAGTCAAGCAATACCGGCCGGGCCCTGCAGCCACAGTATTGCATGTATACAGCAGCCCCTTTACTGTGAGGCCCCTGCCATTCAAGCAATACTGGGCCCTGCAGTATTGCACGCACGGATCAGTTGAGCCTCTTAGCCGCACTTTCGCTAATAAGGCGCTGATTGCGGCGGAAAGTGAGGCCGTTCGCTCCTAACGAACGCTCGATGGCGCTGCTAATATGACGCGAGAAAGCTCTAATCCGATGCCGTCCGCTTTCCCGCAACCATTTTTTCTTGCGGGCAAATAAAACTGATATCAATTAGTGCTGGTTGCTTCAGTATAGTCTCTTACAATGCTGCAATACATATTCTATTGATGCTAGTGTTCTTTATAGGCTGTCAAAACCTGGTTAGGAAGAAAACAGTGTGAGCTTCTCTCTGTTGCTGCACATGTGGTCATCATTATGACATGAGGAATGTTTAGCACCTGCCTGCTTCGTCTTCGCTTATGAAAAGCTTATTATTTAGGCTTGCAGAAGAGCCACTTATTTATTTTCGGTATTTTTGGTGGAAATTGCCACGGAATTTTATTGTAGGTGTGTTTAGAATGATATTTAGAGGACCAGAAACTAATCAAAACTAGCCTAACCTAACCTAGCGATACCTAACCTTACCAGGATTAGAAAATAACCGAAATGGATTAGAAAAACTTTCACAAGTCGCAACGAGAGACAAATTGGTGAAACAAGATGGCGACAGTGCCGGAAAAATACGAAGCATCGTGATATCACGTATACAATTAAATTTCCTTTAATTGAATTTCCATTATTTCAGTTTTGTGCTCTTCTAAATATGATTGCTAAGATGAGTAAATAATAATTATACTTAAGACATCGACATAAGTGGTAATATTAAAGAATTGGCACTTTTGCAATTTGTCCGATTATCACCGCCAAATAAATTTCTGTACCTACGTACGGCGCCACAAACATCCTCCTTCCCGTGCTTGCCAAAATTACATCGTTAACTGTATGACAGTTTTCTGTGGTTACGACGATCTTAGGTCAAGACAGCCAAGTGCCGATAGCTTATTCTTCATATGCATGGCTGTTATTGTCGAGATTTTGTTTTTAGCGTCACAAATAAACTCGTCTATCGGAGTAAGAGATGGAGAAATTGCCCAGAAATATGCAGCTATACCTACACATAGAAGAGAACAAACACGAGTACAAACATTTCATTCGTTGTTATTATTAGCAGAGGTGGGCACTGGCGCCCACCTGCGGATCAGCTACTGCAGTAAAATGGCCGGAGGTCTCAAGCTCCGGCCATTCTTATTCTGGTGACTGAGTCGCTAGTGTGCTCAAGTGGCCGCAAGCGCCCACCTCTATTATTTTGTGTAGGTGAGTCTAGTGTGATATTTCTAGGACATTGTCCCTGGTGCAGCCGTGCAAATTTCACCAGTAGGTACATGTGGTATCTAGGAGCAGTGCAGTGGGAGATTGCTAAGAATCTTTCTGCATATTTTGGGGAAAATATTATCAAAAAAGCTACCGCTCATTTCGGGGATAATTTAAGTTGTCAAGGCATTTACCACGCATTTCAGGAAACTCAAAATAACCAAGAAACACGCTCCGTAATTTTGGAAAAATTGAAACTGCTGAGATTGTGGCAATGTATTTCGGGGTGAACTGGGAATATTGAGAAGCTGGTGACATCTTTTATGGCTTTCTGCAAATTTAGGAAACACTGACACTACCAATTTTACTGCGACACATATTAAATTAAAGCGAAACTGCCCACCGTCCTGTAGCGTATAAAATTCACTAACATCCAAAGCACTTTTCATGTTAGTTCAGATGCAAAGCAGCTCGAAATGCGAATAGAGAGGGTGGCTCTCCACGCTCCTGCGTGGCGGGCATCGAACTTAAGCCGTGAGAGAGTTGAGAATATAAACGGAAGTATTTTCTCTGCTTAAGATTTAGAACCATCGAACTATATGTAAATGCATGTAACTACCAAAATATATACGCACATTGCTGATTTTTTGCTTTGTTCTGACGCTTGCATGGGTTCGCCAACAATTTCTGTAGGCTGGCAGTGTTGCGGCCACTGTGTAACCAGAAACTGTTGCCTGCTACATTTTTGCTGTAATTTACCAAGCAATGGTCTGAAATGCTTTGTACCAAAGTCTGGCAACCTGGACGTTTCAGAATTCGTATAATAATTAAAAATATTCTCCACTAAAGCATTGTTATTTGCCGTATTATACTCAATAAACTGTACCGCAGGTACCGCAGTAACGGTAACGGTACCGCAGTGCAGTAACGGTACCGCAGGTTGCTTAACAAAATGTTTTCCTTCGCATTGACCTCAATAACTTTGTAGTTATTCAATTAAGAGTTCAATAAGAATCGATACGTTGTTACTTAATGCCCTTAGCAACAAATTTTACTACCAGACGTACGATAATTCCTTCTTTTTCTAGAAAACAGGCAACGAGATGCTTTGTGGCAGTACATTAACTCTATCTGCACCAGCCTTCACAGTTTTTTCCGCAGTATTACACAACTACAATTAGCAATCACAGTAAAATTACTCAGCTCGGTATGACTTAAGTTAAAATTGGCTGTTTAGTCCGGCACATTCTGGATGAGCCCCAGACAGTCTGTTGGGAGGTATGAAGCAATACTGCAGGCAGTGCATGACTCTGATACTAACGATGTTGCCGGATATAGAGTTCTGTGACTGATGATACGGCAGGCACATGACCGAACTGGCAATAGGTGGACAGAGGGCCGTGCAAAGGGCTTCCGAGCACTACACTAAATTTGACCAGAACATCCGTAAAAAAAGGCTACAGCTGAGCATTACAGCCTTAACGCTGAACGCATCTGACCAGAGGAGTCGATGCACTCTCGACTACGTGCATGGCCGAATCTCGTGGAGACGCTCCAGCTCTGGACGCATGGCGAAGGCTTCACAAGCAAAGAATGGGTAACTCTTCTGGCATGTACATGCAGTATGTATCACACACCGATATTGCGGGCCACGTTTCTGACATTCCCTCAGGGTAGTTTTCCAGTAGGCCAGACTAAGTGTGCGAAAGCTCAGATCAAGAAGACTAAAATTTTCGCAGAACCCAGAAATAATTCATCTCACGTACAAAAACAACCAGCCAGGTTCTACACTAGACAGTAATCAAATAATGCACTAATCATCATCGTGTGTTTGTATATTAATGTATTGAAATGTTTATGTTTTATGTACATGAAAAGTTTGTATATTTTGTGCCAGGATGTTAATAAAATTGACACTCGAAGAGCAGTCTAGGGTGGAGATTTGCGCCACTCTATTGTGTTCTAAAGGAAACTGATAACGCAAAAATTAGACTGGGATGAAGAAGCTGACCACAGTGAGACATTCTTACACCTTAAAGTTGAATGCATTGCTTGCTGTACCGACTTTCAAATTCAAGCAATAAGGATACATATAGCTGCTATCAGCTCTCTCAATGATTTTGATTTTTATTCTCTTTCTACTCCAAGCTTTCTGTGCTCCACGTTCACAATGCCCAGATTGAGTAGCTGATGAAAGAAGTAAACGGAGGTGATGTTTCTCAGAGTGCGTAACCACAGCAACTTGTTTTTTTATAATCTGCTTTCTTCCGCTGAAGAAACAGCTTTCGCTTGAGCGCAGAAGCTTCGATCGACTGAAATTGTATTATTGTTTATCTACATAAATGGTACATATCTCAAGTTTAAATATGGTGATGCTCGGCTGCGTGCTATATAAAGTTCATGTTTTTGCATGCCACCTACTGAGAGGAAGGACTGTGCTTCTCGGCTAAAGTGAAATCGACAAAAGTTGACTTCTATAATAAAATGAGTTGGCGGGTGCAGTTAACGCTTCAGAAGCATATTAGTAACAAAGGTATGTTCCGTAGAAAAGCGTCATCACTAATTTCTCGCCGTCATCTTAGACTGCACGTGTACTCTAGTATAGAATGTCGTCACTAACGTTGTCGTCAATAGAATATTAAACACAACTGGCAAAAAACAGTGGGTTATTTTATCTGAGATACAACAATATTCACTAACTATTATAATCAGTGTATTACTCGACTGAGCCCGTACTTTCCTTTTTGAAGCTGCCCTGAAAGCTGTCGCTCGGCAATTAATGGCGGCCATTATTGCAAGATACTTGCACGAGTGCTCAACCGTGACCTTCAGCCGTTTTCTCTAGCAATTGGGATCTTTTCTCTTTAAAGCTGATATGCCCATTAGCTATACCCATTAGTGATGACTTCCAACTGCACTTTTATGAATGGATATAACTCAAACCCTGCAGTTTATAGCTACATCTTGTAAAAAGAAGTTTGTACACATGGACCTCTTTAAAACGGAAAGTTTACGTTTCTATTGAATGACACAAAGGTGAACAGGAGTCTGATAAGCATTATCTTTCAAAAAAGCTTAATAAAACTTACTCCTACAGAAATATTTCTACGTGTGCGTGTTCAAGACTGTCAAATTTTCTGGAAAAGGACCACAAACGTCGCCGATTCGTCACAATGAATTGAAATTCTGAGTAAGATTGTGACCCAGTGCACTTAAATTAACGCACCACGGGGGGGGGGGGTTGCGCATCATTACTGATGGTTCTTTTCTTACTAGGCTTATGATAGGAATCGGCAAGGAGCCAGACAAGAAGATTCAACAGCCGCAATAAATAACATGGGCACTACATATAGCTTTGGTTACATCAATAAACAAATTAACCAAGCACGAAGAGAGACAGCGAATATTAACTCCCAGTCGCAGACCAACCGGTACCACCGCGTCTACAAGCCGCCTTGTTATTACCATAACCGATGCTTGTAGTAGAAGCCGAAGAGTAAGGGGTATTAGGTAAGTTAACCCGCTACATTTAATTACTCACGTACTCTTTTTATTTATTTCAATATGAACCTTTCGTTATTAACATGAGACTTTCGATCTAATAAAACTAATTTCAATATATGTATGCCTCTGCAACTTCAATGCAGTACTCAGCTGAAACGCAATAGATAGCAGCCAGTGTCCTAACAAATAATTATAAAAAAAACCTGTTTGGTAAATCGTGACTCGAACAGTGGACACGCGTGCGTACATATTATGGGACTTGCCAATTTCACTCGACACGAGTTGTGATCAGTTCTATCGTCGAAATTCATTCCCGTTTAAACAGATTCATTCTTTGATGACAGTTCCATTAGAGCGTATAGCCTAAAAAAAACTGAAGACTGCAAATAGCTTTGCAGACAAGCTGACGTGCAGTTGCGCCGGGTTTACTTTCTAAAGCTACAGAAGTTTTTATATTTACATAAATATTTATCAAATTTCTATCGAAGCAGTGCACGATTTTACTCCCGGGTTACCGAAAGCGGGCATTAAGCTATCGCAGGGTAGCAAAGTTACATCTAAAACATTCTCTTATATGCAGCTTACCTAATATATGCTTAGGAAAATTTAACAATTTTCATAAAAATATTCACGTTTCACGGGAAAACAGCGAAACCATGTTGCAAGCCATTTCAAAAAAATTTAAAAACGGAATCAAAGTTTAACATGTTACCAGAACAAATGTACCTACAGCTAAAAAAGAAAACATGTACTTACTCAAAATAATGACCCACGTGACTTTAGAAGTGTAGTACTGATCAGCTGACTGATCCCGTAAAGTGCCTATTGATCGGAAAGTGTCATCGGCTTGTACTTTCACCTTCCGAATCGCATTGAAGTCTATGATGAAAGTGGTACAATTTCTCCAAAACACCAAGACCAGCCTATAAAAAAATGGATATAAAAAGACAAGCGCAAGAAGCAACTCAGTAGGCACCGAACTCTCTCCTGGTTTCTCTTCGGACGAGCTCAGCAGTTCACGACACCATACACACTCCCTGTACGAATGCCAGCAGCACACTGAGGTCCAAACCAAGACATGTTCTCAACGAGTGGAAAGCTGGCACCCACATCAGCTGGGTGACAGCGCTGGCGAACGACTTACTACACAAGCGTATACGGTTTTTTGCTGTACAAAAAGCGATGAAGCGTAAAAACCTTTCTTGGTAAGAAAGCTTATAAGCAAAGATGACTGGAGAAAAAAATTGAAGGTAAAAACTGTACAAGAGACAAAAATAGCCTTAAGAAATGCTCACACTGTTATGAGTAGTATGTTGTCAAAACCAAACGATCTCGTGTAGATATAGTATATTTGTCATTGCCTTGGAGAACAAATGACCGTTTTGCGAGTAACTCTCCTTAAATTTCCGTAAGAAGCTAGATTACCACTCAATACCTCTTCTTCATCTTCGACATATTTCAAAATAACAGTGTCAGGTGTATGTACAAAGGATAAACAGTTTATAATAAATTGTATTCATTGTCATGAATTGTTCGTAAGGATGATGCCATGACTTCAGTAGGGCAACTCTACAAGTTATACAATAGTAAAGATTAGCGAGTTAATACCGGAGGAAGGCCTTTTCAGTGCTTTGTCGGTTCTGACTGTCCTCAATTCGCACAGCAAGATTGAGATTCCCCTCTATTTTAGCTCACTTTCATATTTTTTGATCATACAGAGTTTTCTCCTTAGAAATGTAGCTCCCTCTTAGCTCTACTTTTGTCTGTAGTGTGACTCTCATTGGCCATGGATTGAGATCTTGGTTTGCCCATCTTGTACCGACAATTTGATTCATTGTTTCCTGGTAATCGTGGCAGCCCCTTTCGGCTGCATTTCTTGTCGTTTCCAGCTGATGAAGAATATTGCGGACGAAAATTAATAAACATGTGATCTCGAGCTAATAAACAATCCGATGGTCGACAACCACGGTTCAGAGACAGGCTCTTTTGTGATACTCAAGTTTGATATGTCACGTTGGTTTCATTAAGGAGAATATAAAATTTTATGCAAGAAACTATGGAAATTTGTTGTTCTTGAATACCTAGCAGCAAATATTTAACAAGTTCCTGACTAACGTCACGGCAATCTCGGCATGGATCCCATTCTAACTTAAATTCACAAATTCCATCCAAAACTGCAGGGTGTTCCTAAAATCACTGCATACAATAACATTCACATACTGTGCATTTTCAGTAGTAGGCAAGTTTCCAATTGTATGTAGGAAGTCAATGCAGCAGGGTCCAAGATACAAACAAAGGCTCTATAACAAATATTTCTTATTTGAGATGATTTTTATGTACATTTATAAAATTTTTAGAAATATATCTGGAACACTTAGGAGGATAAATCTAAAATAAATGCCTCGTATTTTAAACTGAGAAAGTTCAAAGACTACGAAAAAGGAAGTAGCACTATAGAAATAAGCGACCATTTCTGCTCTGGCATTTATTTTTCAAAGTACTCATCACCATTCCCAATGCACTTTTGCCAGCGATGAACGAGAGCCTTCATGTCCTGGTCGTAAAAGTCAGCACCGGCCGAAGCGATCCATTTATTTCACTTCTGCGACGGCTTTGTTGTCTGGAAACGCTGCCCACGTAATGCGACCTTCAGAGGTGAAAGTCTGACGGTGCCACATTGGGACTATACGGTGGGTAAGACTGCACTGTCCAGCCGAACTTGGTCACACATTCCGTCGTCTTCAAACCTGTCTGTAGCCTGGCATTATCGTGGTGCAAGCAAGCTGTTTCCTGCTTGAGCATTCGTGGAATCCACCTAGCACACACTTTTCTGCATCCTAGAGATGATAATATTCTTTCCAGTGCCCTGACACCCTCATCCAACTTAATTAACGCGCATTTCATTCATCGTTAACCACTTATCAGTGCAAATCAGTTGATCGAGGTGCACTTGGTTTCTGGGGTGGGGGATGTATGTACATATGCGTCCGTAGCGCACTTTGTCTCTCACATCTTTGTCACCACTCCGAAGTCGACAAGCCCATCACCTAACTGTGCTGACATCAATTGCGTCAGGTTTAATAAGGAAAATATATTGTCTCGGGTGCCAGGTAGCAAGCGTCTCATTTAAAAAAATATATATATATATATATCAAATGGAACTTCTTGACTCCGCCACAATGCATGTTGCGTAGATACATAAGCAATGGAATATGATTCATGTCAGTGATAGATCTAAATTCAACATTTTCGGTTCTGATGGCAAGGTGTATATGTAAAAGGATGATATGGTGAACATCCATCTCTTCACTGCATGCGTAATGTAGACAGTGCAGTTTGGAGGATTTAGTGTAATGGTACGTGTGGGGAATGATTTCTTCAGCATAAGTTGGTCCGATTGTTGGCTTAAATGGCAAAAATTAATGCCAGTGATAATCTAACAGCTTGCCAACATGCTATTCTTCACTTACGCAGTGGTACTGTTGAATCAATGCCATCTGCCGCAAAGTTAAAAAAGAAACAAGTTACCTAGAGAAGGAAAAGAAGCCGTAAAAGTGTGGCCACCATAGAGTCTTGACTTAAATCCCAATGAGACTGTCTTGAAAATAATCAGAGAGAAAGTTCAGAAAAGAAATCTTTCACATCTTGCTGATTTATGGCGTTTTCCGAAGGGAAAACAGTTAGGGATTACTAACAAGATTTTTAAAAAAAGTTATTAGCTCCCTAGTTCGATGACTCAGTAAAAACATCCAAAGTAAACGTATGTTAATTAAATATTGAACTTTATTAGCGCTTTCCGTAAACAAAGGCCAAAAATTAATGATATTGTAAGGATTTACAATGTGCTCCTCAATTTTTTTGCCAGAGAAAAATGTGCAGTTTTTGTTTCGAGGTTGAATACTTTTTACACTTAAATACATATAAAATCCTTATACTTATGTAATTACCAGGCATATTTTGTGAAAATTATATAGATGTACAATGTACATTTAGTCTATATAATTTCATAATGTACATTGTACATACTGCATGATAAATATTTCCACTAATAA
This sequence comes from Parhyale hawaiensis, assembly GCA_001587735.2. Taxonomy (NCBI): domain Eukaryota; kingdom Metazoa; phylum Arthropoda; class Malacostraca; order Amphipoda; family Hyalidae; genus Parhyale; species Parhyale hawaiensis. The sequence continues at coordinate 46,463,268 of LQNS02278143.1, forward strand.
ATATTTAAAATTTGTTCTGTTCCGTCCCATATATATGTTTTATGATAACCATTGTATTGCGTAAAAACTCAAAATAATTCATAACAGACTCCTGTGGTATGAGAAATATGTATATAAGAGAAGAGTCTCTACCACATCGTTTGTCTTCAACCCTTCACATATTTTGGTAACCAAATAATTCGCTAAGACAGTTTCAGGGATCTGCATTTACAAACCTAACTCACACGTTCGAATAATGGAAATATACTTGCGTAGCGAGTCGGTTTATCTTTCATTCGAGTAACGAGAAAATGACTGTAGTTTACTTAATACTTAAAAAATGATGAGTTTCTCCGCGGAGGCTATTGCGTTCGTTTGAGCCTAGGATGATGATACGGAACAGGTTGACGCACTGCCGCACGGGACATACGATGGAGCGGCGATGTAACGTGGCCCTTCAGTCGTAGCAAAGTCGAACTGTGCCAATAATTGTCTACCATTATTCAGATTGGAACTAGAGCACTCTGAGAACGCATACCTCCGCTATGCAAGGCACTCAAAACGAAAAATTCAAAGTGGCTCTATAACCATGATTTTGTTTATATCAACACCAACATCTAATCATTTGTGCCTCTGATAATACTACAGTTTCTGAAATTATCTTGAATATCCGTGCATAACTCCTTGAGCTTTGCTGCTAGCAAACATTATGACAAACATAAGTCAAACACACAAACGGACGAACTCATTTGCACCAAAATTTAATCATCTATGTGGTTTAACATTACAAACACTCCTGCTAATTTCATAAAGCTCTGTTAAGAGCATTTTGATTTATTATGTAAACAAGCAAAAATGAAACACAGCAACAAACGAAAGAACAGATCACCACAAAAATTTGGTCATTTATTCTTCGTAATAAACTTAACAACTCATGTAAATTTCGTGAAATCCCGTTCATAACTTTCTTAGATATGGCACTCTATAACAATGGGCTAACAAACAGATGAACCGATTTCCACCAAAAGTTAATCATCTGTTACTGTTAACATGCCTAACAATCCCTGTAAATTTCGTAAAGATCTGTCATGACTTTTTAATTAACTTGGTGACGGACAAAGAGACAGACAGACAAAGACGTCAAGAACATAACCTCTTTGACGGAAGTAATTATGAATACCACGATTAGTTTTAGAAAAGCTCATGGTTAGTGCGGTACTGCTGGCAAAATTTTCATATTTCATTGCTGCTCACGTTGTTTGTCCGTAAAGAGCACGTACTCCTGCTGTCGAACCGTTTGTTTGTAAAATGTCAACCAAAGCTGTACTGTCGTTAACAGAACCAGACTTAAGTTCCTAACCTTATAAAGCATAGCATGATAAAAAAAAAAAAATAGACACACGACATTGTTCCCTAAGAGAACTTATTTAGGAAACTGGTTCGGCATTTTTTTTTTTTTTTTGCAAGTTAGTCGGATACGCCACTTGCCTAAACAGGAACATTGCTGTACCTCGCGCGTCGCTACAATAGCTTATAAATTTCTTTCATTTTACGGGGCAATTGTATGGTTTCTGCGTACTATGTATAAACGTTTGCTTTAATATTACTTCACCGAAGGTGAAAAAGTTTATTTCTCTGATATCTTTCTGTATTCTGTGCAAATCTTCCTTAAAAAATCCTGTTCCTCGACGTTCAATTATACGTATCTCAACCAATGTTTGTCGCAGCGGTTTAAAAATTTAGAAGACAGCAGGTCAGTGGTAGAAAACGAAAATAAATGGGAAATATTAAATTATTCACTCATATAATTGCACCTCCAGAATGCCATCTTACTCGGGATAAAGCTCACTTGATTTATTGCATTTTTAAGACGATGAACTAGACTCTAAAAGTGCTTCTAACAAATGCAGACATTTGCTGGGTTGAATTCATCTACTTGTTTGCAAGCCTTAAGCCAACGGCCTCTCAAAATTTTATCCTTCAGAAAGCTGAAAAAGTTTGTAGATGCTCTGATATGCATTCCTGTGCAACCACAAAAGTTGTAGGATTTCCTGAAGACGCAACCTGGATAATGAAGAAACAACAGAAAACAGCCATTACTCAGCGTACTAGTAGTTAGCCAGTTATAAACTTTGTTTAACCTCCGTAGCCGCAACTCAGGCGTTCCAACAGAGATGAGTGTGTAGTATTCAAATACCACATAATTTGTTGCGTGGCCTACGTACGCTACTACGGGCAGGAAACAAGGCGCAAAGCATAGTAGAAGACACTCGAGTGGTCGGCCTCTTTCACGGCCTTCCATACGAGAGAGATGAGAGAAGTCCACGAGCTAGGTACGCTATCTCGATCGACAGCCCACCTCGCGGAACAGAAACGGAAATGGAGAACCTACCTAACTTTACAAAACTAACCTCGTCAGCAGGAACTGCGGCCAGATGCAGCATCTCCTGCGGAATAGGTACTCGGGTTTGCCCCTGGGGTCGTAGGGCCCATATATATTATGACAGGGACAGCGTACTAGTAACAACCTTATGACGTCACAAGCTTTTTGCCTGGAGTGTAGGACAGCTTGGGCCCTCTCCGTGCGCTAACCTGTTCCGTATCATCATCCTAAGCTTGCGTTTGACTTGTTAGAACAAACATGATACAGTTTACTCAGGAAGTACTTCAAAGACAAAAACAACATTGGTAGAAAATTATATACTTGGGTGGTGCAGCTCTCACCTATCACTTCCAAGTGCTCGCCTGATGCACTAGCGGCTACATTGGTGCAGATGTGTCATAGACCGTAAATGAAAGACAGAATTATGTTTGAACCACGTCGAGGTAATATATTTTCTAAGTTGTATCTTTCCAATATGTTGGTTTGCATTATTAGACTCCTGCCGAGTCTCAATGCAACAAAATTTTACCGCTTTGTATTTACAACCATGGACAAAATTATGAGGCATCCCAGGAAAATATTAAATTTAGATGTATCTGATGAAATTTTGCCTGTGTAGGTGATGTTCGATGATTGTATCGTTTCAGTATTACGTTCTCAATAAAAATGGTGAATAAGTTTTGACCATAATGCTGTTTAAACCCATTAATTCTGTCGAGGCAGCATATAGCGGGTTAGCTCTCTGAGGAAATCTTCCACATTAATGCCTCTCTTCATTTATAAAACCTAACTTTTGATTATTTTCTTATTTAGAGCCTCAGCTTAAATGGAAATGTCAGGAAAGTTTCTGACAAAAAAGCTCAAATTGTCTCCTTGTTGTTCATCCTCAAAATGAAATTGCGGAAGAATTGTCCAAGGAATGGTGTCCAAAGTGGTCTCAAAAGGTTTAGAGAGGCCAATTCATCCAATAACCAAGGCCGAAGAAAGTGTACGACATCCAAAGAGAACACACTGATAAAGAGGATTGCAGGTTGACAGCAGGAAAATGTTTTCAAATGTGGAAACTGAGTTCAAGGAAACAACTGCGAGCGGTAAGATAAAGGGCCGAATGCATAAAGATAGAATATTCTATCTTCTTCCAAAAATAGGAAAAAGCAAATCATTAGTAGAAAATAGAATATTCATTAAATGAGGTATGCATAACAATTTGCTATTTGCTTCGTGATAAAAGAGAGCAAAGTAGAATATTCTTCGGGAAAAAGAGAGCGTCATAAGCAATAGCTTGTATCTGTAGGAACATATTTAAATATTTATCACTGATCCCACAATTCTTTTTATTAAAGTACTCTGTTTCAAGTGTTTAAATGCAAATTACTTACTTCTAGGTAGAGATTTGGTCTAATTTTATATGTTGTGGATTTGATTTAGGGATGATTTAATAAGGGATTACTTGACAGTTGGCAACCCTGTTCTTCATGTGCAAACCGATGGAATCCGTGAGCGGGGTTGAGTGACATTAGTGTAGTAGCAACTACTGATGAGTCCCGGTTTGTCATGGATCCTCTGACCGGCAAAGAATATGTAGAATTGTAGATTGCGTTCATGCTTATTACCACGCATATAGTTTCTTTGTTTCTGTTGTTAAAGGAGATACCAAAATAAATTGATAGAAAACAATACAAATTATATAGTTACCTAAATCTGTTTATTTCAGTTGATTATAGTTTAATGCCAGCGCTTGCATTTCAGTAATATTAAATAGCATTATTTAGTCATGTTTTGTAGAAATAGTAACCAGAAATTATAATTCATATATATATATATATATTCATAACACTTCCTGTTATGAAACTTTCAAGGCTCAAAGAAAGTAGTATGTAATTCCATTTATTTTATTATTGTACTCAGAACTCATAACATATAATTGCTCGAAGACAACGGATGGCCTGCCTTTCAAATGTGCAGCATATTCTTCAGTTTTTAAGAACATTCTATTTTTATGCATACGTACGCTAAATTTGCTGAGCTTGTGGATAATTTTCTTCGTCGAATATTCTTCGGACGAATTGTCTACTTTTATGGATACCAATTAAGAATTTTCTTCTAAAAAGAGTAGACAATAGAATATTCTATCTTTATTCATTCCAGCCATTGTCTTGTAAAATTGGTCTAAAAGGATGCACGGCTTGGAAAGAGCCACTGCTGTCTCATGCTAACAGGAAGAAAAGGCTATTGTCTACAAAAGCATATGAACTTTGGACTGGTGATTATTGGGTTAAAGAAATTTGGTCAAATGAAAGCAACTTCTGGGGTGAGTCACTTGATGTTTCCTTGAAATAAATGCACCCTGGCACTTTCCACAGTTTTTTGCAAATTTACTGAGCAAGTTATATGAACATTACACTGAATATCCTTCTGTTATCAGATTTTTGAAACACCTGGCGCTGTTTAAGTGCGTCGATGAGTTGGATAACCTTATCGCCCATAATGCGTCGTACCTACAGTGAAATTTGGAGGACGCAGCGATATGGTATATGGTTCGGATCTGTATGGCGTCGTCAGTGATTCTAAGGCTGTTCCCATGCGAGGGCAGAGTGTACAGCCATTCATTGGAGAAAATATTAAATAATAACACGCCTAAAGGTGTTACCTTCCAACAAGGCAATGTTCCATACGTCACACATCAAGAGTTTCCACGGCTTGGCTGGAGACGGAGCCTGTGAGGGTAATGGAGTGGCCTTCTCCCTCCCCCAACTTCAATCCCATCTAGCATCTATAGTGACACTTGTGGAGAAGAGTTAGGATGCATAAATACTCTCAATAGAGCAGTTAGAAGCCAAAGTTCACATGAAGAGTGGTTCAAAGTTATTGCAGCCACTTGAGCTGTCTTTAGTATTCCACAATACATGAAAGCTGTGATAAATTCAAAGGAGACCGGACTAAGTGTTAATCCCTACCATACTTAATACTATAACTCAGGGTGTTAAGTGGGTCATCAATACAGAACGTTTAGAGATTTTTTTTGTTTTGTTTTTCAGGGTGCCTCATAATTTTTGTCCCTGCTGTATGATAATCTGAGTCGAGTCTATTCATCTTTCCAGGACTATCTGTATTTAAAAAGTTTTACAGGGTGATACTGTGTCGGCAAAATACAGCCATCATCCTCCTCGAGTAACCAGAAATTTCTATATGAATCAATTCTATTCTGTCTAACTTTAGAAAACGAACAGATTTAACGGAAAGTAACTCTGCATAATATATACTGTACGGCGTATTGAAGGTAGATAGCAGTCCACGTACCCCCA
>LQNS02278143.1:46473893-46488419 GCA_001587735.2 Parhyale hawaiensis
TGCTTCTCTCGACACATGGGTAAACCTACGTAACCCAACTCCTAGGGCTAAAGAAATTTCACCACGAAATGTCAGCGAAGGGAAGAGGAGGGGAAAAAAGAGAATCTAATAATAAGTATAATGCATAGGTAACTAGTCTGAAGAAATACACCCTGCCACCTCCAGCCTCGAGGATTGCACGGACCGAAAATACGCCAACAACCTGTCACTGTTACGGCTTACACAAAAAGAAAAGGAGGGTGACAGAGGCCATACTCTAGGTTCGCCAGCGGAGAGCGGGCCAAAAGCCAAAGGCAACAAGGCGCCTACCCTAGCGGCTACAGAGTTATTTCAAATGGTTTACTGAGTATATTTTACTCAGATTTAAAAATTGCCATTATCTTTTTTATGGTAACAGCCTATACAACTGTGCTTTGCAGTTACCAATGGCGCTTCGTGGCTACTGAAGTGGAGGTGCTGCACAGACCCATACCAGGATATTTGTAACTCAAACAGGAGCTGGACTTGCTGCACAAGAGGGTGTCAGTAGTCAGGTGTTCAGTACGCAACAGAATTACATCCGCACTCCATTTAGCAGCCAAGAGCCACTAGTACATTCTTGCAATGAGAGTACTTAATGGTAAGCAAGTTAAATAACGATGATTATTTCCACTTTCATTCGTTCTGATACGACTTCATGCCTGCGTCGCGATGCATAATTACCTTTTCTGAGGATATTATGCTTTTGCTTAATTAAATCATTGATGTAAGAGATACAAGCTTTTGAAGGTTGATTATGAGGGAGAGCAGTTGTTCCCTACAAGGGGTCTATAAATCCCCATAGACCTCCAGGGAGTAGACCATAGACCTCCTAAGGGGTCTATTTAAAGAGAATCTCTACTTCTATTTCCCTGTTTTGTATATACAGACTGAAAAATACATTCTGTGACAAAAAACCTATGCATGCAGTATTAAAAACATTTGTAAAAATTATTAGGCTATACATGATACATAGTTTTTATACATTTCTAAAGAAAGATCTACTCAGTTCCCTTTTGACTAATAGGTACACATTTTTTTCAAAATCAGCGTTTTCTTTTAGTTATTGGAGTAAATACCAACTGGACATAAACTAAATCTCGCTAGTTTTGTAATTCTCAACTTGTGAAGGTTTCCTTGCATATAAAAATACAACTACTAGAAATATACATTATTTTTTACGGATCTGATGCAATTTGAACCTCTGACTAGTTGCAATAATGGATAAGTGCTTATTAAATAACCATTAAATGTAGAATATTGTAGACAATATTGATAAACCAGTGATTTTTCTTTATGTTTTGTAACACAGCCTACCTAAATGTAGCATATTGCATAGGTACATTCAACACTGGCGGTCTACGACAATGCACTGCTCTCTTTGCAGGGGTCTACACCGAACAGTTAGAGGGAACCACTAGCCTAGAGGTTCACTTGAAAACGGATAAGAATAAATAAATAGCAGTATACTGCCACTTCTGTGGAGGCGCAGAATATCCGTGGAACACGGTCGGGCAAGCGCGCACTGTTGGGTTATTTATGTTCGGAACGAGGTCGCCGGTGCCAGCGTAAAGAACGCGCATAGCAGTACCGGAGCCGCACGGATGTGCCGCTTAAGATCGTGTCCATGTGCCAACCGTACGCCACCGTAGTTCCACCGAAAATTTTTAATTTGGAATCAAAACCTTTAAACTTTTCTTAAATGAAAACTACACATTAACATATGCTGAAAATTTATGACAAAGTTTCATTTATGGTCCCGAACATACCATTATTAGCTTTCCAACAGAGATAGTTTTAATTGTACGTTTCAAAATGAGTAGCTATAAGCTATTATCGTGACACGTACTGTATGTAAGGAATAAGGTATCGCCACACAGGATTAATGTGCATTGACATAGCAAGTCAGGAATGAATAATAGAAGACAAAGAGGAATGTGGGAGCTTGGAAATGAAAGGAGGAAAAGCGAGCACGAAGGGAAAAAACCTCCTAAAAGTCTAGCTGAAGTTAAAGTATCATATGGGGTCTACCTGAGGGGGAAAACTTTCCTAACATGCATGGGATGGGCATACCTACCATTTCTCAATTATAGCTAATTACAACCTCTGAAAACAGACGCTTTTAGAGATATTAATACTGATTCCCAGAGCTGAGAATGTACCTACTAAATGAACCCGCTATATATACTTTTGACAACTACATTCTACCTACTAATATCCTAAAGCAGTTCTTCAATGGCATGTCGTTTTCGAGTAATAACTTTTTCGTCAGAAGTCTGAACTTAAAAATACAGTCGTGAGTGTGTTTATTGGCACGGGGCAAGAAAACACACATATTGTTCTTAAAATCATGTGCAGGAGGTCGGAGTGAAAGTCAATTGCATACAATCGTATGTATTTCCGAAAAATATAAGTAATAAAAAAGTTATAAATGAAATTTCAAAACTCACAAGTTAAAAATTATTGGCACCCTATATCTAATGATCGATTGTATATATATATATGTATATGACCTTTGGCTTCCAGTACTTGCTGTAGTCTTTTGTTATGATTTTCCAACTTGAAGCACTCCCTAGAAGAAACGTTACTCCACTCTTCAACACAAATATCCTCTAATTGAGTGAGGTTCTTTGGTTTTTTCTCCTTTACTGTCAACATTCTCCACAGATTCTTATTGGATTTGGGTCTGGGCTCAGGGCAGGCCACTCCATAGCAATAATATCATTGCTCTCGGCCAGTCCCTAGTCAAATTAGCTGAATGCTTCTGGTCGTTGCTCTGCATAAAGCACCAACCTTGACCAAGTGAAAGTTCCTTTGCTGATACTTTCAGGTTGTCATTCAGAATTTCTACATAGTCATCTTTTTTCATAGTTCTGTTGACCTTCACAAGAGGTCCTGGTCAAGTAGTAGCAAAACATCTCCAAAACATCAAACCTCCGCCACCGTGCTTCACTGTTGGTACGGTGTTCTTGGGTAAAAGGCTTTTGCCAGACTTCCTGTAAACATGTGAAACACTATTATGCCCAAAGAACTCAATTTTTGTTTCGTCCGACCATAAAACTTCCTTCCAGAAGGCGATACTTTTGTCAATGTGACGTTATGCAAACTCCATAGTTGCTTCACGATGCACAGGCTTGAGTAGTGGGCTCTTTCTCGGACGGCAAGCTTTGTATCCTGCTCTCTTCAAAACTCTTCCAATAAATGGGAGTCGAGATAAATTAGCTCTAGGGTCATGCTCAGTACCTACAATGTCCTTTGCAGCGGCCCTTGGGTTTTGGTTGGAATATTTAACAATATTTTGCTCCGCTCTTTCGGACAAAGCCCTTTTTCTTCCACGTCCTATCATGTTTTTGACTGACCTTGTTGGGCATGATTCTTATTAGAGCCTTCCCCTTTAATAAATGAAAGTTAACACGACAAGCTACAACACGTTTCCTGAGGTCTTCAATGTGTTCTTTAACCTTTACCATCACAATAAATCTTTTATTTTTATGAAACTATGGTGTAACAATATTATCAGAAATGGAATAATACCAAAATTAGTATGAAAACATCACCTGAATACAGAGTTCTAACAATAACGATATGTAGGGAAACTTCAAAGCAGAATTACACACTATACACTCCTTGAATAGACAAAAATAATAAACCGTATCAATAATTGTCAATCAGCAATATTCACAGTTCTACTCACTAATCTCTTCTTACAGCGATTTTCAAAATTCTGATTGCTGCATTGGAAAGAACATGTGGAGGAAATACTTATGGTTGTATGTAATTGACTTTCATTCCGAACTCCTGCACATGATATTAAGAACAATATGTGTGTTTTATTTCACCCTGTCATAAACATGCTCATGACTATAGGTTTTTAACAGCTGAGTGCATGTTGATTATCAGTGTAAAAACAGAAAAAAAACTTCTTTGCCAATGACATACCAGGGCTTCCAGTTCTTCAAGAGCCTTAGTCAGAAGTCATCAAGATGATATATTTTTTTTTGGTGTTCAGTTCAGCTGTAGGGGGAGTTTTCTCATATGACTACGCCCTCTTCATTGAAGTGTGATTTAACCCGTAGTAGTGGCAATGTATGAGATTTCATTGTAGCGCATCCAAGCACTAAAAAGCGCACTTTGAAGTACGGTTGGAGCAAGGGGTTGCAGAGCTGGAGCTGTCAAATTTCAGGGGCTAGAAACTTCAGTTGAAAACTGGTTTGAACAAGGAGTTGAAGTTAGTGAAAATGGGTCACATTGTTGAGAAAAACTGCCGAAGTTGGAGATTTTGAACCCAAGAAGTTAAAGAAGTATCAGAATCTGATTTTGTCCATCAACTCCGCAACCCTAGTTATTTAGTCAGGTCATCCAAGTCATTGCTTGTTTACATTGCAATAAAAACTTAAACAATAATTAAGCATTTTTCTATAAAGTTAACAATTTCCCTTTCCCTCCAATTCTCATTCCAGGAACTGGACGCTTTAATTAACTGCTTCTTCTTCTAAAACTGTAGTTTGTCCTGCAGTGGCTGCGAAGAAGCCAGCAGGCATAATGAAATTATTCCTTGTTTCAAGTAAAGGTGATATATCTCATTTCTCAACCAAAGATTAAACAATGAATGCCGAATGCGTCTTGAAAACGGAAATCATTCAATGAATGTAAGTTAAAGCTTCAAAAATAAAAGGATTCTGCCGTCGCCCATTTATACGGTGCAAATGACTGTTAAAAGACTGAAAAGGTTCAATTGAATTTGAAAGAATGACTTATATGGCCTTCAGACTCCCCAGATCTAAACAATTAGAATATTATATTTGGTGGCAATTTGATACTTATCCCCAAATACATAACCCTGTCACTGTCGTCGAAAAGGAGATCAAAAAGGCCATGCAGTCAATAGAAAAAAAAAAAAACTGAAGTCAATGGCGCTGTGTCCAAATTTCGACAGCACGTAGAAGCCGTTATCGTAGCGGAATGTGTTCATATTGAATAAGACTTATATTCGTATAATTTCATGAATAAGCTGTAAACGTTTCAAGATCATGCGTGATTTTTTCTTTTAGTTAGTAGCGTTTAACTATAGGATAAATTTTGTGAGACCCAGTAGAAACTAGCATCAAATTTTACCTCGGAAAAGAAGGGCATTGATTTGAATCCAGAAAACTCTTAATAGCATCTCCGGGAGCCGCACCAAAAATTTTCATACCTTAAAGTTCTTGGATTATTCCTTCAGTGCAACGATAAGTTGCCAAGTTCAGTAAAAATCAGGTACCGATATTGAGAAATATCCAACGGTATGACCTTGCTCTACCCTCGACCGGAATTCTTAGTCGTAGCTTCTACGTCGTCATATTGACGTAGTTAGTTGCCTGTTGCTTAGCAAAGGCAGCGAAGTTATCGATTCCAGCTTCACTAGCGTCTACTAGCCAGGCGACCGTGGCCGTGACAGCTTGAAATATTATCACCGAATCTCTCAGAAAGAGAGGTGGTACGAACGAGTACTATTGCGTGCGTGTTTCGGTTTAGTGTTGGAAGTATTTGACGTCGTAATTACATGATGAGGGCAGCGAGTATGAGCTGCCACATTAGGCAATGTTTTAACGAGTGTCAGATAAGAGTGCTTGCTGATTAAAGAAATACAAATGACGTTGAAAAGGAAGTGTTGCATGCAGCTTGTGCCACGTGTATTTCTGTGTTGCTGAATAGCTTCTGAATAAAACGTTGTGAATATGAGTGCAGTTTAGCACCAATGCGAAAATAATACTACACCTCTTCCCAACAGCAGTGTTTTATGTTTTCAATCTGTTCTAATGCGAGTACATTCACGTAAATAAAACTGTTGCATTGTCATAGCCAAAATATAAGCAATGCAAGAACATTAAATTTTTAATATTTGTTACTGGGTCAAAATTTTAGGAACACTATTGCATTGTATGCATTCCATCAATGTAAAAATATTCAATTTAGCTATGTCTTCTTTTGAACAACCCAATATAGCTGTGCTTTATAAAAAGCCTTCATCATATATTCTGGGAACGAATTTTAAGCAATATGGCGGAAACAGCCAGTAATGCTTTGACTCTTCAAGACAAACCTAGCTCAGTTTAGCTAATTATAGAAAAAGGAAACTCAATTTCTGTAATTGCTGGCATTGTTAAAGGGTCGAAAGGTGTATATATTATGTGGTATCAGTTCATTTTAGAATGATAATATATTTGAACCAAAACCGAAACATGTAGGATTACAGTGACTTCTAATCTGAAGAGTGACTTAATTGCTAAAATATCATTAAAAGACCGTTTCGGGAAAGCTAAATCTATTTCTCGTCAATTTTGTGAGCAAAAAGGAGAGGCAGTGTAGGAAAACTGTTTCCCTCGGGTCAAGCAAGAATATCACTGGCTCAGATTCAATTTTGCGAAGCTTTGATTTCAAAGAAAAATTGAAAGGTCCGCTTGGACTTCACCACAGAGCATTTTGTTTGGGCAGCTCAATGACGGAATATGCTTCATTCCAATAATGAATCCAAAGTCAAATTGCATGGATCTAACAGTAAGCTGTGTGTAATACGTAGAAATGATGAACGCTTATTTCATCAGTGTTTATCTTCTGAGGGTGAAGGAGACGGGAAAATTTGTAGGTGGGTGTGTAATGGTGCGAGGTATGATTTCGTCAGCAGGAGTTGTTCCCATTGTCCGTTAATGCGAAAATTTTTACGTCAGTGTTTATGAAGAGCTTCTTCGGCAACTTGTTATTCCTCACTCAACAGTACTGCTGAGACCCCAATTCCGCTGAAGCCGCAATTTTTATGCTAGACAATGTGCCTTGTGATAAAACTAAAAGTGTCACAAGTTTTTAGAAGAGGAAAGAATATGTAGTTATCATGAAGTAACCACTTCAGAGTCCTGACTTAAATTCCGTAGAGAATATCTGGAAGATCCTCAGAGAGACAGCTCAGGACAGAAATCCTGAATATTTTGATGATTTACATTTTACAGTGTTTTCTGAAAGAAGAATGGGAACGGATCCCTTGCAATTTTTGTAAGAAATTAATTAGCTCGCGTGTTGGAAGATGCAATGGAGTCATGCAGAGTAAAAGAACGTTCACTAAATCTCAAGTTTTTATCTGCGTTGTTCGTAAATCAAGGCAATAATTAATGTTGTCATTAGAAGTTCCAATGTGTTCCTAATAAATTCGGATAGGGCATAAAGTGTATTTTTGTTTCTGACTTGAATATTTATTTATAGTTAAAGATAAATGCAAAATCCACACATTTACTCTATACTTATATCATCTAAGTATATTTTGTGAAGATTTTCTAAACGTACATGAAAAACATTGCTAGAAATAAAAATCTAAATATTTATGTTGTGGCCACTTCTGTATATGCGGTAGACCAGCACCATCCACCAAGGACACAGTGAACGGGCCTAAATTTAATATATGCAACGCCCAAAATAATATTCGGCTTTCCGTATGACTCGGTTTGTTCGAAACGGAAGTACCGTCATGTGAACCCTTGCATGGCCGTGTAGGGACAGCTAAGATGGCGGAAAAACCCTTCTGTCAGTGGGTGATGAAAATTCCGTACGTGAAATGCGGTATAAACGGAGAAAATCCATCAATTTGCTCTTGGTTAACAATTAAAGTCCATGACGATAACTAGAGATACTGTCAGTAGCAACTAGGCCAAAAGAATCACTAGCCAAGCGATTCTAGAGTTAAAAAAAGATAACATGCTTTCATCTGATAGTACTTGGATTTTACCTCTCAAAGGAGTTAGACGCTGTTACGAAAACACTCCAAATTTTATTTGGTCTAAGCACTAAAAGAATAAGATAATTCGGTAACAGTCAAGATAACGAGCTGGTCCCAAAACCTGATTTTCAAGGTGAGTGGCAAAAATTTTACCAGGGACCACTTTAGTGTCATAATCGATCAAAGCCATATATGTATGTACTATGATATGGCCTTGCAACATATTACCTGTTGTCAATACTAGAACCACTTGGCTAGTCATTCTTTTGGCCTCTCTTCGGCCTAGTGATTCTTTTGGCCTCTTCGCTACTTACAGTACCCCAGTCATTGATTTTCTTCATGGGCAAGACCAAAATAAATGGTTTTCATCCAGATAGACTGCCTTTTACACTCAATATGTGAAACCCACGCAGGAATATCCTAAAGTCTTGAGAGATATGAATGTTCCAGTTGCACTTAAAGTGCATTGTAGTTAGACTGATACTTAGTTTTCAGTAAGCTAAACAGTTCATACTAACACAAAAAGCATCAGCTGAATTTTTACTGAAAATCTGCCGAACAAAATTTTAGATAAATAACCGGATAGTTTATTCAAAATTAATTCACTGTTTGAATTAAATTTTATGATGATTCTCTATATTTTGTATTAGTTAAAGTATCTTTTCGGTTAAATGTAGTCAATGCTATGAAAATGACGTGAAAGTTACCATTAATATCATGTTTTCTCAAAGATTCTGTACTACTGCATTAGGAGCCCATCGATGGGGAATTCAATTACTCATGTGACTATCAACAGATTTCTTCAATTACAGATTACCAGAACTGATATAACCAGAACTTTGGTAACCAAAATATCAAGAAAAAATAATCATGACTTACCTTTGCTGCGTCGTACCTCCTCGCAAGGGCTGTCTCGTCATCGGAGCGCTCAACATCGTAAGACTTGGTGTGCATGTAGTGTCTCATTACAGCCTGGGGAGCATCAGCGGGGACGTCTTGTTTTCAGGCTGTCTGTGGGTGCATATGTCCTTGACAGCCGGGGTAGCCAGAACTTGGGTTTTTACCAAAGACTGTGGGTTTTCTCAAACATCTCTTTGGCAGCCCTAGCAGTGGCATCACCGTACAGTGGCGGGTGACCGCTGTCCAGTGAAGTAGAGGTGTGTCGCTGCTACATTTACACTACTGGACTACGGTGGAGGAGTACGTGAGAACAGACAAAAAATTATTACTATTATGTGTGTCACATATGGCTGAGTTGGGAAGTCTAGACGTGTTTACAACGTAGGTTTCTACTTCTGGTATTAAGGTAATGTTAGTTTCAACCCACTCCCTAACAGAATTATTGTCCGCCCTAGAGGCTAAAACGGTGAAACACCTGGGAGATGGCTAAAAATTTTGCAAGGCTTGTTCCGACACCGCGTCTTGCCCCTTCCCGGAGCAATGAAATCACCAGACGGTGGGTTATGTTGTTAGGCACGCGGTAGCCAAGGACCCAGTCGGTTATCATAGGCTTTTCGCCGACGTTTGCCACGGGTGGCCTCGGGTAATATCCGATAATCTTGTAAGTTGCAACAATTTTCGTTTGGGAAGTAATGAAAAAAATAGGATTCCTAATGAAACAAAACAGCCAAAATAAAAGATTTTTGTTCGCATGCGTTGCGCAAGGGGAAATGGGACGATAGGATTCCACTCATGGGAACCACGGGCGACGGCCTAGAAAAACTGGGAGCCGATTGCCTTAACAAGCGTTACAGCAAATTATGGCCATGTATCCAATGTCATATAGTTTTGGCAGCGCGTTAATATTAGAGAGTCGTTTAAAATGTCCCAATCGGAAGTGGATGACTCGTCATCTATCGACCGTACAGCAACTTTGGACATTCCACGTGACATCTTGTCCCTTAGTACGTCTGGTAGGGGAAAGTTTTGTCAATTTTAGCTTGTTGAGAAGCATTAGGATGTATGGTTTCGAAACATATTGTCGTTTTAATTATTTCTGGATACCTTACCTTGTCTACCCTGGAAGTTGTTCGGACAATGTCCAGGTGGCTTTAGGCACACCATTCTTCGTTTGCAAAGTATAAACTCAAGTCTACTTTGACAATATTCCATAAAATAAGGTGCGTGTGCGTGCATGTTATGTATTTTTACCTTGTTTTTTATATTGTAACAAGTGAGGTGTTAATAACACGCTTCGTGACTTGTTAAGGGAAATGAAGCTCCGGAAAACTTCGTTTTTCTTCTTCGTTACTCAAACACAAGAGAAGTGTTAGCTAGTACAAGTTCACTTTCTTTCTACATTATTTTGATTAAAAAAAGCTTGTTCTAGCAGTACTTTTTTTCCTTTATACATCTTCGGATGCAGCTGATCATTTCTAGCCACAAAAAATTATAAATATTATTTTATTTTTAACGGCAATATTTACATGTATGGAGTAAATAAAAGTGATGATAATAATTCAAAATATGCGGCTTCGAAAACCTTATTTTTCACCAAATCACGCTCGCTCCGCAAATTATATAAAAATCAATGGCGAAGCAATGCGATTTCTTGCGAAGAGTGCCACGAAGAAGAGTTTTTTATGATAAGCATTTGGTTATTTTTTTTTTCACTCAACAACACGAGAAGCAAGCTAACTAACATCTTTGTTAACAGCCATCCCTGCTTGTGATAATGCTTTGGCTTCGTGGGATGACGAGAAAACCGTGCATTGTTTCCTTTCTAAAGTGTTGTGCATGTAATGTCTACGTACTCAGTTCATATACGTGCTCCCTGTGTACACAACACGCACTCCTCCGGCATGTGCTGCAATTTCGTATTTTCCTACACGATTGTGATAAGTCACTAATAAATAAATCTTCTCAAAGCAAATATTAAAACCCAGTATCATCCCTTATAGCACGCAAATTCTTGTACAGGTACATTCGTATTATAGAGATATTCCTGTAGATGCATTTGCAACTGCTATCATTACTGGCGCAAAAGAGTTTTTGCTCTATTAAAGGCACTGCAGTTCTCTTCTTACAAAAGACGCGCTACTGCTTTTGCAAATTGGTGAAGTGTTCATTTTCTTAGGATGGATAACCCTGGCAGCAAAGGCGTTACTACTGCCACTAAGGAGGTTATGGGTTTGCTTGCGTTTGCCTGTCCGTTTTTAGAATTTGAAAAATTATGAATGGTTCTTCATGAAATGTACAGGGACCGTTAGGTACGTCAGGGGAACAGATGATTAACTTTCAGCGATAATCCGTTCAGTCGTTTGTTTGTTTGTCTTTTTTCATGACAATATAACTAAAAAAAACTGTGGAGGAATTTTCATGAAGTTTGCAGGATCTGGTGAAACTGTTACGAAGAATAAATGACTAAATTTTTCCAAGGATCTGTCTGTCACAACATGACTTGAAAAATTATAAACGGATCTTCACGAACTTTACAGGAGCTACTATAAGAATGTTACCTGAAACATGATTAAATGTTGGTGGGGATAAAAAATTGATTTAGGATCAGTTTGTATTTTTCGTTAGCGATGCTTTGCATGTCGGAACTCTGTGCTCCCAGAGTGTTTTGTAGTTGTTTATTAGATTAGTGAAATATTCACGAGCTACAGCTTTGTTCTCTTGAGAAAGGACTTAACCACTTCTGATGAATTACAAAATGGTAATGGATTACGTTACTCTGATAAAGTCAACTGAGTCTAACCATATATGTGTTTTTTACAGGTTGGATCCTTGCTGATGATAGTAGTCTTCACGGTAGAGGCGTTGTCTCCGGGGAGTGTGGGGGCTGGTAGGTATTCAAATAGTAATTATTAAGGTTAACTAACCTAACACATATCCTGAACCGTGTACTAGCCATCTCTATTCTGAAAAGACATTATGTGTCTGATGTTGCCAAACGTCTGGCCTGGGAAGCTATTGTTTTAAATAACTAAATAGGCTAAAATAGCAAACTATTCTATCTTGACTTGCAGTGTATAATAGAAATAAATCCGTTGAGAAGTTAGGATTTCTACAATGCGCATGAACATTTGAATGGTTTCTAATAATGAAACGCAAAATAAACCCTTTCCTTGAATTTATGATGCCTTGAACAAACTCGTACATGCCGCGGTGGTTATATGCTTTGGAGGCCGAATTTCTGGAGGCATCCCTAAGACCGTTTTATTTCCAGACGAATAAAAACACTGCATTTCGTATAATATTAGAATATAATGTTGAAAAGGTTATGGTACGGTAGTTTTATTACAACATAAAGACATGTCCCTAGCCTACCACATTGAAATATTTTTGTAAAAAACTATCAATTTATCGAAAAAGCCTCCTCGAGCCGTAATCACTGTCCCACAAATTCTTGGGCTGCGACAGTTAGTCCCATTCGGATACCCAATTTGCAATCAACTGTTTTTATTAGGAAAAAAGAGCATCAGTCTTGTAAAGCAAGTCTATTCCTGCTGTTAAATAAAGAGCATGCTCAGGGCGCCGTCCTTGTAACTTCGATGTACTTAGTAATCTACCAAAAAGAATGGCCCTCCTTCTTCAAAGTTTCTCGACTTTATTTCTACTAGCAACAAAGATCTTGCGTTTTGTTGTGCTTTAGCTGAACCCGGCGTGATTAGAACGCTCCACAAAACTGATGAAAAGCTTCAACAAGCGAGCTTCCAGTGACGTTGGCTCTTAGCCACTTACGCAATGAAGTGTAATAATTAACAAGTGTATCAAACAAGATTTTTGTTACTGTTCGTAGTGGAGATTCTGCCGTGGTGGGTACTATGCACTAGCCAGCAGGAGCTTCAGGTTAAGAAAAGAGAGAGATAAATGCATAAATGATTATATTACGGTGATTGTTGTAGAATACAATATTCTATTATTAAAGTTAGAATACCATTATCCGCGTTCAGATGGCAATACATTCCTTTGCTTATATCCAGTTGAGTGTAATGTAATGCTAACACTATAATTACGGAGACAAGGTGGCGAATTTTCATAATGTGCTTTCTAGGATTGTGCAATAGGCTGAAAAGGATTCTAGACTTTAGGTAACAGAAAAATCTGCGATGCAAATACCATATCCCTTAAGGTTAAATTATAGCATCAATCCTTGGTGCTTTATTAACTACTAGTTAACTACTATTAATAACGGCAAAAAATAATACTTCATGAAAACCTCCGCCGTCTCCTGTGTTTGTTACTCTTTAGAAGGCTTCATAAATGTAAATTCATCATTCTGTCTGAGCAATCTATCCTGTAATAAGAGAGCTGTCTCTCCGTCTGTCCGAAGCCTCATTTCTCCCCTATCTAATACCGAAGAAAAAGATTCCAGGGTACCAACTTTTTTTTCGCCACTTGAAATTTGAATTTTGTGCTATCTTATTCCCATAGAGCGTGATAGGAAAAATATAAATATAATTGTAACTAAATAATAACACGACGTGAATTATTATCTAGTACTGATTGTCTTAGCCTTCCTATGGAGTTAGCAAATCCACCCCATACACTATGTAATTCCTTGATCTATTAACTTTGAAGCGCTCCTAAGGTTTATCGCTTCAGTTTTGGGTGTTACTCATGTCCCTTTTTATTCCGCTTCAGAAACTCTGCTCCTTCAGGAGTTGTAGTTTCGGATACTCGTAGAAGATACGCTGTTACTATAATATCTCATTTATTGAATGTTACGGTTCAAAAAAATAATGAATAATTGCGTAGTAAGTCATGGCTATTTTGAAAATACCGTCAGTAAACAATTCTGCATGCTGCTAACAATTAAGAGAAATGATTCCGTCAGTAGACAAAATGCTTACATAATGTTTTATATTTCAAGGTAAAGAAATGGCCACTATAGTCATTGGAGTCTCATGCTTCTATGTCCTCACTGGCATCATAATCATCGTCGCAACAAAGATCGTAAGTAGAAAAGTCCTGTTCACACTTTCACTTCCTGCCCAATCACCCATAACAAAAGGAAATATATCTATGTATATTTTTAGCATCCCCTGTTCTGTTTGGGTACTTATAGATACAACAATGATCGTGGTTTAGTTCCAACCAAAGTGTTGACATAAATTTATTTTGAAATAAAAGTCGACACGAACTAATATTAAAATTTGACGTTTCGGGAACCTTCTCCCATTTTCAAAAAAATAATAAAATCTTCTACGGATTCCTAACAAAAAATTTTTTATTTAAGAAGACCTAAATTGTGATGGTGTTAGCAGGGTGGGACCTAGAGGGCGAATGACCACGGTGCGCTATGGGGTCCTCATATAATCGTCGAGCGGCACGGGAAGCGGAGGAAAAACGGGCGAGTACAGTCGGAGGAAAAAGCGTCAGCCATGGTTGTGAAGAGTGGTACAACTGTAGTCATTATAATAGGGCGAGAAGAAAATGAACATGTACAGTCATGGGGGAAGAAAGTCTGTCCTGCACAAAGAGCGGACGAACCAAGCTGTGAGCAGGGGCCGGGCGCCAGCTCCCGTGCAGTCAGCAGATGTGCAGTTAGTTAGTCGGGGATAGTGTGAAGAGGTACAGCTGAGGTCATAATGTTGAGGTTAGGTCTTGTTCTATGGATATAAGGGGACTCAAATGTTGTGAGTTCGATTGGATTAAAGGAGGCAATGAGTAAGAAGTAATTTTTGCTTATGGGATGGTCATTTTGCTCAGCATGCAGACGGGGAGCTGAATGGGAAGGTTTAGCAAGTGGTAGACCGGTTCGGCTTGATACACCTAAATGTTGGTCAATGCGATCTTTGAAATGTTGTCCAGTGCTA
>LQNS02278143.1:46500593-46512012 GCA_001587735.2 Parhyale hawaiensis
GTTTACAGATAATTTAGCAATCCATAAGGTTACACGTTCTAATTTTTTGTCGGCGTATCCGATTTTTTCTCACTATTTTGGAACCCGTGAATGCTGCTGATCAATAACCCATTATTTTCCTGCTTTGTTTAATGCAATACAAAGCAGCATACAATAAACGAAATAGATTAGGTCGATTGTTTCATTCGCTGGAGAGTATTCTTTTGTTATGAAGATGTCACTGCATTTCCTTAGACATCGCACTGTACTGGCTGATGCTTTCCCAGCAGCACATTCTCTTCGAAAAATAAATTCAGAGCAGATATGCCAATACTACCCGTTTTCTTTATCCAGGGCGTATCTTGGCTACGCCTCAGACCCTATGAGGAATGCCATCCGCTACCAGCAAAGCGAGTAAATTTTTGTAAAGAAAAAAAAAAAGCGTAGATATGATACGGGTGAAATGAAGTCGAGTCTCTAATTTACGCCTGTCTATTTGTGAAGACACACAGACACACACACACGTAGAGGCAGATAATATTTAAACTGCCTGATATTGAAGTCGGAAGGGTACACAGCAAGATCGTTGACTAAATACCCGATTAGCAATTTGGAAATAGAGTGAGGAGCCCCCAATTATGCTCTACCATCATCATTGCGCGAAAAACGAAACAAGTAATTATTTGAAATATTTTATTACAAAAAATCACTATAGCTTGGCAAAAATTTTACATAAATAGAAATAAATGTGCAAGTAACAATAGGTACATATGCATGGGTTGCCCGGAAAGCTCATGCAATATGCACTTCTATTTACAGCACAGTTCAAGCTCTCTTTTAGCTACAGAAGGTTTGAGATCCTATAACCTGTGTCAACCCTTTCCTTCACGAATCAATTAGCACCTGTCGTTGGAATGCCACTTCATAAAGCGTGACATATATATTAAGGGATAAAAGAAAGGGTTAGCCCTATACAAAAAAAAACAAAAAAAATCGTCACATGATGCCTTTCTGATGTCATCATGAAGGAAAAAAAAAAAATCCCTCGCAAGCAAGCAAAGAAACATGTGGAGTTTACGGTGTTGATTCAAATCTGCAAGAACTATTCAGAATTTGCTCCGAGCTGGAGATAGTATTCTTATTGATAAAGAGCCATCAGGCAGTCATCCTTGACAGATGATGATCTACTTAAGTCATTAACTGAGAATAACCCTCAGTGCACAACCCGAGAATTTGCAGAAACCTTCAACCTATCAAAATCTGTCGTTCGTAAGCACCTGGTAAACTTTAGTTCATAATTGGTTCATAAAAATGTAAGGGCTCTTACTTATAAACCTCTTTCTTTCCTTTAAAAGTCTTCACGAACTTTCCAAGCAGCCCAACAGACACACAGCATAACAATATTTATTATACAATTTAGGTCCTACTTTTCCACCGATGTGCTACGTTTTACATACCAAAACAAATGCCTTCCAATAAAATGTAGCGTTCTGCAGCACATATCTCCAAAGCAGTAACCCTAATACAAAGTACAATAAACGCACATTATGACATTCATGCTATAAATGTTATTTTTTCTTATTTGTGGATGCATGGCCATTCCCACTCTGCAGTGGTGGACAGTTTCTGTGCATCGGCGCCAGCATTAAATACAAGTTTCCTCCACAGAAGTCGCCTTGCCTCCTGGTGATGTTTATGGTGATGGAAGCGTTACCACTAGTGCTCATCATTAGGTTGGTAGTCGTGTACGTCATGCTACTCGTCACGTCATTCAACACCGTGATCCTGGTCTTGTGTCTGCTGTACATCCTGCTTGCTGTGTTCTCCATACACTTCATCTTGGTGGCCCGGTCACACAGAAAAGAGGTAACTAATATTATAGAGTTGCTAAAATTTTGTGGCATGGTGCTCAAAATATACGGTTCCCTAATAAAATCACTATATGCAACCGATAAAAATATTGTTGGCTCCCACTTCTCTAAACCATTTCCTATGTCAATGCTCCTAGAAGATTTTACCTCTCAAATCTAAAAGAAAATACTGTTTTCTGCATGTTCTCGATATCCAGTTGGCTGTAAAACGGTATAAATGGTGACATCCATACGTACGGGTTTTTGGGTATACTGACATGAGCAGTGTTTCCTATTGGGGTGCATATAAACAAACAGACCTTTTGTTGGTTCACGCACAGACCCCAGAGTGATTCACGTATTTGAAGCTACTATGACAATATTTTATTGCCTTTATCGCATTGATATTGTGGATTAAGAACTTAATAATTAACGTTTTAAGAGGTGAAATTTTTGTTTATTGAACCATTACATAATTTTTAGCATAGAATGTTCGATTATGTTACAGTCACCTCTTAAAGCTACGTCTTTATCATAGAAAACGTTAGATTTTTCTGAATAACGATATTACAGCTGATAAGATTACTATGATTTGTTGCTGACAGTCATTTGATCGCGTCAAAAGTAGTTTCTTTCGAGTTAAATTTAAAGATATTTCTGTAGGTGTTTGGCACTGATATGGCATGAGTTACTATATTTCTGGCGTA
This sequence comes from Parhyale hawaiensis, assembly GCA_001587735.2. Classification (NCBI taxonomy): domain Eukaryota; kingdom Metazoa; phylum Arthropoda; class Malacostraca; order Amphipoda; family Hyalidae; genus Parhyale; species Parhyale hawaiensis. The sequence goes on from LQNS02278143.1 coordinate 46,503,130, forward strand.
TGTTGTCATGCCTGGATTGTACTCTCTTTATTAAATGACATTGTGCTTGACGCAATAAAAATCTACAGAAATATATTGCAGTAAATCAGTGTCTAAACCTAATAAGTTGATGTCACTTTAAAGGAAGAAGTCCGTGCATTTCGCTTTGTTTCACTGGGGGAAGGGGGCATGAAAAGCTGCTGTAGGGAATCACTGAGCTATAGTATCAAATCAAGAACAGAGACTAGAGTATTCTGAGAGCACATACCTCTTTCAAGTTGGGATGAAATGTTAAAGATCAATTCAAATTGGTCTGAAACTCTGGTTTCCTTTTAATCAGCACCAAAATCTGGTCATATTTTCCTTTTGACAGTAATAACAGCTTGTGCAGTTTTCTTGAAGATTCGTTGGTTTTAAGTTGAGTTCTGACAGACACTTCGATAAACATTAATCACACGCACAAACGAATAAACTGATCATTACCAAAATTTGACCATTTTTGTCCACCAACATTTTTCTAACAGTTGCTGTGAATTTCATAAAGTTCAGCTTAAAACTTTCTAAATTACTTTTTCCGACAAAAATAAAATCAAGTACAGAGGTAAACAAACTAGCAAACAGATCATCACAAAAATTTGTGTCATATACTCTTCGCAGTATCCCTAACAATTATTCATGTATATATCATAAAAACCCACATCTACATTTTTGAGTCGTGGCATTAGGAAAAAAGAGGCATGCAAACCAAACACATATCAAAGCATTTTCACCAAAAGTTAATCATTTGTTCCTCCTAACATACATACCTGACAATCCATGTATATTTCGAAAACAATCTCTCCTTAACTTTTTCAGTTATCTCGGTGAAAGACAGACAAACAGCCAGACTAACAGACAGATAAATTCGAAGAAGAAAACATAGCCTCTTTGGTGGGGGTAAATATCTCGGACTGCGGGAATTCACTGAGCATATGCAGTCCCTGAGATCTAATAAAGTAGAGACATACTTCAAAAGATGACCCGCTGGCTCTTTGATATCTGATGACACACAGTGTGTCCGACACTTTGCGGGAGTGTTGCATTTTTGAGGATTAGGAAAAGAGTATTCCATTAAGATTGCTGTAAACCTCATGGCAAAAACATTGCTTGTGCCTACGTAACTTACGCTAATTTCGAAGCTCTACCGTATTATAAATTGATTTTAGAACAAATATTATTTACGAATGACAGATGCTATGATGCAGGAACGCAAGTACCCAAGTTTACGACGCATTTTCGCTTTCCATATAAGCAGGCCGGGTAAAAAATATCGCTTACAGGCAATGAAAGAATGTTAATCGTCTAATATTTATCCTATGGTAATACGAGTGCTGAAATTCGAGAGTACAAGAGGAATCCAACAACATTTAAGAAGACAATTCAGAACATTAATTTTCATGCAAAACCTCTTAATGATAAAGACAAATTAATATCTGTACCCACCACGAGACGTGCGTAATATGGCAATGTCGTACTTTAAAACACTGCTTCTTTCTTCCAGTAATGCAATTTTTGAAGAGGCTGGCGTTGCTCATGAGACACTTGATGCAGAGGCCTACGGAAGACCGCCACAGTGAACAAACCTTAGGCTAGGACACCTTTATCATAAATTAATGAATATAGAAGAGTGGCATGAACGAAGAAATATTTTGAAATACAATTTTCCAGCGTAACCCGCACTGATAAGTCAAGAACTACCTTGTATGGTCCTGATGGCTGGTCAAGAAGAAGGTTTTTATATACATACTAACAAGGTTCCATCCAGTCTTAGAGGTAACCAGGGAGGAGAGGCAGTTATTTATTTATTTTTACTGCTATCAGGGAGGAACGTTCATAGGAGATTTCTGGGTACCTGACGGGGCCAATATGAACTCAGAAACATACAGAGAATTTCAGAAAGAAAACTTCTTCCCCTGATGTCGATCCCGTGCCGGAGTGTGAGCAAAAATGCATTTTCATGTAGGATAATGCAGACGACATGCTTCGATGGCCACAAAGAACTTTCTATCTTGATAAAAGATCAGAAATAAACGATCATTGGAGTGGCCTCCATCTTCTCCGTACCGCAACTGATTTGAAAATCTGTGGAGTATAATTATTAGAGGTGATCTATATCATGGCGGGCAACAATCAATAAGCTCTGTAGCAAGGCATTACAAACACTTGGGAGAACTCATAGATCGTTCCGCCAGTTCGCGGCAGACGGCTTCAGTGAACCATCGTCTTTTAAACGTTCTTGGGCGAAAGGGAGAATATGTTGAAAAGTAAGGTGCATTATGCCATGTGCGAGTAATATGCCGTTAGTTGGTCGTATATGTGTTATTTTGGATCTCTTTATATGGGTATTATAGCAAGGGGCACGGTTATTTAATAAACTATGTGTTTGCATAATAGCATCTGACACCAATAAAAGTTGTTTTCTCAGTTAATGAAACTGTAATTAAGTTAGAACTTTAAAATTAGTAAGAGCTGTAAGTGTATAAGTTTGAACTAGGTTTTTGTCATAATTTAAAAATTTTTCCCCTGAATATTTTTTGCACTATCTTAAAAATTTACCTATATTACAGCACCTGACACAGTGTAGTGCATGACTAACGCCTAAAATATGCCTGGAAAATTCATTATCAACAACAACGTCGAGCTCTATGCTAGTTTAACTGAATCGAGTCAAATTAGAGTTGAAACTTTAGAGCCAATGCTATTCAAGCTGTAAACAGCTTTGACATTCGGAGACTCCAGCAAACTCTTCGATTGCTGCTGTTATGCGATAGGGAAACCATTAAAATATGTTCTGCGAGGGCTTCGTTGGGAGAGAGGGTGCGTTGGATTGGGTAGTAAAAGTCAATCTAAGTCAAGTCCATTTGACTTTGACTTGTCCGGAAGAGCAAACTGGAACTTTAGCTACGTCATTTTGAATCATGTGGCAGATGCTAGAAACAGCTTAACCTGAAACTTGAATTAACAAGTCGAAGCCAGGGCACTACCTGAAGATTCGAACAAGTCACGTCTCAAAGGCCTGATCTCGGTACTCACATGCCCAAAACGGACAAAGTCTAGGCATAGAAGAAGGGAAGATATGCATCGATTAAACCGATGGATGCAATCAGCTGACGTGTTATTACTTCAACATTCTGATTCGGCTGCTGACAGTGAAAGCGAATCTAAGTTCTAAGACTGAATCGGAAGCAGAAGCTCTGGGTAACCTCCGAAGAACAATACGAAAGGAGAAACGAGAAAATCAGGTGTGAGGGCTTCGGGAGAGAATAGTTACAACCGCCTCCACTCTCTGTGCTGATCAGAACAATATAATAAACAATTTCCTGTGTTTATATTTTTAAATACTCACGGTATATGTTTACATACTTAAAAATTACATGATTAGGTAATATATGTATACATTTCATATAACGCACTTAACTACTTAGGTGAAAAATAAAGCGGGTTACAGATTTGGAAGTATGTGGCGTTTTTTATGTCGATCGATTAGTGAAAATTAGACCAGGTTGCAGATGATAACCAAAGTTGGAAGCCTTATCCCTATGACTGAATGCACTTCTTGCTCAGCCAACGTTGAAATTGGAGCAATGAAGATATTTATAGCTTCTCTTAGCGCTGTCATTAAGTTTAATTTTTATTACTTCCTCCATACATTGGAACTGTATTTGCTCTCAGTTCACAAGGTACAAATTGAATAGATGATCAATACAGGCCAAGGCAAGCGATTTTCTTCTGTACAGTAGACATAATACATAGTGATATTTTTACCTCCGCCAAGGAGGTTATGTTTTCATGGTGTTTGTCACTAAGTCTGTCTGCCTGTTGGTCTGTCTGTCTGTCACCAAGATAGCTCAAAAAGTTATGATCCGGTTTGAACGAAATTTACAGGGATTGTTACGTATGTTAGGAGGAACAGATGATTAACTTTGGGTGAAGATATGTCCATTCATTTGTTTGTTTGTTTGTTTGCCTGCCTCATTTTCCTCAATGCCATAACTCAAAAAGTTATGAATGGATTTTGATGAAATTAACATGAACTATTAGGTATATAACAAAGAGTAGATGACCAAATTTTGGCAATGATCCGTTGGTTCGTTCGTTTGTCACTGTTTTTAATTTAATGCTTGTTACCACAATAACTCAAAAATAATGAATGGATCTTTATGAAATTTATAGAGGTTGTTAGCAATGTTAAAAGACATAAATGATTAAATTTTGGTGCAGATCGGTTTGTTCGTTTGTATGTTTGACTCATGTTTGTCATAACGTTTGTTAGCACTATAACTCAAAAAGTTATGAACGGATCTTCAAGAGAGTTGCACAAGCTGTTATTACTATCAAAAGGCACAAATGATTAGATTTTGGAGTTTATACAAGAAAATTGTTGTTTCAGATCCAGTTTGAGTTTTTTGCTACCGTTGCCTCGCTTGGCGGAGGTATGCGCTTTCAGGGTGCTCTAGTTTCAGCTTTCTTTGGCGTAGAAGTTTTCGCTTACGTAAAAATTTCGTACTGATGTAGCATAGCGTAAACAGAATACGCACCGGGGAATTAAATTAAATTCAGTATTGCTTGATTGCTTGCTTTTTCAAATTTTCCTTTGTGTATCTATCTATCCACTGTACATAATAAAGCAGTTGTTGGTCGCTTGCTCGCTTGTTCTAATGTTGGTCCGTCTCTCCGTCTCTATGGGAAAAAGATAGGAATAAATTCAAGGGCGTTGCGATCCGATGAATGGGAATAAGGTAGTTGGCAATTTGATGTCCCTGGCTCTGGATCCCGAGCTCTATATCCTGGGCTCTGAAACCCCGGCCCTGGATCCCTGGCAGTTAGAGAACCTCAGTCACGCTTCTCAGTCTTGGGGTTTTCGTTCCTTTCGTGCGAAATCCATTCCGCTTATGCTTTCATTAGCTGAATGATATCGTAGCAGTTCAATCTTCACGCTGAACAGACGCGTTTTTATATTGAATTCGCATCGCAGCCAAATTCCAACGCTATCCACTATATAATAAAACAAAGTTGTTGGTCGCTTGCTTGCTCTCTGGCTTCCTCTCTTGCTTGCTTGCTCCAATGTTGGTCCGTCTCTCCGTCACGCAGTTAAGAGTTAAATAGGAGAAAATTCATGTACTGAAAAACAAGTTGAGATACCATACAATTTCAGCGCTTGGAGTACCGGTGACAAATATAGCTCTGGATCTCCGGCCTCTGTATCCCGGGCTCTGGATCCTTAGCCTATGGAACCACGCTTTCATTGCTGAATGATATCGAAATAGTTTAATTTATATTGAATTTACATCGCATCCAAATTTCGACGCTTGAGGCCAACAATCAGTTGGTTTCCACGATACGGTGGGCCCTGGCTATTTCTAGTGAATTATTATGACTGAGCTATATTTACCTCCGCCAAGGAGGTTATGTTTCCGTCGTGTTTGTCTGTCTGTCACCAAGTTAACTCAAAACGTTACTAACCGATTTGAATGAAATTTACAGGGATTGTTAGGTGTGTTAAGAGGAACAGATGATTAACTTTTGGTAAAGATATGTCAATCCGTTTGCTTGTTTGTTTCTCTACCTCATTTTTCTTGATGCCATAACTCAAAAAGTTATGGATGGATTTTGATAAAATCAACATGAGTTGTTAGGTATATAACAAAAAGTATATGACCAAATGTTGGTGATGATCCGTTTCTTCGTTCGTTCGTTTGTCACTGTTTTTAATTTTATGCTTGTTAGCTCAATAACTAAAAAAAATAATGAATGGATCTTAATGAAATTTATAGTGTTTGTTAGTAATGTTAGAAGACATAGATGATCAAATTTTGGTGCAGATCGGTTCGTTCGTTTGTATTTTGACTTATGTTTGTCATAACGTTTGTTAACAGTATAACTGAATAAGTGATGAACGGATCTTCAAGAAAATTGAACAAGCTGTTATTCATATAAAAAGGCACAAATGATTAGATTTTGGGGTTTATACAAAGAAAATCATTGTTTCAGAACCAATTTGAATTTTTTGCTACCGTTGCCTCACTTGGCGGAGGTATGCACTCTCAGAGTGCTCTAGTTTCGTAGTGCAGCTTAACGTTTTCCCAATTCCAAGCTGATATTCACACCTATCTTGCAGGGGGGATATTTTGCTATCGCAAAGCACATGGTCGTACAGCTTGCGTTTCGCTAATAGGAGATCAGGCCTTCGGAGATGATAATTATAATACAACAAAACCTATGCTGGGAACTGGAACAATAAAAGACTCAAACACAATATTTTTTGCCGTGATTTTTTTACAGCTGGGCCCTCTATTATTATACTAAAAGTCTGTGAACCTTGCTTGCTTATTTATTTATTTACTTGTGTCTTCTTTGCACACACAAAGTTTCTTTTCTTTTAGATAGAAAGAAATTCGAGGGTCAATTGTAGAGCTACGCCCCTGGAGGACGTTTTTGCAGTCCGCCATACAATCTGTCATCTTTCAGGAGCCAGGGCGAGACGGATATTTAAGAAGCGTGGTAACTCAGATACCGATGTCGAATGTATGAAAGAAGTGAAATTCTGAATTATTAGTCCAATGGCCAGTATCAGTAGTAAATACGATCGAAGAATAGCATTAGTGTACTGCCTTCACAGCTAAAATATCAATATTTGCGTTCTTACGGTAATTTCTTGTAATATACTAAAAATCTGTTAATTTCGCTTTAGGAAGGGCAGAAATTTAAGGAACGAAGATTAAATTCGATTGTACCTGTGATACGGAAATTAAGCCTGGGCTCGGCTGCATGAACGGGGCACGTTAAATTCAAATGTGCTACGGGAAATAAAACTGGCACAAGTAGTAACATCTATATTGTTCTTAATTATAGGACGGGGGTTGAATATTCATATAGAGCAACAAAGAACCTGTTGATTGTGACTCATGCGCACAGTTACTAAAGTTGGACGGACGAATAGCGGGTGGTCTATGACCAGCTGAATAACACTTGTTTCTTGTGAAAGCAAAGACGATCGTAATGACCGACCCAACGGGTCATCTAGTATCATCTACGTAAGTGTCAGATGAATAGAAACAGACAACACATATATCTTCTGACAACATGAGTTGGCCGTTGTAGCGTATTCCTCAGAGTAACTTATATTAGTAACGAAGTTATGGTCAGTGAAGCAGGATCATTACAAATTCCTTTTTTGACAGCACGGACAATCTAGTATTTTATAATGAAGACCATTGTTTTTTTTTTCAGCTGAAAGAAGAAGAACGCAGCGTGTCTCCAGTTACAGCCCTAACACCACGCGCAGAAGCATCGCGGTATTAGTTGGGTGGCCCACTCCTATGCCTGATAAAGTAGTTGATTGGAAGCCATGCGACCGTGGATGTTAAGTTGGATGAAGCCAAGCAATGACGCGAGATACAAGATCTTGAGCCCTGTGATCAGATGTTAAGTCCGATATAATGAAACTAATCGATTCCCGCAATGGAAATTTTTGAATCTTCATCAGTGTGATTATTGTTTGTATGTGACTGAAAGAAGCTTCGCTAATTGATGCCTCCATGAAGGAATACATAATCAAGGTCTATGCCATCGTAGGTTACATTGCATAGACAAAACAACTTCTATCCTTGAAAGAAACCTTGTTTCGTATGCAATGTGACTGTAAGTTTAAGCTGGCTATCATGAAGCTTACAACAAATAATCATAGTGTGGTTTCATGCTCGTCGATACTTTATGAAAATATAAACAACTACGTATGAAATTCAATTTGTGATAATATTGTATAGTAGAAATGTTGTACTGCAAATATATACATGATCAGTGTTGTACTCAAATCAGAACATGACGCATGCCGGAGGTACGCACAGTTACTAACGTTGTCAAATGCTGTAGTTGTCGGAGACTAATATATTTCATGCAAAAAGGGTGTCATCTGGCAATGACATGGTTCTGGTTGGTAGTAGAGACCACGTATACGTTGAAACAAACAATTGTTTGCTGAGAACAACGTAAAGCGAAAACACCAATAAATCATCTGATTCAGCACATCTCACACTATCGCTGATGGTGGTTTGATGTAATTATAGATTCATATTTATGCAGGATACTACGCTAAGAACGACTTTAAACATACTAGTAGCCTTCTTTACAAAAATAAGGAAAATTATATAATGTAGTATTAATGGTTTAATTTACATTAACAAATTCCATTGATATCACCTTTTGAATCCTGAACAATGCAAAGTTAAGTTCTCTTTGCATTCTACATGAAACGAGCACGGGAAAGTGGGACAGAAAGCAAGAAGATTACAGCTTCACAAATGCTCTTTTTCGGTAAACTTCAGAGAAGACAACTATGTTATTTTTAGCACGCTTACTGAACTTTTACGACAAGTGCCTTTTTTTGCTGAGTTCTATGATGGTGATATGACAGGGTGCATTCTACCTCTTGTTCATTTTTTATTCGCTGTGTTGTTAGCGCAGTGTAAAAATAACAACGATAGTTTGCCATAGAACAATAATTGTGACAATAGTTGGTAAGTGACGTGGTGTATTATTTTCTGACTGTAGTTTTCATGTTAATTTAATAGATGATTAATATCTGTTCCTTCTCGTATAAAATTTCAATCGTTGACCGGGTAAGCGCCCACATGTAGTTACTTATGTAATGTTATTCCTACGGAGACTCTCTTCAGCCTCCTGTCTTGGCGGTAATTCTTGTTAGCCTGGGATATACATCGGCTCAGATTATAGGAAATTTTAAGGGTGTAAACCCATTCCTGTTAGCGCATCGCAGGGATCGTGCTACACAGTGCTTCACGGAACATACTGTTGGGTAAACTTGGCTGGCACCGCGGATGCAGGTTTCGGTGTGGTCAGACGACG
>LQNS02278143.1:46523130-46540475 GCA_001587735.2 Parhyale hawaiensis
TTTTTTCTTTTTCGTTTTCTATTGACGTGAGATTTTAGATGGGTGACTGAACTCTTTCAGTCACCCATCTAAAATCTCACGTCAATAGAAAACGAAAAAGAAAAAAAATTAAAAACTTAATTGTTGTAGGGAATCTTTCAAGGATTCCAAAACTGCCTTTGTTTTTATTCTAGCATAAAAACTGAGGCAGTTCTACTCTTTAAAAAATATAATATATATATATATATATAAAACTAAATCCTAAACGGAAAAAGTTACATGAATAAGAAGTGTTTTTTTTCAATTTTACATATTATGTGAAAATTTCAGTAAGATCGGACCACTAATAAAGAAAATTCCAAAATTTCGGGACGACCCCCCTTAAGAGATACATTTTGGGAACTGAAGTTTTATTAATTATTGTTATCCTAATAAAATATTCAGCATTTATGTGTTTTTTGTGATTTATTTATAAGTTAGGGTTTATTATAGGAATTTTCATCATTGATGGAGGTTTACCTCCCTCCACTAATCCACATCTCAAGAGATACACCATCCAATCTTTAGGGAAATTGAACTTTTTTGTAACATAAGATTTTTAGGTAACTAAAGCTCCAATTATTTATAACGATTGTTGGTTTTATATATCATATATACTTATTATATACCACTTAGATTTCAAACTTCAACAGGCACACCTGAGGACATGCTTCGTCTCTCACAGCTTAATAACATTTCAGTTTTTCTGCCTTTAAAAGGTACATTGTCAGTCTTATTAAAATTTTTTCTCCATAGTAATGTATCCATATTCGGTGTGTATGCTTAGTTATATTACAATTCTTGATCTATATCACATTAGATAACCTCTACGGACTCCTCTCGCTTATTTTAACCATCTTATTCGACTCACCCAATAAATTTTCTGGAACACTCTAAGGTTTTTACTCTCCACATTTTACAGCCCATCCTGCTTGATTGACATGTGTATTTTTCCTTTTTTTCATGTACATGATGATTTTCGTCTACAATATATGTTCACAGAAAAAACAATATACATGCAGCTTCTGCAGTCCGATTCAATAACTTTTTTCTCTCAGGCCACAACGCATAAATTCGGCAGAAGATCAACGAAACACTCACGACGGGCAGAAGACAATTATTTCACGGGTAGTAGACAACTATTTCTTCTAGCTTACTATATTTCTGTGAGAGAGAAGATTTCGCTTCAGAGGCCAAAATTTCAACACTTCAGTGAAGGAGATAGTTAAGTATGGAAGACGGTGTTATGGATACAGTGGACTCACATAGCATATAAACTGACTAGAGGGGTATTCAAGTTTATTGCAGTGTTTTACTTAAGATTTTACTATGGAAGACGCACGTTTAATTAAATAAGGGGATAGAGTAAAAGAAAAACGAGACTACTACAGTCTCAAGAACAAGACTACCACAGTTTCAAGAACGAAGACGTGCTACAAATAGGGAGAGATGAAGCATCTATGCGGCACAGTGTCAAGAAAGACTTGAAGTAGAAAGGTTACAGATGGGAATAAGAGCTGCTAATAAGCGTGTGCGGGAAAATATGGAAACGGCAAGTCAGAGAAAGGAGCAAACATATCGATTATTGTGTGAATTTTGTCACGCACGGGCCCACTAGCTACACATGAATGCTCTAGAACATTGGGGTAAATACCTGTCTCAAAATACAAGTTGTAAACGTAGTGAAGATAGTGACAGGTTGTGGGACGTACCGCAGTGTGGGACGTACCGCACGTCCCACGACCTACCCTCGCAAGCCGGACATCGGGCCCAGCGCTACACGCGCTACACTTGAGATGGGCCCACCTCTGGGCCCCCATCTGGCCCAGTGTCCCCATCGGGACCACACAGCCAGGCCCCGCTGCTGCTCAATAGAGCGAAGCCTCAGCTCTATTATTAGAGTTGATTTCAGCTAGTGCGCAGCATATCTTTCTTGCGCAGTGCATTTAAAGCCCTCTTGTGTATTACTAATTCTTGAATGTATCTTTTAGGGTGTTGCTTAAAAGAATCTTACCTTCGAAGGGCACCTTCGAAGGGCACCTTGAATGTTAAACCGACATTGAATATTTTCTTTGCTAAAACGTATAACCTCACCTCATGCGCATCTGCAGCTTGATGTTTGTAAAACTAAACATATGATAGTTCCTTGTGGAGGCTTGGTACCCGACGGACGTGAATGTTTAGATAAGACTTTACGATCGCCTTGCCTTTTAGAATAGGATAGAAAAGCCGTGCGCGACAGACTTCTCAAGTTAAAAGTCTCGAAGTAAAATGTTAGTCTCATACTAAATCAGCCTGGAACCAATCTCTTTGGTCACGTCTCTCCTGCAAATCCGAGAATTAAACATGCAGAAACTTGCGACGGAATTTTCCATGACGATAAAAACCACTCCCTCCCGGATCTGAGCGGCAGATGCCGGCGGCGCAAGTCTCCTGTATAAAAGTCTGTCACGAACGGTAAGCCGGGTTGATCAGCACCAACCTCGGCCGCCACTACACTAAGCTCTCCGTCCCTCACACTCCCTCTCTATAGACAGCGTATTGGTAGTCCAGTTACTCTAGTGCCTATCCGTATTAGAGATAGCCCCAATACCAGCCCCTAGTCTGCACTCCTCGTGCAGGCGTCTTGTTATACGATCCTGGTTATCTGTTTATCCTAATTCTTACCAATAAACATTGAAAAAGTGACCTGTTCATTAGAACCCTTCACACAGGTCTTTTCGCCGTTGGTGTTTTCGCCGTCTGTCAATTCGCCGTCGGTCTTATCGCCGTTAGGTCAATGCGCTGTGAGGGCATTTCGCCGTGATGTACCATAAATATCTTGATCATACATAAATTAAACCCAACCGCGCCCAACCTAATATGCTATTACTTTTACTACTAGGAACAGTTTCAGCTGCTGGCCCATATAGCAAATCGTGCAGCAAAACTTCACAGGAAAAGATATAGTAATAAAAAGAAAAGGTGGAATAAAATTAAAAATACAGTTACTTGAAATACAATGATGCTCTGCATCACGAATCTTAGTCAGTTACTGAACATGAAATAATTATAAAAAACATCCAACTAATGTACAATGAGTAACTAAAAATAACTAAAATAACTAAAAAAATAAAAAATCACTTACTGGAACTTAGAATATAATAATTTCCATAAAACTTTCACATCTTTGTCATTTACTAAGACATGACCGGGTTACTAAAATGACTAAGATTTTGTTAATCGGCAGTCCACTTGAATGTCGTTAGTTAGGCTGGTGTTACCACTTCTGTTCCTTCCTTTGCATGGCTTTTAGATAGATTCTTACAGTGGCTGTTGTTGCTTTGTTTTTCTTCTTATTTACCATACGTCTCTTAGTGGGTTATAGTGAATGCTTTCGTCCCTTACTATATTCCGATAATTCCATACATGTTTTCTTTCTCTGTGTAACAGCACTGATGATGGATATATATGTTCCGAAAGGTTTGCTGAATAGGCTACATAGTAAACATGTTTTTATATGTAGTGTGGTTCTCGTTTTTATTCTACGAATTGTTTCATTTTTATCCATAGCTTAAATATTGATGTTAATTTTCATGCTCAATACACCTTTAAAATTCTGTGCACAAGGTAAATTGAGTTTGAGTCGTTCGGCTGGATCGGTCTCCAGTGACTGACCGGGCTGTGCAAAGCCTCTGCCAACCGACCCAACGTTGACATTAGCTTGGTCAATTATAAAATTTTAATCAGAACGTATTCCTTCTCATTTTATTTACCACATTTTAGTAATTTTTAGTCACTCGGTTACATCTTATTAAAAGACCAAGATGTGCAATTTCCGCGTAAAATGTGGTATTTTAAGTTCCTTTTTGTAATTATTCACTTTATTTCATTTTTTCCGTAACTGACTAAATTTCGAATTTTGGTAATGCTTCTTTTAATTTCATATTTTTTTTATTATTTCATGTGTAGTAAATGACTAAGCTCGGCGATTTTGTGCATCATTATATTTAAGGTTATTGTATTTTTAAATTTATTCCGCCTTTTCCTTTTATTATCCTTCCATTTTTTGGGAAGTTCTGCTGCTGAAGCTGAAACTTTTCATAAAAATATTGATAGCATATTAGGTTCGGCGTGGTTGGATGTAATTTATGTATTACCACGCCATTTATGTTACATCACGGCGAATTGACCCACGGCAAAAAGACCTAGAATCAGTGAAAGGAATGAGTAATACAATCTAGGAATTTCATGGGAAGAGAAGGTTAAACTTTCTCGCTAATATAGTGTTTCCCGATGAATGATTTAAGTGTTTCCATCATTTCTTATTTCATGGAGATTTATAGGCAGCAAAAAACAAATATCATTAGGGTAATTGCTATTGATGGAGCAATTCCCAAACTGCTGAAGGAGGTTTCAAACAAGAGTCGTAGCAATGGAACTGAACTGTTGACGAGATAGCTGAGCCCGTCAATTGCGTTACTATTTCAACTGAGAGATATTTTTAGAGCTGAGATCTATCGTTCGAAATTGCTCCTAGATGTAATTTTTCTCCCAGTCAATCTGATCGAGAAGTCGTTTCCGTACTGAGAGTCCAAACCAGAGTACACTGTGGTCTAAACAGTGTTGGTCTCTCGTGCTTATTAGTCATTGCAGGGGACAATCAATTCTCGATTTTATGGAAGACGCACGCGTGACCTCTGCTCCGACCTCCCCCACGGTTCTAGCACAATAACCCCGTGGACAATTAGCTCCCTCAGACAATTACCCCAGCGGTTATCCACCCCTAGGGCAACAACCCATCTTGGACATTGTGCCATTCCAATCAGTGCCCTATTCATAGCATACTTTGGAAGGCAATTCAGTAATGCATGCTGGTTAAAATATAATAGGATCATTTGTAAATCATTGAGTATTCAAAAACTTATGTAATTAAAAATAAGGTAGCGTAATATAGCCAAGCGTTCCCTAATCTTTCTCCACGTAACTTAATTGTAATCATACCTAACCTTATCAAACTCAACCTAACCAAGCCTTGCATAACCTAACCCAACCTTGCCAAACATAAAGTAACCTAGCCTAACCTAACCCTTCGCTTAACCTTACCTAATTAATCTAGCTAATCTGACAATATCTAAGCAAACCTAACTGTTCCTAAGTGAGCCATCCCTAACTTAACCTAGCTAAACTTACTATAAGACAATACAGATGTGAGGACCGACCACAGGGCTTGGTTATAAAGAAATATGTCAGGTGGACGACGTTGCAGATTGAATTTCGAGCAGCCTAAACTTACGATGTTCATTAATTTTTGCTGCGTATGCAGAGTTGTAGGAATAAATTGTCGATGATATCTGCCTTACTTTGTAAGCGAGGGGTATTTATACAGGGGATTATTGCCCAAGTTGGTACTAAGTGGTAATTGTCCTAGGGTCGTTGTCGGCCGAGGTCAACTGTCAACGGGGGTAACTGTTGTGTAACGATCCGCACCAGTACCAAGCACTTTTGAAGCAGCAGAGACGCTCTGAATGATCTGGTTGCTAGCGTAGCTCATTCTTGTTTACGACAGCGGAATACTACGGGCGACGTATTGATTAAGGCAAGTGTGCCAAAAGTGGCATACAACCCTGCAGCGTAGTTGCCAGGCACAGGTACTTGGTATTTTTTGTAACAAAGAACGCTGCTGTTCCATTTATTTGATGTGAAGTATTAGTACCTGCTTGAAATTATTTGGAATCAACGGACATGGAGGCATTATCGGCTTGTGGTGCAAAGAAGTAAAGGCCGATTTCAGTTACATTTATTTAAAGATTCAATAAAACTTTGACGGTCCGGATATTGTACATTAGAACAGAGCTCGTGAACACGTAGATGACATTCGGTTGTCTGAAACAATGCGTCACTAGGTGATACACAATTTGTGCTGCAGTTATATGTTTAAAGCTAATATATTCGTAGGATGCAATGTCAACGTTCTTTTTGGTTCAAAATGATTTTACTTCATTAATAAAGAGGATCTCGTCGATGAAAAGTTCCAGCTTACTGTTAGTGTTGTCTGTGTTTAGGACGATAGGTGACTCCAGAATTTTTCTTGCTGGTGATACTCAGTATGAGTCGAGAATGAATGATCTTGGAATGCGGTATAACAATTCTGTGGTGTTTAAATCAGTCTTTCCAGGCGGTTTACTCTGTGCATATTATGTATTTACTTAGGAGGGGAAGTTACAGTTTCCAACCTCACAAGTGTACTGGTGCTTACGTATACATGCAATTGCGGTGGCGGTTATGGATGTTGTTTGAGATCAGAAGTTTTCTTTGTGTAAATATATTTTGCAAAACACGATCTAGGCCATCTTCTTGATTGTGCAAGTGGCCCTCCCTTTTTTGATAAAGAAGTCATCTAGGATGAAGAGTCTGTTTGCAGTTGGCTCTTCGCGAAGCAGTAAGGTTTAGGAAGCGACACACGGCTTTGGTGCTGGGTGGTCTTGAGTTGCTGTGTGACGGAACGGTGCTATCTGAATTTGCTTCCTTCTGGTGCTTATAAATACATACAACATATTGTATAGTTGGTGAGACCAACTAGTAAAACTAGGCTAGTAAAATGCCTTTTTTATACATGTGTACTCACTACCATAAGAAAGAACAACGAAATGTATCATTGCAAACTCTCCTCCGTCATTTTTGACGACGTGGGCTGCTATTATATACGTATATTCATAGCTAATATAAATATACCAACAAATGAAACTCGATACAGTACCTCTGTCACATCAGATGCACTTTGTCTCTCGTAAAGTTTATTACTATTTTACATTTTATGTGAGGTCTTAACATCTTCTGATCGTCCCTATCAAATAATTACTAAAAAATCAGCAGAACATAAATTTTGGATTGATATATTTGGTAATTACAATGTTGTACTGAAAAGTTGACGCAAAAGCGTAGGAAGGGCAAAACTTTGCCCCTTCACGAATACATGACATCCTGTTTTTGTTAAGGGACTGCAATAAGATGGCAGTAATGACAGCAGGTATTGCCTATGATAGAACATACGGAAGGTGAAACCATTATTTCATTTCAAAATGCGCTTGTGTAAGTAAAAAAATTTGTAAGAACGGTATTGGCTATGCTGTATGGCTACCGTTGAATATCAGAAAATATATTATAAAACTAGAGCGCATACCTCCGCCAAGCGAGGCAAGTTAGGCAACGGTAACGAAAAATTCAATTTAGCTCGAAAACCATAAATTTTTTGTATCAACTTCAAAATCTAATCATTTGTGCCCTTCGATAGTATTAACAGTTTATGCAATTTTCGTGAAGATCTGTTAATAACTTTTTAAGTTATGGTGCTAACAAACATTATAACAAACATGAGTCAAACATACAAACGAAAGAACCAATCTGCATCAAAATTCAATCATATATGTCTTCTAACATTACTAACAAATCTTATGAATTTCATAAAAATCCACTCATAATTTTTTGAGTTATTGCGGTAACAGGCATAAAATGAGAAACAGTGACTAACGAACGAATGAACAAACAAATCACTCCAAAAATTTGGTCATTTAATCTTCGTAATATAAATAGCAACTCCTGTGAATTTAATCAAAATATGCCACTAACTTTTTGAGTTATGACATTGAGAAAAATGAAGCAGCCAAACAAACAAACGCATGGACGTATCTTCACCAAAAGTTAATTATCTGTTCCTCCTTATATACCTAACAATCCCTCTAAATTTTGTAAAAATCTGTCTTTAATTTTTTCAGTTATCTTGGTGACAGACATACAGAAAGACAGACAAAGAGACAGATAGACAAACCCGACGAAAACATTACCTCCTTGCTAATCATGTCTTGTTATTGCTAAAAATGGCCATTGCTATGATTTGAAAATTATTCTTCTATGTATTTTAAAATTCCTGTTAGTACTGGTACTATCATCTATATCAGATTCGTGCGTTTAATTGTTCGTATTTCTCGCGCATTTCCATGGAGGGGGAACACCTTTGCAGCATTACCGCTGTAAGGTCGTGGAAACTTCCCACCGCTGAGGAAGCTGACCTCGTCGATAAGTGACCCGTATTTATAGGTCACTGCGGTTACGACAATAATGCACTTGTGGACAGATATATTTGGTAGGGAAACGCACTCTGCGCTGAAGTTATTGATGTGCGTTCAATCTTCTTACTCTGAAGCATTGATAGATTTTATAGATATCAACATCAAACTTTGCTATTAAAATGTAGAGCATTGCTTCTTTCCCAGAATTCTGTGATGACATTTGTCGCCACCAGATAAAAAAAAATCGTTTTTGTTCAAGTCATTACCTGGTTGATTCATTCTGACCAGGAATATGTTGGATAAGTATTTATTGAATTCGAATATCAGTTGAGAATGGGTGAACGAATTCACCTTGCAATGCAGTTAGCAGGAAAGCAAGGTCGCTCCTTTCTCTTTGTCATGTTGACACTTTTAAGTTGCCTGTTACCTAGCAATGGCACCGACGTTATCAGTAACAACGTTCAACAGCGCATACGAGGTTGCAAGGCGTCGCCGACAGCTTCTTACATTACCATCGGAGCGCTTGGAAAGAGCGGTGGTATGAAGCGAGTATTCTTTAGTGCGAGGTTTTCTTTTTTGCTGATAACGTGTAGGGTCGTATCCAAAATATTTGTGCAGCTCAAATAGGCTGCTAAATCAGCTGATATTACAGTATTAATCGAAATCTGCTTAAAATATTCATTCAATGAAATAGAATAAGTATGATGAAGAAGTATTTCAAGTAGCTTGTATTTGCGCTGAGTAGTGCTGCGTTACTGATTATTAAACTTTGCTCCAGATTTCTGTTTAGCATCAATGTAACAATATTATAACTTCTGTTTCCAGCAACACTGTTATTGTTGTCAAGTCAGTCTGACACGAGTACATTTGCGTCATATACACTCATCTATCTGCAGCAAACTAGTGAGATACAGAAACGGTTCTTAGAACGAACTTGAACCTTTGTTACGCCCAAAGCAAAATTCGGTTTCTTTAAGGAAGTGTCACCTGAACCGTCGCACTGAGGATACTTGGGCTTGCTGAGTTGCGATTGATTTAATACGAATATACTGCCGTAAATGGATGCTGAAAATTTATAGCCTTGAGACGACTTTTTGAAAGTCATGCAAAAGAGCAAGACGGAGCTAAGCGATCTCCACAACAAAATGAGCATTCGGTATCGTTTCAAAATATAGAGCTACTCCCAAAACTAGAGATTTCAATGTAAGGAATGAAGGGCTTACATGCTACTACTGTTATGTTCCCGTAAAAGCCAAATGCGCCCGGTTCCTGCTACACGAGACTTCGCTCTAATGTTGATGGGCAGTTACTGTGGCCCAAGACTCTCTGGCTACAGGCGAAAAAATTTGCTCTTTTGCCCTTTACCGACAGGGCGCGGATACAGTGCCAAAATACGGTGTCTTGTTTAGCTGGTCTATGGTTTTCTCATATAGTGTGCTGTGATATACTATTTGTGTTGCTCTGGTTGTACTGTTTAGTGCAGTACAGTGTAATGATGATAAAGTGCCATTAATGGAAGTGGAAATTTGTAATGGAACATAGCCCTCTCCATGTCAGCTTTTAGGTACCCTAACTCTCACATATAATGAGGACTAGGTGTTTTCTAATATTATATCGAATAAGAGCTTGTCATCTTGTTTATAGTTTGTTACAGTTTAATTGCTTCATTAATGATTGTTTTGATGCATTTGCTACTGGTGGGATTTGTTAATACAGAACAGTGTTGTGAAGAACAGTCTTCTTGGCCTTAACTAATTTTAGAATATTTCACTCTCTAAATTTGAAACCACTCAGAATAATTCCGATGTGTCGACAGTTACTTTCTGAATGGTTGTCAATAAGAGTGGTCGATTCGGCAGGAAATTTTTTATATTCAACAAAAATAACTTTTCAACTCAATGCACAAACAAATTTTTGCTGAACAATAGAATTTTTTTGATGCAAGTAAATAAATCAATGACTAAGAGGTTTCTTTACAAAGAAGTTTTTTAAATCAAAGGCTCCTTCATGGTTTATTCATTGTTAAATTCAAATACCGTAGCTGTTTTCTCTAGTAAAAATGTTGTAATAATTAAATTTAATTGATGCTATTAAAATAAGTTTAGGCTTTGGTTTACACTAACATCTTATTTCTTAAGAGCGCAAGTAATATTTGGACTTTATTGACAGGAAAAAAAAAACTGTAAATTACCCTCTTAACTGTCAACCGATTGTTAAAAACAGAGCTTAATCGAATTTGGTTCACTCGAAACGAAAACATGGCTTACTGTTGCTGCTTCATCCCTCCGGGCACCGGCTGTCTGGTCATCGGAACGCTTTACATCGTAAGTGCCCATGTAGTATCTAATTTATTTAATAAGAAAATTAAAGGAAAAAAAAATAAACTAAGATATATAAATCTCAAATAATTACAATAATATCGACTTATCATGGAACGAAATTTAACGTTTCTGGATTGAACCTCATCTTCAGAAACTAAATACTGTAGGTATGTAAGAAAACCTATGTCGTTAAAAAAAATCTTTTTTATTTCTCAAACAACAGCGGGAGAGGGAGGTGTTGCTGGAACAAGACCTGAAATACTAATGAATGAAGCAGCTTAGAGGGACCGGATGTCGATGTCTGTACAGTCAGTTAACTAGGAACTAGATACGAATTACGTGTAGAGGCACAGCCGATGTCATAATGTTAAGGCTAGGTTTTGTTTTATGGATGTAGAGGGATTTTAACGTTGTGAGTTCGAGTGGGGTGGAAAATCAATGCTGGAGAAGTTTTTCTTGTTGATTGGATGGTTATTTTCCTCTGCGTGGAGGCGGGGAGTAGGTTTCGCGAGTCGTAAACAGGTTCTACTGGATACGTCTAAGTGTGGTCGATTCTAGTAGCTTTGTAATGTTGCGAAGTGCTACCGATATGAAAAGCATAGCAGCGTAGCGTCAGCATTGGCACTAGTAAATAACAGTGGAAAATAACGGTGTGAGAGCTTGTCATTGAATTTAAACAGGACCCAGTGATGAATGAGTTTCTGCATAGAAATTTAAAGTTCAAATGTGGGTAAGCGTCAGAGAGGAACGCCATTAAAGTTTTTACCGAGATGACAGAGGCTTTGCAAGTGAAAGAAATCTAATATACTAATGAAATGTTTAGTAATTCCAGGATCAAATAGCTTGACTAGGAATAATTTACAATAGTGGTCGAGAATATGGTGCGAATAACCGTTATTTTTCAAAATCGTTCGGCGAAAGTCTACTTCACTTGAAAATGCAAGGTTAGGAGGAAGACAAATGGCATGCCCGAAAAAGCAAATTTTTTTGCTTTGATTATAAATTGATCGTAGCAGTGACTGAAGAAACTTGTCCCGAAGCCTGAGGATGTAGATTTTCTGTAGCCTGTAGTGGTCAGTGTGTAGTCTTGATTAGTTATTTAAATATCCAGAAAAGGTAGAGAATTGTTTGATTGGTGTTCAGCAGTGAATTTGATATTTGGGTATTTACTATTCAAATATTACAGAAATAAATCAGATTCGGTTTATTCTTTGAATATGAGGAAGGTGTCATCTGCAAAACGTTTATAATGCATCGGTTTGAAGTTATCTGGGCAATCGTTCAGCCAAAGAGTTTCGTGATGGCATAGAAAAACTTTTTCCAACGCGGGACCGTTCGGAGAGCCCATGCACACTCCTTCTATTTGTTTGTACAGTCTGTTGTTAGATATGAAGAAAGAAACATTAAAGGCAAGACTAAGAATAGTTCTGAATTTGGGTTGATCCATGTTGTGGAATAATTGTGCGTTATCAAAAATTTTCTTACAAATAATATCTATAGTTTCGTCCATGGGTATGTTTGAGAAGAGAGAGGTGATACCGAAACTGGACAAGTAGGCATTGGTAGGCAGTTGGTTGTTCATATCGTCTCGGAATTCATGAGAAATACGTATTGTATACTGATTGGCTGTGAAAGGTTCATGCAATGGCACGAAAAATTTTACTATTGGGTAGGACGGGGTATTGTAGGCAGCTAGAATTGATCATAACTGGTTACCGACTTTATGAACCTTTGGGAGCCCGTAGATGATTCCAGAGCAGGCACCCGAGTCGTAAAATGAATTGTCAGTAGAATTGGTGATATTGCCCTAGTCTAACAATGTTTTCAAAAATGTATGAATTTTGTAAATGAATTCAAGCGTAAATTTGAAAGGATCTGTGTACGAATCACAAGGATTGAACTTGGCTGTATCAGTCAAAATGGTATTCATTTGTTGAGTGTACTGATTTCTATCCAGGATGGCAACACCTCATCCTTTGTCGAGTCTGCATACTACTGTTGAATTTTCTTGGTTGAAATTTAATAATAGAGATAGATAGATGAACTAAACTGTAGGCAACGGGAACTTAAAATATGTTTCCTGAGAGAACTCTCAAATTATAATTAGTCAGCATTATCTATATATGTATATATATTTATATACATATATTATTTGTGATTTGTCTCAGTTTATTTTTTATTAATTTCCCGTCGACCTACAACTTAGTCCCTGTTGCTCTGGTGAGTGGTCGATGGATTGCAGTTTGTTCACCACACTCCAGAACAAAACATAGTAAACCGTACCTTGCGTTTTCTTACGCGAGTGACGTAGTGCACGTTTGAAAACCGTCCCATAGCTAGGAACCATTTCCACCAATTACTTTTCAGAACCGTCTATCTTCCGCCAGATGCAAATTGCTCATCATATTGTCCTCATTCACTTCTTCCTCATGAAAGTTTGGTTTCCAGTAAATAAATTAATAACCGCCACAATATTGAACAGATACTGACAGCACCGTGTATCAATTTTCAGAAAAATATGAAAAATTTTCCAGGAAATTTGAAAAATCGAAATTGGAAGTAAACTTCCTAACATACTGAAAAGCCTATCAAGTCATATCAAAATTCCTTGTTTCCGATTATATCGTCAATCGCTCCAGAACAGCCAACCATCCATCTCTTAGCAATCAAAAGTCTTAGATTTATAAATTTATAGCCAATAATAGTATATTACAGACCATGCAAATTCAGTTAAATACATTTTATCTCAGATTAAAGATACGCTCTCATTTCTCGATTTTCTGCTTCTTGTTCATTTCGTACAGTGTAAAAATAAGAAATTTATAGATGGAACAAAATTTCTCCACAGCAGAAAGTTAAATGCACAAGAGGAACATCTCCGAACTTAACCTCCTGTGATACAGAGGGTTCTAGGCAGGAAGCAAAGCGCGTTACGGGAGGACTCACGAGAAATTAGCACTAAAAAGTCACATCATCATCGACGAATGTATGGTTGAGCAGCCCAGGAGTATTTTAACTAATTTAACCAGAAAAATCGTCTTAAATTGTGAAATGCATCTCTAGCGCATAAATAGGTAAATTAAGATATTATATACAAATTTAGCAATTGTGTACAGAAAATTGCAGTGCATGCTGGTGGAAACTTTCACAGCACTGGCGCCAAATTTGCTCCCATCCGGCGACCTGATTTAACTTCTTTTTCTTGATTGAAGCCTTATTTACACTTCATATTCAGTTCACAGTACGCTTCACAGAACATCTTTACTCATTATCAATCAACAAATATAAGCACCATTATAGTAAATTCTGTACACGAGAGACACCACAGTAAGAGTTAGCCTATTGCTAGAACTTTCTATACTTGGCGACAATATTCTATGGTATTTTACAGCTCTAGGAGCTGGTCATTCATGAGAGGGAGATTGAATGAAATGAATCGAAAAACGGTGATATGTTCAAGAAAACAACGTACGAAGGCCTCAGGTCATACACTCAAATACTGCCGCCACGGTAGCTGCATGCTTCCGTTCTCAGCTCTAACACCTTGTATCCCTCGTTTGATGCCCCGTGAGGCACACGAGCTCTTTGCAGATCTTGGTGTGCTGACTCGGCAGTTGTGTGTGCATGCACGGCGCCGTGGCGGAACTGCCTTCCTCAGAGATGAGGGGGGTGGGGGATCTCGGGTCATTTGTTCTTTCCGTCAAATTGGCGCCAATGACCCGTCTCGGGTCATTGGCGCCCGAGGGCGACTGTGACTACACTTGCTCATCTGGGGCCAGTGGGCCTATATCTGCTACACAAACCAGTGCATGTGGGTTTCCCAGGTGAGGGTGTGGTCTAAGTTGTCTTTACTTTACTTTGACTCGTCGATGTGATGTAAATTTGCTACGTGCGGTCACGGTTAAGTTTTATTTGGGTCCTACTGAGTCCTCCCGTTGCATTCTTTGCTTCCTGGTTCTAGGTAGTTTCCCTCAAACAGTTTCGCCGTATGCAGTTTCGCCGCAAACAGTTTCGCCGTAATGGAAGTTTCGTACGACGAAAAAAAGTAGTTTATATTTGATATGGCTATGCATGGATTGTTTTCAATTGCCCTGGAACTTTTACTTTGTTACTTAGGCGCTACTTTGTGGCGATATTTCTTGTAGTGTGCCGGAGTCCTTCTCGCCTTATAAAAACATGTTGTCATCGGATATTGATCATTTTTTCGGATACGTACATCTTACTTTTCTTCCTGGGGTGTGTTCTGAGTTTACAAGTGCAAACTTTAGTGTTATTACGGTACATTTATACGAACTCAGATTCATCTGTGATTGCATAAGAAAAAAAGGAAGTTGACATGGTTTGCTTTGCATTTACCCTTGCGTAAATTTATGTATGACCAGGAGGGATGCTAATGGCTTAATTTTTTAAGAGCAGTGTTACGATATTTGTGCTTAGAATTGTATATGGTAAATTTCGCTAGTTGCCGGCTTTGAGGTAGAATATTTTGAATCATACATATATGCGGTTAAAATGGGTTATTTCATTTTGGGATTTACGTTATGTAACATAACCTAAACTAGAGCACTCTGAGAGCGCATACCTCCACCAAGTGAGCCAACGGTAGTAAAAATTCAAATTGGCCCTGAAACCATAATTTTCTTTGCATAAACTCCAAAATCTAATCATTTGTGCTTTTTTATATTAATAACAGCTTGTTTATTTTTTTTTTTTTGAAAATCCGTTCATAACTTTTTGAGTTATACTGTTAACAAACGTTATGACAAATATGAGTCAAACATAAAAACGATCCAACCGATCTGCACGAAAATATGATCATTTATGTCTTTTACCATTACTAACAACTTCTATAAATTTCATGAAGATCCATTTATTATTTTTTGAGTTATTGTGCTAACAAGCATGAAATTAAAAACAGTGACAAACGAACGAACGAACAAACGGACCATTACCAAAATTTGGTCATCTACTCTTTGTTATATACCTAACAACTCATGTTAATTTCATTAAAATCCATCCCTATATTTTTGAGTTATGGCATCGAGAAAAATGACTGAGACAAACAAATAAACGGATGGGGATATCTTCACCAAAAGTTAATCATCTGTTCCTCCTAACATACCTAACAATCCCTGTAAATTTTCATCCAAATCGGTTCACAACTTTTTGAGTTATCTTGGTGACAGACAGACAAACAGACTGACAGACAGACTAACTCGACGAAAACATAACCTCCTTGGCGGAGGTAATGAAACCTATACTATATAGGAGGACGGAGGGCACGCGGAGAACGGCAACACAGGGTTCAGCCGCTGTATTCAGTAACGCTCTGGAATGCTCACGAAGGAGCACGCGTTGGCATGGTCCGAACCAACAACAGTGTTGAAGGGTTTCATGTAACCCTCTACAAAGTTCGGTTATAAACGTGCACCCCAATATGTGGATGCTTATATCCCTTTTGAAAAAAAGTGCTTTGTCAACTAAAAAGAAACTTGACATTGAATAGGGGCACGACAGGCACCAAAGTAAAGCCTACAAGCAAGCATCAATGTCAGGCTTATAAGAATTAGGAATTCCAATACAAACCGAGTGACAAACTTTCATTTCTGCCCTTGGTTGCAATGCTTCTGCATGATCAATAAAAAATTCAAATTTACTTCTGTACATTGTAACAGTTATAATCTCAATTACAGCAAAATTGCTCCAGAAAATATTGTATTATTACCACGTTCGATGGTTTCATGAATTGACGTGAAAATATAGCTTAACTTAGATTTTTAAATGCTTTAACTTCAACGTCTGAAAAAGTCAGTGCTGCGGTTGCGACACTCATGTCCCAGATTTAGGGCTTTGACTGCTTACGTTCGAAAGGGTGTTGTTGTTGTTGTGTCTAGGCAGAGGGAATATGAGTGTCAATGCTGCGAGATGAAGGTGCTGCGAGTCTGTGGCTCATTCAGGAACTTTTATTGGTTTCAAGCGTATTGCAGCCCGTCTGCTGATGATAGGGTCTTTGTATCTTGGATGCAATGGCTAGAATTCAGTCGTCGGAGAGGCGTTCTGCTTTTGTCTTTATCGGTAATTATAATTGTCACAATTTGGAATGGTTAGACTCTGGGAGGACCGATTGCCATGGTCATGCAGCCTTCGATTTCGTGAGTGCCTCTGGTCGTGAGCAGTTGGTTGAGGGTCCCACCCATTTGATGTGAGGTGTGTTTGACCTACTGATGACTGATGTTCCTGATTTGGTTAGAGTGTCAGTGTTACCCATTGGTTCCTCGAACCATGGTGTCCTCTCTGCGACGCTGCAAGTTTGTCAGCGGGTCCCCAGAGACACTGTTAGGCGTGAAATATTTTTGAAGTCCAGAGTGAATTGGGAAGCTGTCTCTGGTGCCATCATTGCACTACCTTGGAGTATTGTGAGAGAGTCCCCTGATCCTTGGTATACAGTTGCGAGCATAATTAAGGGACAAAAAAAAAAAAAAAAATTCCATATCACAAAAACTGTAAAAGGTTCAACGATGAAATTTCAAAACAAAAGAGGTATTGGGATCTAATCTAATCTAATACTAAGAATGACCGTCGTGTGTTTATATATAAATATATATTTTGTAGGTAAGAGTTAGAACGCCTTCTGGGTTTTGTAGTTTATTTGACCCCGAGCTTTCGAGTCATTATACATGACTCGTCTTCAGGGGAACGAAATTTTAAGCGACTAGAGCTATCTGCTCATAGTTAGTATCCTATCTAGGATAGGATACTAACTATGAGCAGATAGCTCCAGTCGCTTAAAATTGCCCTGATGCTGAGATTTTGTTTGTGTAAATTAACATTTTTTATGCGTAAAGATTTATCAACTTTTTCCCGGGTAGCCATGCTTGCAGTACTTGCAATGTTTACATATGACGTAGGCAGTCTTCTTCTTCTTCAGAAACGCAAGAAAATGGGGTTACTGAAGATT